>OX459062.1:18378172-18957681 GCA_949775005.1 Orthosia gothica | reverse complement strand
GGCACCCCCACCCCCTCATAAAACCTCACCCCCCCCTTGGGATATCTCGGCCCAGGATAGAGGTAGACCACCCGAGTTTGGGTCCATTTTGACCAGCTCGAGGAGCCCTATCGATTGGCTCCGCCAGTTCCCCCCCCCCCCCACAAATTACCCCCCCCCCCAACTTTTCAACCCCGCCCCCCCCCCAACATTACCCCCTCAACAATCTTTGAGGCCTTCCCCCCCCCTGCCACATATTACCTCACCCCCCCTCGGATTATCTCGGCCCCGGATAGAGATAGACCCATCGAGTTTGGCTTGCCGTGATCAGCGTAAGAAGATCTACCAAAGGCCCCGACAGAAATCGTCTATCTCACCACAATCAAGAGCCCACCGAAAAAACTGACAGGGAAACCGCAGCATCACATCACCCGCCACTACCATCGAGCGCAGGCATACTCCGCTACCTGCAGAGCGTCACACTGCAGAACAATATCAAAAACAGCAAAATTTTAAAGTAAGTCCATCACCCAAATTGTACTAGTCTATTTTAATTAATCAAGTTGTAATTTTCAAAACTTTAATATTATTAAATTTAGTTATTTATTATATTAATTAAGTTGTAGTAGTAAATATAAGCACAAAAAATGTCAGCATCATCCTCAACGTCATCCGTTCCGCCAAAGTTCCGTCGAAAGTCACAAAGTCGACACGATCACTTCGGGAAAAAGTTATCGCGAAGTCGGCTAAGTCAGTAGCAACGAGCAAACTGACTCAATCCCAGCCGACTATGGTACCACCAAGTCCGAGGGCGTCATCAGTGCCGGATGTGACAGAACACACGCGTGTTACAAACCCGCACACACCAGCTACAGCGTACAGCTCTGCGTGCTCCGAAGTCTCGGAGCAGCCAGGAGCTGTATCGAGGAAACGCGTGTCGGAAACGATTCTGCGGTGGGAGGGATGCGAAATATCCCCGCCAAAACCCCTAACCGATGACGAAACATCCAATGCCTCCAGCCGGACAAGCGAACCATCCAGCCGCCGGGCCAGTATCCTTTACAGAACGCCGAGGAAAGGTACAGGGCGTACACATGGATATGGCCACGGAGGAAGCAAACATCCTGCTTCAACTGGGCAAGGAGGCATTGGAGGCTGCCGGCAACATGAAACGGGAGTGCAAGAAGATTGCTCACGAAAGCCTGCAGGGTCTGTACGAGACCGTCCTATCCCTGTCTGACTCCCGAGCGCGCCATAAATACAACCTGGAAAAGGAGAGAACACGCCACGCCCAAGAGCTCGTACGTGTCGAGAGAGCTCACACGAGGGAGATTGAGGCCTCAAAGAAGACCTTGGCGTTGGAACTCAGCCGCGCGAGGGAGGATATAGGAGAGACTCTGCAGGCGACGAAGCAGATTCGGGAGTGGTTGGGAGCCGAGACCCTTCAGGCATTCAAGGAGAATGCTGAAATCAAAGAAGGGGTCCTGGCCTTGCAAGACGTGGTCAAAAAAGAGCACGAGAAGACCCGCAGAGAGGCCAGGACGAGAATCCCCCAATCCAGTCCTTATGCGCCTCGAACTCAACATAGCCAGCATCACGAACCAGCTGGACATGTTGAGGAAGCAGGTAGAGCGCCTAAAAATCGACCTTCCGGTGCCCCCAGCCACTGTCCAGGAACACCACTGCAGCGTCCCTGAAGAACTGTTAAAGGAGGCCTCCACCACGGAAAGGATGGAGGCGGAAATAAAAAGGATAGCAGTTACATTAAATAAACACACCAACAGACCATCCCCTCCCCCCCCCAGGACATCTCACAACACTTGAAGCCCGTTCGAGAAAAGCTGGAGCTTGTCTCATCGGACATTAGAGTCCTAAGAGACAAGCCCCAGCCCCAAGCCCCGCCGGCGGCGAACCTAGACACCGAGCTTGCGGTCGTAGAGGTGAAAAAGACGCTGGCGGAAATCGTCAAGGGCATGGATGGCCTGAGGGACAGACCAGTGATCACACAGCAACAGGTCAGACCAGTGATACCACAGCCGAAGCCAACCCAGCCAAAGCCGGCCCAGTCCAGCCACACCCTTATTGTCTCCTCGACGGACCCCAAACATACGGGAGAAAACGTGCTGGAGAGGGTAAGGGTGGCAGTAGTACGAGTTTGCCCGTCTTCCACGCGCGCGGGAATCGACCCTGCACCACGCATGCGGTGAAGAGGGACCTCACCCTCTCTCCGATCTCCTCCAGCGCGATCGCTAATGCCGTCCCCGGAACGCCGTCCGGGCCCGGGGCGGTCCTCTTCATTTTGAGCCTGAGGACGGCCGCCCCGAATTCGGCCTCCGATACCGGCGGTGCGGGGACTTCGTCCTCAACCTTGGCCGATCGCGCACCGTGTAGGGCCATCGCCGGAGGCACCCACTCGTCTCGCTGCGGGAAGAGGGTGCCCACCACCTCTTCGAGAAGACCCCCGTCCACGCTAGAAGTGACGGGGGGAGCCCAGGGCCGCAGCTTTTTTCTGACGGCATTTGTAAGGCCTACCCCAAGGGTCGCCATCGAGGGTCCGCAACCATTCCTCCCACGCCGCCTCCTTGGCCCGCGCGATTGCCAACTGGAACGTTTCGCGCAAAGCCCTGTAGGCGGCGTAGGAGACATTCTCCTCATTCGCGTCCCGGACTCGCCTCCGCCTGCACCGAGTGTATTGGCGGTGTGCCCTACCGCAATCGATGCGCATGCGGCGGAGCTCGTCGCTCCACCAATACACCCGATGCCGAGGAGGGAGGGGTCTCGCCCTGGGCATCGCCGCGTCGCATATGCGGCCCAGCGAGGCCGCAAGGCGCCCTGCCTCCTCGTCCACGTCCTGGCCAATGTCGGGCCCGGACACCCAGTCCTCGACTACAGCGGCCTCTCTGGCGACCTCCCTATCGAGCCGCCACAGCACCCAGCGCGGGCCGCCCCCAACAACAGTAAGGTTCCCCTCCTGGCCGCCGGTGGGGAGCGCGGAGACATCGAATCGGATGTAACGGTGGTCCGACAGTGTCTCCACGCCCACCACCACCCTCCAATTCTGGACACGGCGCGCCAGGGCGGGCGATGCCAACGTGATATCGACTATAGACCCACCCTGTTGCCGCACGCACGTGTCCTCCGACCCGGTGTTGAGGACGGCCAAACCCATGGAGACCGCCCACTCCTCTAGACACTCACCCCGCGCATCCGTCGCCGGGGATCCCCACGCCGTTGATTTGGCGTTGAAATCCCCAGCGACTAGCACGGGGCTAGGGGCGACCTGCCCAACCAGGGCGCCCACCTCCCCGAGCATTTCCTCAAAGTCGGCGAGGGCCCGGTTGGGTGAGAAGTACACCCCTATCACTGTGATGCCACCCACGGCTGCCAGTACGTAGTCCCTACCCCTCGACACGTGGCCGATGGGCGGGGCGCCAGAGGCAGCCGGGGCAGCGATGGCCACAAAGTAGGGCTCGGCGACTGCGGCCACTTTGATTCCCCACTCTGCCAGGGTCTGGGTGAAAAGATCCTGGGCCCTGGCAGAGTGGTTAATGTTCGCCTGCAGAAAGGCGAGTCCGGGCATTTATGTGGCGGTATCCATTGGCCCCTCCGCTGCTTTTGGGCCTTGGGTAGGCCCACCGCCCTTATTTTTGGTTTTGTTCTGGGCTTTGCCCACACAGCCTGCACCACCAAGAGGGTGCCCAGCCGGTTTGCCCGCTGCTGCGCAGGTGGCGCAGTTGGGCTCGGCCCGGCACTCACGCGCCCGGTGGCCCGGTTTTCCGCAGCGGTAGCAGAGACCGCTGCGGTCCACCTCCGACCCACACTTGCTGGCGACGTGGCCCAGGTTGAGGAACCTGAAGCACCTGAGGGGCCTAACCGCCAGCAAGGTAACTCTGGCCGTAATCCAGCCTACTTTTAGGCGGTCGGCGCCAACAACAGTTTTGGCGGCGGCCACCGGGCAGCCAAGCCACATCGTGGCCCGGTCGCTGATGACACCGGGCCTGATGTCGTCGACGTGACATCCCCCCTGCGCAGCGAAAGCCGCCACCACCTCTGCGGCAGTGACAGAGTCGTCGAGTCCTGAAACCAACACGTCCACGCTTTTGGTCGGGCGGGAGACCCTGACCACCTCGGCGCTCAGGACCTCTCTCAGCTTATTGGCCAGCGAGTCGGCCTTCTCTGCGCCCCCATCCCCGAAGATTTCAAGGATGCGGGCGCCGGTGACCGTGGTCCTGCAGCGCATTTCTTCTATGCCGAGACTCTCCCTGTCGATCCGGGTCCGGGCCTCCCGCAATACTGAGCTGTAAGTGGCTCCCTGCTCAGCCGCGCCCGGTTGCAGCGTAAGTGTCACTGCTGCCGTTTTCGGCGCGCGCAGCTTCGCCACCGCCGCTGTCTTCTTCTTCTGGGTGCTCTGGGCGCTTGTCTGCTTGCCACTGCTTTTGGCACCCCGAGCAGCAACCAAGCTCCATTGCTCCGTCAATGGGGGCGGTGGCGGGGCGTCCTTCATCGGACTAGGGTCCCTTTCAGGGGCCGGGGCCGTCGTTTTCCCCTTGCCTTTCCCCTTTCCTTTGCCCTTGTTTTTGGGCTGGGCTGCGGGCTGGGCTGCGGGCTGGGCTGCGGGCTGGGTTGCGGGCGCAGGCGGAGGCGTCGGGGGTATTGGGGCCTTCGCCTCCGACTCGGCTGACTCCCCCTTTCTCTTGTCAGCCGCCAGCGGCGGCCGCAATGCCGGCTCTGGTAGGAGGCGACACTCGAGCCCCTCGAGTCGTGCATTCAGCATATTGCTGAACTGCACGACGCTGGCCCGAGATATCTCCTCCATGAGTTGCCGTATCTGGTCGAAGTCGGGTGCTGCCGCCGTTGCTGCCGCCGCTGGCCGGTTGTTTGCCTCAGCCAGCTGTGCTGTGAGCCGCCGGTTTTCGGCCTCTAGTTTGGCAATTTCCTCCGTCATAGTTCGGGCCCTTATGCCCACCGCAGCCTCCTTGATGATCGAGGCCGCATCCTTTAAGGTCTTAATACTGGTCCCCTTCAGGCGACCGGACTTGGTAGCCACCGTTTCTACTGTCTTTGCAGCCTCTAGCAGCAAGTAGTTGAGTGCTGCCAGAGACTGCTCCGTGTCCTCCTCTGGTGCCGGGGGGTTGAGGCCGCTGCGGCAGGCATGCCGTGACAGTTTGAGTGTCTTGGCGACCTCCGCTATTTGCTCCTCGGCCTCTATCTGGAGTGTTTCGGCTTTTGCCGCATTAAGACGGGCCTGGGCCGCGGCTAGGCCGACGTATTCCCCAGTGGTGGGCGGTCGGCCTCTCCCTCTCTTAGATTTGTGCGCCGCCCCTTTTTGCGCCGACGCCATCTCCTCCTCTCCATGCTCGCCCATTCCTCTTTTGCGCCACTTGCGAGTCTCCTCGTTTTCGCTGCTCGAGTCAACGTTCATTTGGCAAGCGTCCTCTTTTTCGCTCTCCGAGCCGGATCCGCACGAAACCATTTTTGCGTCCGATTCGCCGGAGGACTCCGACAGACGCAGCACTGACACGCGTAGTTCCTTTTCAGGATTCTTCTTCGCCTGCCTCACCTTTCTCTCCTTCTTCTTCTCCTCCTTCATCTCCACCTTCACTTCCTCCTTCTTTTTTTCGTCTTGTTTGTTTGTTTTAAAAGTTTGTTCCATTGTTATTCCCACGAGTATGGGACGATATAAATAACACTGTCGGGTGACGCCCATTCCTGTACCAGTGTAGCTATATACTGTAGAGGTCGCCTGGTATCTACAGGTTTTTACGACTTCGCTGTCGGGTTTTTTAGGGTTTTCCATTCCCGCGGGCCGGCCGATTAAGGCAAGCCCTCCGGTCCACAACACATCCCGTACCCCATACCGCAATCGATGGGGGTCTTTGGGAGTATGCCGCGGGCTCCGGAATTAAGGAGAGCTGGCTAGACTCCCCTGTTGGTGGTTACCTGTTTTCAGGCAACCACCACAACTCCTCCACAACTGTCCTACCTAACCTAACCTGCCTCCTAATTCTGGCCTACCCAGCCTACCCAACCTAGCCTAACCAACCTTTTTTTTTTTTTTTTTTTTTTTTGATCTCGCTGGGGGAAAAAATGCATTACGCATACCCGCCCCTTGGGGGAATGGGGACGGGCTATGTGGGACTCCCCGGAATGTTCCGGTATACCCACTAAAATAACCCAGCGGCACTCCCGCATCGTCTGTTTGGAGGAGGACTGGGAAACTGGCACAGCCTTTACGCCCAGTCCTCCGCCGACGACCGCCCGCCTTTACAGCGGGGCCTTCACGCCCCTCCCTTAGTGGAGGGGCCCGGGAACGACAGCGAGTGCTCGGCCGTTCCCGCCCGACGAGGGTGGTGACTAGTGCAATGCAGACGACAGGCGCCCCCGCGCCTGTCGCCCGCTAGTCACCACCGGGAGGTGGGAGGACGGAGACGGTCTTATAACCGCCTTCTCCCACCCCTTCTTCGTCTGCGGAGCGGCGGCGCGAGAGGATCGTCCTCCCGCGCACGCTCCGCCGCCTCCTTTTGCGAAATCACGACCTCGCAAAAGGAGGCAACCGCCGCCCAGGCCTCCTCACTCCCCAGCATGGAGTTGACCACACTGGGAAGTGAGAGGTCCTGCCCGACCACATCAATCAAGGCACGGCGCAGCTCAGCCCAAGCTGGGCACACCTCGAGGGTGTGCTGCGCCGTGTCCTCCGCAGCGCCACAGTCGTGGCACCCCGGGGTTTCCTCCCTCCGGATCCGATGCAGGTGCGTTCCGAAACACCCATGTCCGGACAACACCTGCACTAGACGGAACGAGAGGAAACCGTGGGGTCGCTCGAGCCAGCCCTGCAGGGCTGGACCGAGCGCGTCCAGCGTACGACGGCCAAAGGCGGCGGTGGCGAGGTCCTCCGTCCAATGGAGGACGATGGCGTCCCTCGCCTCCCGCCGTACGGCCTCCCTCTCTTCAGGGGCGGGGCGCTCTCCGAGCGCCTTCCGCCGCGCCGTCCAATCGTACACTCTGGCGAGCACCCATTCCTCCAACTCCCAGGGAGGGGTGCCCGCCAGAGCGCACGCCGCAGAAAAGCCCACTGAGCGGTAGGCCCTCGCCACCCGCAGTGCAATAGCCCTTTGCAGCCCGCAGTCCAATCGCCGGCACCGTGCACTGGGCCCCCCGAGGTTGGGAAGGAGCCATGAGAGGGCGTCCGCAGCCTTCAGCAGGCGCGTCGACAGCCCGCTAAAGTGCGAGCCGAAGCGCCACCTGCTGTCCAGCACTAGGCCCAGATATTTCATCTGGGCCCCCACCTCTATCCGGACGCCCTCCACGACGATGTGGGCGTCTGGAGGGCAGCGCTGCCGAGGCCCGTGAAAGAACACGGCCTCGGTCTTGTTCAGCGCTACCCTCAATCCAAGCTGGCGGATCCTACCTGCCACCAAGGATCCGCCAGCCGAGGCCAAACAGGCCGCCTCCCCAAAGTCCCTCCCCCGGGCAACGAGGAGAGTGTCATCCGCGTAACAGATGACACTCGTGCCCTGGAGGAGGGTGCCCCACAGGAGCCAGTCGAATGCGATGTTCCACAAGGGGGGCCCTAGCACCGACCCCTGCGGAACACCGCACTCCGCTCCGTGGCGCCTGATCCTGGCCGTCTTGTCCACCAGGAGGACCTCTCTGTCCTCCAGGTAGCTGGCCAGGATCGCCCGCAGATATGGAGGCACTCCGTGGTACCGGAGTGCCTCCAATATGGTCGAGTGGGGCACGGAGTTGAAGGCGTTGACGATGTCGAACGACACCGCCAACACTCCGTCCCCCAACTCGAACGCCTCCTGCACCGTCGAACGCCCTCGGCGAAATCCGAATTGGGCGGCCGACAGGTCAGGCCCTACCTCCCGCAACAGGCTATTTAGCCGGGTGGCGATGATCCCCTCGAACAATTTACCGACCTCATCGAGCAGAACGATGGGCCGGTATGCCGAGGGGGAATCCACCGGGCGTCCCTCCTTCCGGAGGAGGCATAACTGCCCCTCCTTCCACAGTTTCGGGAACCTCCCAGCCGTAAGACACGCGCTGAAGAGGTCCCGAAACCTATCCTCCATGAGGGACGCCGCGATGGCAACCACCCGTGCGGGGACGCCATCTGGCCCAGGGGCCGTCTTCTTCGCGCGGAGGGACAGAACCCCCGCGCGAACTTCCTCCGCTGATACTGGAGGCACCTCCTCCTCCGGCGAAGCTACCACCCCCCCCCAGTGGGGGATTCATCGTTGGTGGGGTGAACTCGGTCCTGCGCGGAAACAGTGACCGAACCACCCCATCCAGCAACGCCGGCTCCAGGGTCTCCGTAATGGGGGGACCAAAGGGGCGCAGTTGGTTCCGCGCCGCCTTATATGGCCTCCCAAAAGGATCCCTGTCGAGGCCCTCCAGCATCTCGGCCCGCGCCGAGTCCTTGGCGGCGCACATAGCCGCCTTGAGGACCGTCTTTGCCTCTAGATAAGAGGCGTAGAGGCGGTCCTCCCCGGCCTGAGACCGGGTAGTGCGCCGCCGACTCCGCGTGTAGGCCCTCCTGGCCGCCACGCAGGTGGCCCGTAGCCCTGCCAGCTCCTCCGACCACCAGTAAATGGCGCGACGGGGAGCCGGCCGGCGTGACCGAGGCATGCTGGCGTTGCACACCTCGGTCAGGGACGCCCTGAGCTGGACCGCCACGTGGTCCACGTCCAGGACCGGCTCTACAGGGGGTGAGAGCCAGTCCTGGAGAAAGGCTGCCTCCTTGGCTGCCTCCCGGTCCAGGCGGGTGAGAGCCCACCGCGGGAAGGGAGATTGGCCAGCGCGGCCCGTCCCCCCCCGGGGGCCGGTGGAGATGTCGAACCGCACGTACCGGTGGTCCGACAAAGTCTCCACCGTCTCCACCCGCCAGTTCACAACGCGGGCGGCCAGGGCAGGGGTGGCAAACG
Source organism: Orthosia gothica (assembly GCA_949775005.1). Taxonomy (NCBI): domain Eukaryota; kingdom Metazoa; phylum Arthropoda; class Insecta; order Lepidoptera; family Noctuidae; genus Orthosia; species Orthosia gothica. The sequence goes on along the minus strand of OX459062.1, from coordinate 18,948,775 downwards.
AGACGTCTACCACCGATCCTCCCCGTAGCCCTGCCAGCTCCTCCGACCACCAGTAAACGGCGCGACGGGGAGCCGGCCGGCGTGACCGAGGCATGCTGGCGTTGCACACCTCGGTCAGGGACGCCCTGAGCTGGACCGCCACGTGGTCCACGTCCAGGACCGGCTCTACAGGAGGTGAGAGCCAGTCCTGGAGAAAGGCTGCCTCCTTGGCTGCCTCCCGGTCCAGGCGGGTGAGAGCCCACCGCGGGAAGGGAGATTGGCCAGCGCGGCCCGTCCCCCCCCGGGGGCCGGTGGAGATGTCGAACCGCACGTACCGGTGGTCCGACAAAGTCTCCACCGTCTCCACCCGCCAGTTCACAACGCGGGCGGCCAGGGCAGGGGTGGCAAACGAGACGTCTACCACCGATCCTCCCCGTTGCCGCACACACGTGTGGACCGCCCCCCTGTTGAGGAGGGGAGGAGGGACACGCCGCACGAGGCCGCCCAGAATTCGACGGCGCGTCCCCGGACGTTGCAGGAGGCAGCCGGGTTGCCCCAAGCCTCCGACTTGGCGTTCAGGTCGCCCAATATGGCGACCTGGCGTGGTGCCGCCCTCCCGGCGACTGCCGTTAGGATTTCGAGGAAGTCCTCGAAATCCCTTAGAGGGCGGTTTGGGGAGAAATAGACCCCGACCAGGGCCGTATCCCCCCCCCACGCGGCGGCCACGTATCCCGGTCCCCTCTCTAAAAGCGAGAGGGGAGGGGAGTCCGTGGAGGACCGCGCCACCAACGCCACCAAGCCGTCCCGGTCGCCCAGCCAGGTACTGGGGACCGAGTAAGGCTCGGCAACCACCGCCACGTCCACCAACCACTCAGCCACGGTCTGGATCAGCAGATCCTGAGCCGCTCTGCAGTGGTTGGTGTTCGCCTGGAGGATGCGATGTTCGACTGGCATTAATCGGACATCGCACCCCCCTCCTCCTCAGCCAGGCCGGCAGCAGCCGGAAGGCCATCTTCCGCCACGGCGGAGGTAGCGGCAGGCCTTCTCGGCGCCTGTGCTCTTCCCTTCTTGGGGGGAGGATTGCACATCCTCCCCTGCATCACGTGCCCTGCCGGGCGGCCAACGGCTGCACAGACGGCGCAGTGCGGCTTGACGGCCTCGCACGTTGCGGATTTGTGGCCCTCCTTGCCGCAGCGGTAGCAGCTCTCTGTCCGGTCCACGGTAGACGGACAGAGGGGCCGGGTGTGCCCGACTCCGAAGCACTTGTAGCACCGCAAGGGCTGTGCCACAAGTGCCCGGACCGCACCCGAGCTGAAGCCCACGTTGAGCCGTCCTTTGTCAAGGACGAGACCAGATGTCCCGGGCTCGTACCGCTGCGACGCCACAGCCCCCTATAGCTGCGACCGCCGCCACCACCTCCTCCTTGGTGACCGAGTCATCCAAGTCGGTCACCTCGATGGCCGCGGTCTTCACCGGCCTGGCCACCTTGGCCGCATCTGCGATGACCGCATTTTTGCCACCTTCGGCCCCCGGGAACTCAAAGAGCCGAGCCCCAGCCTGTGTCCGGCGACAGGAGACCTTGCCGATCCCCAGTTTTGTGGGATCGGCGTTGGCACGCGCCCGCATCATAACGGACGCATATGTCTCCCCCCGCTCCACAGCCTCCGCGGTGAGCGTCACCACGACGGCTGCGGTCTTGGGAGGAACTAGGTTCCTCTTGCCGGCTGGGGGTGAGCTCTTCCCCTTTCCCTGTCCCTTGTCAGTGGCCTGTGACTGGCTGGGAGGGGTGGTGGCCAAGGCGGCTGGGGGGGAGGTTTTCCCCTTTCCCTTCCCCTTTCCCTTGCCAGTCGACTGCGACTGGCTGGGAGGGGTGGTGGCGGGTACGGCAGGGACGACAGCTGCCGTCTTCTTACCCTTCCCCTTGCCCTTGCCGACCACCTTCGTCCAGCCCTGCTGGTTGGTCGGGGTGGTGGCAGGCAGTAGAGGGTCCTCTTCTGACCTCTGCGAGGTCGGCCCCGGCTCACTTCGCCTCTTGTCCGCCGCAAGCGGTGGTCGGAGGCTTTTCGCCGGCAGGAGCCGGTCCTCTATGCCTGCCAGGCAGGCCCTCGTGAAGGCCCTCTCCTCCATCACAACCTTGCGGATGATATCCTCAAGGCCGGAGGAGGAGGAGGGGCCCTCTGCCGCAGGTCTCGGCTCAGCCTGGGTTGGCCGGGCCGTGGCCTCGGCCAGCTTCTGATGAAGCTGGCTGACCTCCGTCTGCAGGCGATCGACCCTCGCCTGCAGTTGCCGCGTCTCGTCGGTCGCCTGGCGCTGCACCAGCTCCCCGACGATGCCGCGCATGCTCGCGGCCCGGCATTTGAGGGCCTTCTGGAAGGTCCCCTTCAGTTTAGAGGACTTTGAAGCGACCTCCATGATCCCCTCCTGGTCCTCCTCAGCTAACCGCTCCAGCTCCAGCAGGGAGTGGTCCGCGTACAGTACGACAGACGCGCCGTACCCGGACTTGGCACGAGCAAGGCGCGCCTGCCGCTCCTTGGCAGCAACCTGCTCCTCCAGGTCCTGCTGGAACTGCTCCCGCCGAACTAGGTCCAACTGGCGTTGGGCGTCTTCCAGACCCACGTCGTGGGTATCCGCCGCCACCTTTTTAGCCTTTGCCTTCCTGGAAGGCTCCTTTGCCGAACCCGAGCCCGAAAAGCCATCCGACACTTCCTTGAGGAAGTATCGCTTCCGCGATCGCGATCGTGACCGAGAGTACTCGGTCTCCATCGCGCCAGCGTTCGACGAAACGAACTCGCTGTCGGAGTCCGATTCATCCACCCTGCCTTCGTAGAAGGCTCTGCCTTCTTTCGACGCTGAGGCGTCGCGTTGGCCCTGAGAAGGGCCTTTGGGTTGGCCCTGAGAAGGGCCTTTGGGTTGGCCCTGAGAAGGGCCTTTGGGTTGGCCCTGAGAAGGGCCTTTTTTAACAAAATGCCCGAGGGCATCCCGCGGGGGTTTAGATGAAGACATCATAAAATTAAAATAAAATTCTCCGCAATAAAATAAAATAAAATTCTCCGCAGGTATCGTACACGACAAGACAGTTATGTGGTGTGTCACGTACGTCACGTTTAGATCTTAGTTTAAGTTAAGGTAGATAAGCTATGTCCATAGTTATATTATAATATATGTCACGCACGGACTAGGTATATATTACACTAATAAAGGGAGTCTTGAGTTTTCAGTCTCCAGTTGACTCATGGACAAGTACACGACATGGTATTTACTTAACCCCTCCTTCCCTCCACATCGCATGGCGACCCTGCCAGTCGACTGGACGGCGTTATAGTTGCCCGACCGGGATCTCGTCGGAGTCACTTCAGTCGGCTTCAGTCAGTTTCTCGACAGTTGGTTAGTCACAGGCCATGGGGAGCACGTCATCCAAGGAAGAGGTTATTATAGCCCAGACAGCAGCGGGTGGTTCAAATACCGCGACAGTAACACAAGAGCAGATATCCACCATCAACGCGATGCTGTTGTTTATCGCCGTGTGTTTGGCGATTGTCATCATTGGCGTGGCAGTCCGGCTGTACAGGAGGTGTCATCAGAATTGGATCGAAGAGAAGATCAATCAGCGTGAGGTGCAGCGAGCTGTGCAGATGGCCTGACCGGGAGCTGGCGGAGCGACAGGAGGAGTAAGTGATGTGATTTGAACTTAAGTGTAGTGACGAGTATTTTCGGTCATCTATCAGTTAGAGACATTAATTTTAAATGGAAGTGGAGTTAACGTCACTGTTTGTACAGCTTAAGTTATTGAGGGAATCAATTGTCAAGTTAGGTCCCAGTAGGCGGAAAGGCAAAAATTTTGATGGAAAGATAAGCGAGGTAAAAGCCCTGTATTGTAAATTTAAGTGTGTAGTTTCTAAGTGTAGCAAATTTTCGGAGGAATTAGCACAGCTAGTGAGTAAAATAGAATGTAGACACTATTAAGTTTGAAAACGGTACCGGAACCGATACAGAGATGGCGTTGGAAAGGTTTTCATTGAAAACGGCGGTTAGCTTACTCCCGAAAATGAATGGGGATGAGCAGGTAACCCAAGATTTGATTGATGCCATAGATTTATACAGCTCTATGTTAGAAGCGGCTGATAGTGCTCATTTAATTAGATTCGTGCTAACTACACGACTTACCCAGGGGGCTAAGATGCGATTGTCCTCTACTTATACGACTGTAGACAGTCTTTTAACGGACATGAAGAAGCATTTGTTGACGGTTAAGTCAGACGTTGCAGTGCAAGCCAAATTTGCTCGCGCTAGGCAAAATGATAGGTCGGTCACGGATTTCGGGTCAGAGATAGAGAAGTTAATGGTAGATTTGACTATTTCTCAAGCCGGGGAAAATTCGGAAGCTTATAAAATTTTGCGGCCTTTAAATGAGAAGTATGCGGTTAAAAAGTTTGCTGACGGACTTCGTAATCAGCGTCTTGGTACAATTATCACGGCACGGAACTTGACTTGTTTGAAAGATGCTATCAGGGTAGCGGAAGACGAAAATTGTGCTTCGTCGGGTCAAGTCATGACGTTCCAGCGGTGGCCCGCGGGTGGTAGTTTTTCTACGGGAAATAGGGGTCGTGGAAATAACTATAGGCGGCACGCTGTAGGTAATGGATACGCGCAGCAAAAAACAGCTGTTGGGCGTACGTACCAAAATGGAAACGTAAGGTATAGTAGTGGAATGCGCGGTCGTAGCAATAGTACTCATCGTGGACGGCAGACTCAGCAAGGTCGACAGCGCGTAGCGTGTCTAGAGCACGTGCGGGGCGATGCTGACTCAAGTGCAGTGTCAATGTCACGAAGTAGCGAAGGCAGACGATTGAATGAAACGCAGTTTTTTCGAGGCTAAGCATATTTTAGCTTGCAATAGTGTTAACTGGGTGAATTTTCTAGCAAATAATGTGGATTCGGAATGGTTAGTCGATACGGGTGCGTCGATATCGGCAATAAAAAGTAATTTCTTGAGGAATAATGCTTTGTGCTGTAAAGTAGTTAAGGAAGAATTAGTGATTAATGGTGTAGGGGGTAGTTTACGGGCTATAGGTTATGTATATTTGACGTTGGAATACGAACAATGTTCGTTCGTGCATAAGTTTTATATATTCAATGATTTGCCATGTAGGTCAGTTGGCATATTAGGCCAGGATTTCTTGCAGACGTATAGTGGTATTATAGACTTTTCGGGGAACAGGTTATCTCTAAAGAACCGTGAGCAGCAGACGGTTTCGATGCCACTTAAATCCTATAATTATTCTTTAACTATTTCTCCGCGTTGTGAAATGGTTAAGTATTTGCCCGTTAATAGAGCAGAAGATTGTGTAGTGTTTAGGAAAGAGTTGCGCGAAGGGGTTTTCTTAGCAAATGTAGTAGCTAGACCTAAGAATGGGATGATGCCCATTAGGATTTTAAACACAACCACGGAGGAAGTTGTGTGTAGTATGTCCGATGTAGAAGTCTATCCGTTAAGTGATTTTAATTGTTGTAGTTTTGCGGAAACAGAAGAAAGTGTTGAACGTGTTAAGAAAATATTTTCTTTGCTTAATCTTGATTATTTGAATGCCGAGGAACGGTTGTCAGTTGAGCAAATATGTGCAAAATATCCAGATATTTTTTATATCCCGGGAGATAAATTGGATGTCACGAATGTATATGCGCAGTCAATACGTTTGAAAGATAATGTTACTCCAGTTTACAGGAAACAGTATAGAATACCTTATGTACAGAAAAAGGAGGTTGATAGGCAAGTGAAGATTTGAAAACCATGCGTGAAAAAACTATATCCGTAATGACGAGAGCGCAGTACAAACAGTTGGAAGAACCAAATGTTTGTGATACGGACTCTGTGGTATCTAGGACTGATCACCCTAGGATCGTGGAAGTTCTTAAAAAACAAGGAAATGACATTGAGATATGTTTGAATGAGTGGGAGAAGATGTTACGTAACACTAATGGTGAAAAAATATTTTCAAAGTCGCGCAATTTAATGTATATGCCAGAAAACTCGAGTATTTACGTAAACTATGAATCTTTATCGGCATCATCGCGAGACGAGTTGTCGAGAGACATAGTCACTTTTTGTATTGAAAAGGGCATAAAAGAAGTTATTATTTTGAAAAATCGTTATAACGTTAATTTTATTACAAAAATGGCCAAATATTTGAAGGAAAATAGTAATTCGATATGTGGAGATTTTAGAATATGTGTAGTGAAGGGTGTACGGAAAATAGAAGGGGCAGATGAGAAGAGAATTGTTTTAAATGATTTTCATATTTTACCTACGAGTGGTCATTCAGGAATACGCAGGATGGTGAATAATATAAAGAAATATTATTATTGGCCGTCAATTGAGAAAGATATAGCGGAGTACGTTGGTAAATGTGATAAGTGTAAAAAACAAAAGTTTTCCAAACATACTAAAGAACCAATGACAGTTACTACCACTGCATCTTCATCTTTTGAAAAGATTTATTTAGATATAGTGGGGCCACTTGATAGGGACGAAAATGGTAATGTTTACATATTAACTCTTCAATGTGAACTTACGAAGTTTGTGGAGGCTTATCCACTAAAAAATAAATCCGCAAATGAGGTAGCAAAAGCGTTGGCAGAAAATTTTGTGTTGAGATATGGGATACCGGGAACAATTGCTACGGATAGGGGTTCTGAGTTCATTTCGAAAGTAATGGTAGAGCTATGTAATGTCTTGGGCATCAATAAAATCTTATCAACGTCATATCATCATGAAAGTATAGAATCTTTGGAAAACGTTCATAAAACTTTAGGTGCTTATTTAAGGATACAAACAGATAATAATCCATCATCGTGGAGTTCTTGGATTCCATATTGGTGTTTTTCTTATAACACAACAGTTAATACTGTGACTAAGTATACACCTTATGAATTAGTTTATGGTAAAATTTGTAGGTTACCAAGTAGTCTTCAAGGTGAAAGTGTTGAACCTTTGTATAATTTTGATGATTATCCTTTAGAATTTAAATACAGGTTACAAAGGGCTCAAAATGATGCAAAAGAAAATTTGGTATCAAGTAAGTTATCAAGGAAACATTGTTATGATAAGAATCTTAATTCTATAACTTATAAGGAAGGTGACTTGATTTTGGTAAAAAACGAAGTAGGCAATAAGTTGGAGTGTATTTATAATGGACCATTTGTAGTTGTAAAGGACGAGTCACCAAATGTAATAGTTAAATATAAAAATAAGATAGATGTAATACATAAAAATAGGACAAAGTTATACTGTAAGACTTAGAATGTAAGTTTAAAAATGTAAAGAGATGAGGGAAAAAAAAAAAAAAACAATGTAACTTAGTTTTTTTTTTTTACTTTAGGAAGGGTGATGTGGTGTGTCACGTACGTCACGTTTAGATCTTAGTTTAAGTTAAGGTAGATAAGCTATGTCCATAGTTATATTATAATATATGTCACGCACGGACTAGGTATATATTACACTAATAAAGGGAGTCTTGAGTTTTCAGTCTCCAGTTGACTCATGGACAAGTACACGACATGGTATTTACTTAACCCCTCCTTCCCTCCACATCGCAGTTAAAATTCGCTACGATCGCACAGTGCACTTTGGCCGTACCCAGCCTGCCACTCCGTTACGGTGGTCAGGACTGGGACGTTTCCGGGGAACACGACGGGGACGTAAGCACTGTGGGGGGGTTCCCCACCCCAACCTAACCTTTTTTTTTTTTTTTTTTTTTTTTTTTTTGATCTCGCTGGGAAAAAATGCATTACGCATACCCGCCCCTTGGGGGAATGGGGACGGGCTATGTGGGACTCCCCGGAATGTTCCGGTATACCCACTAAAATAACCCAGCGGCACTCCCGCATCGTCTGTTTGGAGGAGGACTGGGAAACTGGCACAGCCTTTACGCCCAGTCCTCCGCCGACGACCGCCCGCCTTTACAGCGGGGCCTTCTCGCCCCTCCCTTAGTGGAGGGGCCCGGGAATGACCACGTGCTCGGCCATTCCCGCCCGTCGAGGGTGGTGACTAGTGCAATGCAGACGACAGGCGCCCCCGCGCCTGTCGCCCGCTAGTCACCACCGGTAGGTGGGAGGAGACGGTCTTATAACCGCCTTCTCCCACCCGAGAGGATCGTCCTCCCGCGCACGCTCCGCCGCCTCCTTTTGCGAAATCACGACCTCGCAAAAGGAGGCAACCGCCGCCCAGGCCTCCTCACTCCCCAGCATGGAGATGACCACACTGGGAAGTGAGAGGTCCTGCCCGATCACTTCATTCAGGGCACGGCGCAGCTCTGCCCAGGCTGGGCACACCTCGAGGGTGTGCTGCGCCGTGTCCTCTGCCGCACCACAGTCGTGGCACGCCGGGGTTTCCTCCCTCCGGATCCGGTGCAGGTGCGTTCCGAAACAACCATGTCCGGACAACACCTGCACCAAACGGAATGAGAGGAAACCGCGGGGACGCTCGAGCCAGCCCTGCAAGACTGGACCGAGCGCGTCCAACGTCCGGCGTCCAAAGGCGGCGGTGGCGAGGTCCTCCGTCCAATGGAGGACGATGGCGTCCCTCGCCTCCCGCCGCACTGCCTCCCGCTCTTCCGCAGCGGGGCGCTCCCCGAGCGCCTTCCGCCGCGCCGTCCACTCGTACACTCTGGCGAGCACCCATGCCTATAACTCCCAGGGAGGGGTGCCCGCCAGAGCGCACGCCGCCGAGAAACCCACCGAGCGGTAGGCCCTCGCCACCCGCAGTGCAATGGCCCTTTGGGGCCTGCGGATGGCGGTTGCGTTCTCCCTCCTGTGGAGGGAGTCCGCCCAGATGGGTGCTCCATAGAGCGCCATGCTCTTTAGGATGCCGGCATAGAGGCACCGGCATCGATCCTTCGGCCCTCCCAAGTTTGGGAGGAGCCATGAGAGGGCGTCCGCGGCTTTCAGCAGGCGCGTCGACAGCCCGCTGAAATGCGGGCCGAAGCGCCACCTGCTGTCTAGCACGAGGCCCAGATACTTCATCTGGGCCCCGACCCCTATCCGGACGCCCTCCACGACAATGTGGGCGTTCGGAGGGCAGCGCTGCCGAGGCCCGTGAAAGAACACGGCCTCGGTCTTGTTCAGCGCTACCCTCAATCCAAGCTGGCGGATCCTACCTGCCACCAAGGATCCGCCAGCCGAGGCCAAACAAGCCGCCTGACCAAAGTCCCTCCCCCGGGCAACGAGGAGAGTGTCATCCGCGTAACAGATGACACTCGTGCCCTGGAGGAGGGTGCCCCGCAGGAGCCAGTCGAATGCGATGTTCCACAAGGGGGGCCCTAGCACCGACCCCTGTGGAACACCGCACTCCGCACCGTAGCGCCTGATCCTGGCCGTCTTGTCCACCAGGAGGACCTCTCTGTCCTCCAGGTAGCTGGCCAGGATCGCCCGCAGATATGGAGGCACTCCGTGGTACCGGAGTGCCTCCAATATGGTCGAGTGGGGCACGGAGTTGAAGGCGTTGGCAATGTCGAACGACACCGCCAACACTCCGTCCCCCGACTCGACCGCCTCCTGCACGTGGCCCCTGAGTAGGGCCAACGCGTCGACCGTCGAACGCCCTCGGCGAAAACCGAATTGGGCGTCCGACAGGTCAGGCCCTATCTCCCGCAAATGGCTATTTAGCCGGGTGGCAATGATCCCCTCGAACAGTTTACCGACCTCATCGAGCAGAACGATGGGCCGGTATGCCGAGGGAGAGTCCACCGGGCGTCCCTCCTTCCTTCCTCCTTTTGCGACATGACATCCTCGCAAAAGGAGGCAACCGCCGCCCAGGCCTCCTCGCTCCCCAGCATGGAGTTGACCACGCCGGGAAGCGAGAGGTCCTGCCCGACTACTCCAATGAGTTCACGGCGCAGCTCGGCCCAGGCCGGGCACACCTCGAGGGTATGCTGCGCCGTGTCCTCCTCCGCACCGCAGTCGTGGCACGCCGGGGTTTCCTCCCTCCGGATCCGGTGCAGGTGCGTTCCGAAACAACCATGTCCGGACAACACCTGCACCAAACGAAACGAGAGGAAACCGTGTGGCCGCTCGAGCCAGCCCTGCAGGACTGGACCGAGCGCGTCCAGCGTCCGGCGTCCAAACGTGGCGGTGGCGAGGTCTGCGGTCCAATGGAGGACGATGGCTTCCCTCGCCTCCCGCCGCACGGCCTCCCGCTCTTCCGCGGCGGGGCGCTCACCTAGCGCCTTACGCCGCGCTGACCATTCGTACACTTTGGCGAGCACCCACGCCTCCAACTCCCAGGGAGGGGTGCCCGCCAGAGCGCACGCCGCCGCAAAGCCCACCGAGCGGTAGGCCCTCGCCACCCGCCGTGCGATGGCCCTCTGGGGCCCGCGGATGGCGGTCGCGTTCTCCCTCCTGCGGAGGGAGTCCGCCCAAATCGGCGCCCCATAGAGGGCCATACTCTTCAAGATGCCGGCGTATAAGCGCCGGCACCGCTCCTTGGGCCCGCCCAGGTTCGGGAGGAGCCACGAGAGGGCATCGGCGGCCTTCAGCAGGCGCGTCGACAGCCCGCTGAAGTGTGCGCTGAAGCGCCACCTGCTGTCTAGCAGGAGGCCCAGATATTTCATCTGGGTCCCGACCGCAATCCTGACGCCCGCCACGACTATGTGAGCGTCAGGTGGGTAGCGCTGCCGAGGCCCGTGGAAGAACACGGCCTCGGTCTTGTGCAGCGCCACCTGCAGTCCCAGCTGGCGGATCCTTCCGGCGACCAAAGATCCGCCAGCCGATGCCAGACAGGCCGCCTCCCTAAAGTCCTTCCCCCGGGCAACGAGCAGTGTGTCGTCCGCGTAGCAGATGACGCTCGTCCCCCGGAGGAGGGCTCCCCGCAAGAGCCAGTCGAAACCGATGTTCCACAGGGGGGGGCCTAGGACCGACCCCTGTGGAACACCGGACTCCGCGCCGTACCTCCTGACCGTCGCCGTCTTGTCCACAAGAAGGACCTCGCGGTCCTCCAAGTAGCTGGCCAGGAGGTCCCGCAGGTATTGGGGCACTCCGTGATACCGAAGCGCCTCCAATATCGTCGAGTGCGGCACGGAGTTGAAGGCGTTGGCGATGTCGAACGAGACCGCCAACACCCCCTCCCCCGACCCCACTGCCTCTTGCACCTGGGCCTTGAGCAGGGCCAAGGCGTCGACCGTCGAACGCCCACGTCGAAACCCGAACTGGGCGTCCGACAGGTCTGGCCCCACTCCCCGCAGATGGCTGTTGAGCCGGTCGGCGACGATCCCCTCGAACATTTAACCGACCTCATCGAGAAGAACGATGGGCCGGTATGCCGAGGGGGAGTCCACCGGGCGTCCCTCCTTGCGGAGGAGGCACAGCTGCCCCTCCCGGGGGTCACCGGGGGAATCTCCTCCTCCGGCGAGGCCGCCTCCCGCGGGGGGTCCATCACTGGTGGGGTGAAGTCGGTCCTGCGCGGAAACAAGGACCGAACCACCCCATCCAGTAACGCCGGCTCGAGGGTCTCCGACAGTGGGGGACCATAGGGCCGCAGCTGGTTCCGCGCCACCTTGTACGGTCTCCCATATGGATCCCGGTCGAGACCCTCCAGCATCTCGGCTCTCGCCGAGTCCTTGGCGGCGCACATTTCCGACTTGAGGACCGTCTTTGCCTCTATGTAGGAAGCGTAGAGGCGGTCCTCCTCGGCCTGTGATGTGAGAAGGGCCTTTTGGTTGGCCCTGAGAAGGGCCTTTTGGTTGGCCCTGAGAAGGGCCTTTTGGTTGGCCCTGAGAAGGGCCTTTTTTGCTGACGAAATGCCCGAGGGCATCCCGCGGTGGTAAAGACATATTAAAATTCTCCGTTCAGCTCGAAAGCAACAAGGCAATAAGATAGTATTCTGTAGTGTGTATGCAGTGTACCTATGTGTATGTAACCAACCTTATATAATCATGTGTATCCTAAAATAAAGGAGAGTATTATTTGAGCAGTCGTGTCTATCATTTCGCTCCACAAATACCTTCGACCTTACATGGCGACCCTGCCAGCGGGCATCGCCGCGCGATCGCCTTACCGACACCGCCGTGCCATATAAGGGTTGTACAGTGTAAACAATTGGACTAAGTAGAGCCAAGCTAAGATGAATTATAATAATTATTCACTAGCGTTAATAACGTTCGCGTTTGTGACAAGTGGAATTTGGTTCGTAGCTTACGAAAAATACGAGTTCATTAAAAATGGGAACTACGCAAACTAAAGACGAAACCGTGGTAGTGCAAAACGCAGCCGGAGGAACTAATAACACGCAGCTGGAAGAGGTGAAATTTCATATTTCCACCATCACCATACTGATGACTATAGTGGTGCTGGTTCTGGGACTCGGCGTGCTGTATTTTCTGCTGCGAATGTATCGGCGTTGTCATGTACGCTGGATAAATCAGGAGATGTACAGGAGTACAATATCTAGAAGGTCAGGAGCGAGGCAATCTGGACCATCGCTGGAGAAAGGACGGTCGAAGGGCGACATAGTGTGAAAACAAAGATAGCGGATACCATCACACATCGGTTCACACATCATGGGTTTAAGTGAAAGTGAAAGTGAAAAAAAGTGCAGAGTGTGTGAAAGTTCGAGGAAAAACAACAGGCATCGTAAAATGGACTCAGAACTTTATTAGATAAGTACATAATCGTAATAATAATAAACGTAGTAAATGATATGTTACATTGTACTAGTAACTATAATAAGCGAAGCGATTAATTAAACAACTAATGATGGTAGGAAATGGCAGATGTCTTAGAACAATTATATAAAAATTTGAAATGTATAAAAACATATTTAATTAAAATTGGCCCTAAACGAAGGCAAGGAAATGTATTAGAGAAAAAGTTGTGTGATTCAAAGGAAATTTATGACAAATATACTGATATAATAGAGAAGATATCAGACGATGTAAAGAAAGGTAAAGTAGGACAAAACGAACAGATATTAATAAATACATTTTGTATTGATTTTGAGTCATTGTATAAACAAATTTTAGATTTATCCTCTACGTCAAGTACGAGTAGTAGCGAGGATACAAAAATGGAGTCATTTGATTTGAAAGTAGCTCTTAGTTTATTACCTATGATACCAACTGACAATGAATGTTCGCTTAAACAATTTATTGATAATGTAGAATACTATAGCTCGTTATTGGCTAGTGATGAGTGTAAGAAGAAACTAGTACAGTTTGTTGTGAAGAGTAGGTTGTCTCAGAACGCTAAATTGCAGTTACAGTTAGATTATTCTAATGTTGATGATTTGGTAAAGGAAATGCGTAGAGTGTTACTGCCTAAAAAATCACCGTTTGCGATACAAAATAATATTAATCAATTAAAGCAAACAGAACTGTCAATTCAGGACTACGGAACCAAACTTTCGGAACTTTTCGTGGATCTGACGGTATCGCAAGCCGACGGTAACTTAGAGACATACAAAATAATTAAACCCTTGAATGAAAAGCAAGTTATCAAAAGGTTTGCCGATGGGTTGCGAAACCGCCGTCTTTCAACTATCATTGCAGCTAGGAACTACGAGTCGTTGAAGGACGCAATACAAGGTGCGAAGGATGAAGAAACATCTATAGCGGGACCGAGTTCGAGTTCTGGCGAGATCCTAGGTATGTATTCTCCTAGAGGAAGACAACAGAATTATCGTAGTGGTTATCAAAATAATAATTACAACAGGACATATTATAACAGGGGTCGTAACAATGATTCCAGTGCTCGTCGAGGCTACCCTCGGGGGGGCCAGCAGGCGAATCAGCAGAGCCGCGGTGCACCACAGCGAGGCCGAGGATCACCATGGCGTGGTAGAGGTAGGAGTTATTATAGGAATCGCTGTAACCAAGGGATAAGCCAAACCCCTAAAGATACAAATAAACACGCGGTTAATGTTCTAACGGGACAGGAAAATGAAGAGTATGCAAATGAGTTTTTTCGTGAATAACAGAGTTATTCTCGCAACTGATACTAACTATTATATTAACTTAAGTTCTAATAGCAAAACTTATTCATGGTTAGTCGATACCGGTGCTACAATTTCGGCTATAAAATATAAATATGTTCTAGAACAAAACATTCCAGTCCAAAAAGAGGACATAGTCATAAATGGAATTGGTGGCAAAGTCCATGCAATGGGATATGTTTGTTTAACGTTGTCATCGGGTGATCATCACCTTATCTATATCTTCTATACATATAATAAATCTGTAGAAAAGTCATTTTTGTACATTGAAGAAATTGAAACAAAAAATAGCCAGCGTGTGAAAAGATAAGTAACAGAACCCATTTCCATCATTTTTGAAATTTTTGTCTGTTTGTCTGTTTGTCTGTTTGTTTGTGCGCACATCACGTAAAATCTACGAATTCAATGCTGACAATGTTTATATACAAAAATTATACGCAACTTGAGGTTTAACTTAGTTTTTGTTTCATCGAAATCGGTTCACTCTATCAAAAGATATGATTAATTTAGTGAGTTCAAGAAGTAAAATATTACGTTACGCAATTAAGTATAGTACTTGCAACGACATCTTAAGACTAAAAATAGAACTAATGTTGATAGTTGAAATCTAAATCCGATAGATGGCGTTGTGCAAATGACGTCATTTTCTGAATCGCGGTGTTAAGATTTTCCGCGCGAGGATGACGTCCACCGTGTTTACTAGGCAAATTGGGTTTCGTTAGGTGTCTTAAAAGTTCTTGCGTGTGTCGTAAAAGTTCTTTGGTTGCTTGGTTTATCGATAAGGCCAGACGTTATCCGTTGCGGGTGTAGACCTTACTTTTGATTGTTTTTCACACGGCCAACTCTATGTTTCTCTATCACGTGTTAGCAACCCAAACAACCTTTTTGTATATGCTCCGGGTAATTCCACCGCTAACATAGTATATAGAGAAGCATTAACGTAATCAACTATACCAAAGTCAGGACTCTTATCTAAATCATCAAAAAGGTGATATACTCTTATCTAAACGACGTTGTTTTGCTCTCGACAACCACGCGAACGAAGTCGCGGGCACAGCTAGTTTGTAATAAGTTTTATGTTTTCGATACTCTACCATGTAGGGCTAATGGCATCATCGGACAAGATTTTATTAATAAACATAAGTCCATATTAGACTTCAGTAATAATAACTTAACATTGTTGACACAAAGTTCAATTAAAATAGTTTTACCTTTACTGAGTTATAATAACACAATGGAAGTTTACCCAAGATGTGAATCCATACATTATTTTAAGACCGAATTCACAGAAGAGTGTGTAGTACATTCTAAGGAAATTAGTGACGGAATATTATTGGCCAGTTGCATAGCAACACCAGCAAATGGGCTAATACCGGTTAAGATATTAAACACAACGGATAAGTTGTGTACCTTAACGGACATTAATCCATGTATAGAAAAATTAAGTAACTACAATGTTTGCCAATTTGACAAATCAGAACGTGATGCAAGTAGAGTAAAACAATTGTTTTCGGTACTAAACCTCAAACATCTTAATAAGGAAGAGCAAATATCCATAGAAAAATTATGCGCGAAGTACTCGGATATATTTTATTTGCCAGGGGATAGATTAACTACAACAAGTATTTATAAACATACCATTAGTTTAAAACCAAATGTAACTTCTGAATTTACAAAGCCATATCGTTTACCACATTCACAGAAGGGAGAAATTAAGCAACAAATTGATAAAATGTTAAGAGAAAGGATCATAGAACCTTGTCGTAGCGAATGGTCTAGTCCAGTATTACTAGTTCCTAAAAAGACTGACGGTACAGGTCAGAAAAAGTGGCGACTAGTTATTGATTACCGAAAATTAAATAATTGTATTGAAGACGACAGGTTTCCACTTCCAAATATTTCCGAAATACTTGATTCGCTATCGGGTTCGGTATATTTTTCACATTTAGATATGTATCAAGGTTACTATAATATTGCACTAGAACAGGAAAGCAGAAAGTACACAGCATTCTGTTCAGGACAATACCAAATGACTCGTATGCCAATGGGTTTAAAAACGAGTCCAGGATCATTTTCCAGAATGATGACCATGGCTATGTCTGGCTTAACGTATGAAAAATGCCTTATTTATTTAGACGATTTAGTGGTCTTTGGTAGAAACTTAGATAGTCATAACAAGAATCTACAAGACGTTTTCGAACGACTGCGGAAAGTAAATTTAAAATTAAACCCGCAGAAATGTAATTTTTTAAAGAAGGAATTACTATATTTAGGCCATGTGGTATCAGGTAACGGTGTATTACCTGACCCGGATAAAATAAATGTAGTAAAAAAATATCCGTGTCCAACAAATGTAGACGAGACGAGGAGGTTTGTTGCGTTTGTTAATTTTTATAGAAAATTCATTCCAAACTTTGCTGAGTTAGCTTATCCACTTAACAAATTATGTTGTAAAAATGCTTCTTTTATATGGGATGAAAAGTGTCAGTCGGCATTTGATAGTTTAAAAGAAAAAATCATATCTCCACCGATTTTACAATATCCGGATTTCACAGAACAAAATGAGTTTAATCTCCAGACAGACGCTTCTAATTATGCAATCGGAGCAATTTTGTCTAACAATAATGGAAGACCAGTATCATTTGCAAGTAGAACACTAAACAAAGCGGAAATAAATTATCCAACAATCGATAAGGAATTGCTAGCTATAGTGTGGGCGATCAAACATTTTCGTCCATATTTGTACGGAAAACATTTTAAAATATACACAGACCACAGACCTTTAATTTCATTATTTAACATGAAAGACCCGTCAAGTAGGTTATTTAAATTTAGGTTATTACTAGAAGAATATGATTTTACGATAGAACATGTCAGGGGTACGGAAAATGCGGCAGCAGACGCATTGTCACGAATTTCCATAACATGTAATGACTTAAAACAAATGCACGAGTCGTGTGTTTCAGTTATGACAAGAGCTCAGAAAAGAAACCTGATTGACAATAATTCTAAGATAGGAACGAGTGGCACAACTACAGTTCGGTCTGATCAACCAAACGTTGTAAGCACTCCTAATACTAGTACTTTAAACGAGTCAGTGGAATTACGTTTTATTGATGCATGCAAGTTAGAAACAATTAGAAAAAGTGGTGAAACATGTAAAGAAAGTAATACATTTATGTACATTCCTAAGGAAAAAACTATCTATATTAAACATGTATCTTCTCCATCGCAAATATCGCGAGCCGAATTTGTGAGAGAGTTACAAGATTTTTGTAGAAGCTTAAATATTACGGAAATCTATTTAATAAAAAGTAATAAAAATAACATTTTTATAAAAAAGTTATTAAATGAAATAGATATAATGGAAAAGTGGACCGGACCACACTTACATATAGTAAAAGATGTACAACGAATAGAGAATAAAGAAGATAAACGAGTAATTTTGAACGATTTTCATCTCTTACCTACCAGTGGCCACGCGGGTACGAGACGAATGTTCAACAATATAAAAAAATACTACTATTGGACGGGATTAGAAGATGATATAAAAGGGTTTATAAAGAGGTGCGACAAATGTCAGAAACAAAAGTATTCACCGCAGAATACCAAACAACCTATGGAAATAACAACAACAGCACATAGTGCCTTTGAAAAAATATATATTGACTTAGTAGGTCCTCTGGAAAGGGATAATTATAATTATAGTTATATCCTCACGTTGCAGTGTGAACTCACCAAATACATTGAGGCATATCCCTTAGTTACACGCAGAACGGAAGAAGTAGCGAAAGCGTTAGTTGATAATTTTATATTAAGGTATGGAGTACCGAAGGAGATAGCGACGGATCGGGGTACCGAGTTCCTGTCATCAACATTCAAGGAGGTATGTAATCTATTAAATATTAAACAACTAAACTCAACAGCATATCATCACCAAAGTATAGGTGCTTTGGAAAACACGCACAAGCATTTGAATTCATTTCTCCGTATTCAAACCGACAACCATCCAGAGACATGGAGTACATGGCTCCCATTTTGGTCATTTTGCTACAATACTACAGTACATTCAGCAACAAAATATACCCCTTACGAGTTAGTTTTCGGAAAAAAGTGCTCGTTACCAAGCAATTTGACCAATAGGATTGTTGATCCACTATATAACATTGATTATTATCCATTAGAATTAAAATTTAGATTACAAAAGTCACAGAAAGATGCACGAGACAACTTACTCAAAAGTAAATTAAAACAAAAAGAACGATATGACAGAAATATAAATCCAGTTACTTACCATCCTGATGATTTAGTTTTAGTTAAAAATAATATGTGTAATAAATTAGATAGTGTTTATTCGGGACCATATAGAGTTATATCAGATGAGTCACCAAATGTTAAAATAATAAAGAATGGTAATGTAGACACCATTCACAAAAACAGAACAAAATTGTATTATCCTAATCAGTAATTATCTTGTTCTTGTGTAATTGTAAATGTATTATAAAAATAAAACAAAATTGTAATTTTATTTTATTTTACCTCGCCATGGGAGGTGTAGTGTGTATGCAGTGTACCTATGTGTATGTAACCAACCTTATATAATCATGTGTATCCTAAAATAAAGGAGAGTATTATTTGAGCAGTCGTGTCTATCATTTCGCTCCACAAATACCTTCGACCTTACAACACATACCACATCCAGTCTAGACCCGACACAAGACCAGTCGCAACAGAATACCAGCATTGACCAAACAACATCTGACACAACTACTATGCAGCAAAAGGGTCCCGAACTCGGCTCCATACCGTGCTTTTTGGCATGGGGAGCAGCAGGTGATCCCGGCATAAGACTACGAGGAGTAGCCCTGTTCATGAACCGGCCGCAAGAAATTTTGGGAGTTAGCTTCTGCAGAGTTAGACCGAGCAAGTCCAAAGTGGCCATACCACCAGGCCTCGCGGCCCTAATCAATGGAAGTACGTCTAAGACGAGCATCACGGGCAAGAAATACACCGAGTTGCCTACAATGGAGATCCTCGGTATCCGATGCCGAGTAGTGCGGTTCAAAGACAAACGAATTGCACTGCTCGAGTGGAGAGAGGAGACTCCATTCGCTCAAGCATGCTCGTTACTCCAAAGATTGGGACTGGCTGTTGGACACTCGGCTCGAACCATCAGTGTAGACGCCATGGTCATCGATGGCGAGAGGGGCGAAGTTGCAGACCGCCTTGGATGCATCAAGGCCGCAGAAACGCATGAGGTAATCGTGTACGAGGACAGAGGGGAGACTTTGAGTTATCTTAAGTCCCCAAAGAAGTCGCACACGGTATCGCCTTCAGCCACGCTTAGCGGCTCAGCGCGGATGCAACAGAAAATCGCCGAAGACAGGGAGAGGGCAACACTGAGCAGAAGCACTCCAACGCGACGGGAACAGGAGTCAAGCCGACTTGCTGGGATAAAGACCGGCATTAAAACCTTTCTGAATTCAATTTTCACAGACCGACGCAGTGGGGCAACCCACTCAGACACCTCCAGACCGTCACAGGGTGAGGCTCTCTCTAACTTCCTAAGGAAATCTCCTGGGGAGGCGGGAGAGCTGTCCCCGAAAAAGACCTCAACAAGAGCCGACAAGGGGCAGGTCAAGCCTCCAACTTACACCTCGGTGTCGGGACCCTCCGACCATATATACAATGCGTTCCTCGAATTCTTGGCGATTGTAAGAGCGACAAAGCAGGTCAATACCCTGACCTGTAAGAAGATCTTGAAATCGTTCAAATCACAGTCTGAGGGACTGCTGAGGGTCCTGCTCGAGGAGGCAGAGGCTGCTGTATACGACAACCGCGAATCCCGACTCATCATGGGCCGCATGAGGAAGTCGTATATGGCGGCTTACAACGCCACTGTCGGCTTCGTTACACAAAATGAGGCAGAATCGGAAAGGAAAGGAAAGCCGGTCTTCAACACACCTGACGAGGACCCTATTGTGGTGGTTGCCAGATGTACGGAGATAATGCTGGACGACAAAATTCTCGAGATGGCCCAAACCATCTCGGGAACTGCCACTACAATGGACTGGAACATCCAAAACATCAAGTGGGTAAACGGGGTTCCGGGGTGCGGTAAAACGACATGGGTGGTGAGTCACTTCGATGGGGAGAACGACGTGGTAGTAACCACGACGACCGAAGCAGCCAAGGACCTAAGAGACAAACTCGTGCACCGTATAGGCGAGAAAGCCAAGACTAAGGTGCGAACTATGGCCTCCGTCCTAGCAAATGGTTTCAGGAGGGGAGTCAGGTGCCACCGACTACTGGTGGATGAGGCCCTCATGAACCATTTTGGGGCCATAGTTATGGCTGTTAAGTTGTCGGGTGCGGACGAAGTTGTCCTCATCGGGGATGTTAACCAGTTGCCATACTTGGACAGAGAGAACCTATTTCCACTCAGGTATACCCGTCCAGGTATGGTGGCCACAATCACCCAGGAGTTGCTCTGTACTCACCGGAACCCCATGGATGTAGCATACGCGCTCAGCGACATCTACGGTGGGATCTACTCGTCAAAGACCTGTACGAGTAAGATTCACTCACTGAGGGTGTATGGTTTCACGGGAGCGGACATCCCGAACAAATCCCAGAACACGTTGTTCCTGGTCCACACACAGGAGGAGAAATCCACCCTGGGTGAACAGGGATACGGATCTGGCGAGGGTTCCCGCATTCTGACCATACACGAATCTCAGGGTCTCACCTATGAGCGCGTGATCATCATCAACTCCCGCAAAGGCAGAATCCAAATCCACGACAGCGTCCCTCATGCGGTAGTGGCTGTGTCGAGACACACAACCAGCTGTGTCTACTACACTGACGACGCGAGTGACGCCATCGGCCGGTTTGCCAAAAAAGCTATGGGTGCACCGACTCAAACAGTTGTCGACTACAACCTAAAGACAGCTATGCTGCACCGTAACATGGAGGCGTTGTTGACTCTCCGGAAAACTACAACCTCATTTCCTATCCATCCACAATAGTTCAATAGTCAGTAGGTTATTAAGTATGCATGTATAGTTAAGTTAAGACTGGAAAAAAAAAAAAAAAACGGACTAAACTTTAACAAGAATAGTTCTTTAGGAGAATACGAAATATGCATACAAGGCAAACTAAGCAGAGTACCAAGTAAACCCAGTGACAAGAATACTTCACGTACGGCTCAACGCTTAGAGATCGTACACTTCATGGGAATAGATACATTGTCAGTTTCATCGACGACTACAGTAGATATTGTAAAGTATATTTCATTAAAAATAAAAACGAAGTATTACAAAAGTTCATGGACTACAAAGCAGAAGTGGAGAACTTCACAGGAAACAAAATTAAATGCTTACAAAGCGACAACGGTACTGAATACCGAAATCTGAAGTTCGACTCATTTTTAAAACTAAATGGCATTACAAGAAGGTTAACAGCTCCTTACACGCCTCATCAAAATGGAATTGCCGAAAGAAAAAATAGAACCATTATGGAAAAAGCAAGATGCATGATGTTGGAATCAAAAGCACCCTTGTATTTATGGGCAGAAGCAGTTTATACTGCAAACTATCTATCAAATCGAAGCATTAATCACAGCATCGACAGTCAAACTCCATTCGAAAGGTGGGTAGGAAGAAAGCCCTACATAAATCACCTTTATGTATTTGGCGCTAAGACATTCTTCCTAAAGAAAGGTAAACGTCAACACAAATTGTCTTCTAAAGCAATACCCGGGATGTTTGTCGGTTACTCAGAAGTTTCGAAAGCCTTCAGAATATACGAACCATCGAAGAAACAAATGCTCATTTCCAAGGATGTTCGTATTTTAAATAAAATGTTCTACGAAGTTAGAGAAAATGGCACCTCTGTTCCATTCCAAGAGTTGAATGATCACAAACAATCAAGTGATACAGAAACTGAAGATGAAGAAATGGAAATGTATTTTGAAGATGTCAGAAAGAAAAATGTCAGTAGACCACCAGCAGTACAAGAAAATGTTATTGCAAGCTCTATCGATGCAACCGTACGAAACGAAGCGGAAAATAGCAACGAAGAATTTTATGACACCTTCGAAATTGAAGAAAACAGAGGAATTAACGACTAATGAACCAAATGATAATGAAGCTAATGAGCCAAATGAAAACATTGATACAGACATAGAAGTTGATGCTCCTGTCCATGTTCCAGAAGAACGAAGGACATATAATCTTCGCGATAGATCCTGAATTGGTACACCAAAAATATTTGAAGATTTTGTAATGGCCGCCATGAATATGGAAAATGAAATAGAACCTCAAACATTTAAAGATGCTATGAATAGCAAAGATAAATCCAAATGGTTAGATGCCATGCACAACGAAATGACATCATTGATAGAAATGAAGACCTGGGAAATGGTTGACCCGCCCAACAATCGTAAACCATTGCCATGCAAATGGGTCTATAAAATTAAGAAAAATCCAGATGGTACAATTGAACGTTATAAGGCTAGACTTGTAGTAAAAGGCTTTTCACAAAAACCAGGCGTTGACTATTTGAAGACGTTCAGTCCAGTTGCACGCCTCAGTACTATAAGAGCTGTTCTAGGAATAGCTGCTGAAGAAAACCTGGTACTTACACAATTCGATGTATCAACTGCGTTCCTAAATGGTGCTGTAAAAGAAGAAATATTTATGAAGCAACCAGATGGATTTAATGATGGCACCAAGAAAGTGTTAAAACTTAAACGAAGCCTTTACGGACTTAAGCAAGCCCCTTTATGCTGGAACACTTGCATATCAGAGTACCTCATCAACTCAGGATTCAAGCAAAGCACAAAAGATACTTGTCTCTACCTGCGTGAGCAAGTGATAATTGCGCTATATGTTGATGATGGTTTAGTAGCTTCAACCAATGAAAATTCCGGAAGAAAATTCATTGAGGAGTTGAAAAATAAATTTAAAATAACCACAAAACCAGCTTCATATTTTCTTGGACTTGAGATCAACAAAACAAAAGACGGCAGTATCACATTAAGCCAAAAGTCTTACACTAAGAAAGTACTCGAAAAATTTGGAATGGCTGACTGCAAAGCAGCTCCAACGCCAGCAGTAAAAGTCAGCAACGACGAAAATGAAGATGACGCAAATCCGAATTTTCCATATCGTCAAGCTGTGGGAGCTTTAGCATACCTAATGGTCGCTTCAAGGCCAGATATAAGTTATGCTGTGAGCGTTGCGTCGAGGAATCTAGAGACTCCATTTATGCAAGATGTCATGAGAGTCAAGCGAATTTTTAGATAACTACCTCAAAGGTACTACAGACAAAGGACTCGTCTTCGCAAAAAGCCGGGACAAGAAGCTGATGTGCTTTAGTGATGCTGATTTCGGAGGCGACGCAACGACAGGCCATTCAACGTCAGGGATGGTTTTCTATTCTCCGGCCCGATAATGTGGAAGAGCCAAAAGCAGCCAACAATAGCGATTTCTTCAACAGAGGCAGAACTCATAGCCCTGACAGAAACAGCCAGAGAAGCTTTGTGGCTAAAAGAGCTCCTAGGAGAATTAACGGACATAACAGAGTTGAATGAAAAACCAACGATTTATGTTGATAACGAGTCGACTATTAAATTGTCCGAGAACCCTCCTTACCAGTTCCATAGGAGAACTAAACATATAAAGCTCATTACCAGTTCCATAGGAGAACTAAACATATAAAGTCATTTCTTCATCAGAGAATGCATACAGAATGGAGACTTCACTGTGAAACAAGTTTCAACAGAACTTCAATTAGCAGATATGTTCACCAAGCCGTTGTTCGGACCCAGAAAGACCCTAGACCCTAGACCCTAGAATTGGACTTAAAGATTTGTCAAAATTCTAAAAAAGTATTGTGGATGTGAAGGCATAGGTCCTATATGCCTTTAATGAACTCTATGGTCCTATGGGTTACCAAGCAACGTTGGTTGTTGATTGTTGAACGCTGTCAATATATGTATAGAAAAATATCCTTCCTAATAATTTAATAAAATATGTTTAATTTGTTCTCGTCTGTTTGCGTTATATCTACGACAAATAACACGGCAAAGTTTTCCTGAAGAAAACTTCACACCTGGGCATAGCAACAAATAATTATTTAAAAAAAAACTCTCTGCTGACATACGTAGTATCTATAAGTAGTCTGTGCTGCTGACTGATCTGTCAAAGTGTCAGTGTCAAATTGTCAATAACAAAAAGTTAAGTATAAATAAAGAATTGAAGTCTGCACGGAATACTAAATATAGCAAAGAGTAAAATAATATAATATGGGAGAAATATAGTCACAGATTACTATTACTACGTAAATATAGAACAAACCTGTAATCTGAGGTTTAATGAATGGAGCAAAACTAATTAATAAACTTGTGTTTGAGAAAAGAAAGCGAAAGTGGTTCGGTTAAGGTTCCAGTAGAATGTCCGTGTGGCAGAGCGAGGAGCAGCGCTGCGCAGTGGTGCTGCGCGAAGTGTTCGGCTGGCTGAGTGGGCGCGAGCTGGCGCGCGCGGGCGCTGCGTGCCGCGCTTGGCGCTGCGCCGCGGCCGAGCCCGCGCACTGGCGCCGCCTGCTGCGCGCTGGCCCCCACGCCGCGCACGCCTTACACGGTATCACGCCACCACGCGCGACCCACCTAACATTGCTGTGTGCTTAACCCGGTCTAACTGCATGCACTGAAGTCACACTGAGAAGAGCAGGTGAGTTGAAATGTTCCCAAATTTAAGTTTGCATGTTGCTCTTAAAACAAAGGGGGACCCTTCAATTAGTTTTTAATATTTTGGTAACCTATGGTCATAAAGACAAGTTTTTGTCAGTCAGGAATGACATAACAAGCGTATAGTTATGTAACTCTGGAGCTCTAATGGATCTCTACAGCCGTGTGTCCCGTTGTTATGTGATGTAAAATCAATCTTGTCAATTAAATTGGTATTTGTTGGTAAAATATATGTACTTAATATAAGCATTATCACCAAATTTCAAGTTCATAGGTCAATGGGAAGCTAAAATTTTTAGGACCAAATTTAAAAAAGGTGACTGGTGGCTTCTCATTCCTTTGTTTACCAAATCTTGAAAACAAAAAATACAGTATTTATCTACTCAACATGCTAAAGCAGCAAGCAACAAGCGAGTCAATTTTTTTTTAACCTGCGGTTTTGCTTTATGAGAGCTTCCCATAAAAACATTTTAAAATATTTACGACAATTTGTATGGCTTTGGATCAACAAGATGCGTAACTGTGAAAATTTGAAAACCGTAGCTCCAACCGATTGGCTGTAGAACCTGTCTGATAGATGACGGACAGACATGTGAGTGACAGCAATAGGGCTCCGTTTAGACCCTTTGGGTACGTAAAAAAGGATTAACTGAATGGGTCCGGCTATCCTTGAGTGAAGCAATGAAGAAATATTATTAAATATGCAGTGCAAGGAAACTGCTGAATGCAAGATGCACTGGCTCAAACAATGTGGTGACGCCTGGGGGAGGCCTAAGTTCAGAAGTAGACTTCTTTTGGCTGAAATGATGATGATGCAATCAATTGTGAAAATTGGATCAAATCAGGCAGAACAATATCAATGAATAAGTAATAATACCAATGTTTGGCTTCATACTGCTTGTATTAAATTACAATATAATACAATAGGGCTCTTTTAATAGAAGACAGCACAAATTATATGCCATTTAAAAATAATATGTTGAGATTTAATTTATTGTTTTAATGATAAATCAGATTTTTCTTTTGTGCAGTCCGAGGATACATTATGAGCTGGCTGACCAAATCCATATGTATCCTCCGACTGCACAGCATGATTTTCTTCTTATTTACGTCTTTTTAAGCAGTCGGGTTTTTTGTTATTTTTAAATATTTTTTATTTACAACTTTTTTGTCATTTTTTTTAGAATTAGGTACATTTAAACATATAAGTATAATATATTTTTGTAATCACCTCTTAAAACCGTTTACTTTGATACCCCAAACGATGGGTCTGGAAGAAAAAAAATTTGGGCCCCCACAATATGGCGCCCAAAATCCGCCATTTTTATATTTTGCAATTTTAATGTAGCCAGTGACACTCGCAGGGTTAAAAGGAATCGATTGACGTAAGAATCATCAAATTCAGCCAACGCGTTTGGTCTCTAGAACGCCATACATACATACTTACATGCATACATATCGGATCGGTATGTTTAATTCAATCACATGTTTATACAGGGTGTCCCAGAAATCGACGTCAAGCCGTAAATGGGTGATAGACCAAGTTATAACAGTTCTCAGAAAAATACGAAAAAAAATCTATCTCATGTTTAAAAAAAATTATGTTCACTTTAAAAATTTACTAAAAAAATCAATCCCTGTAATGGTGCTTTAACTCCAATTGCTACAAATCCCATAATTTATCAATTTTTTTTATTATTATGTAATCTTGAATAATGCTTGTGTAGATTTTTGCCTAAAATTTAAAGCCAACTCCTCCTACTTAGAAGAAAATTAAACTTTTTCAAAACCAAATTATTCAAATTTACTGTTTCGCCCAACTTTAACTGACTGTACTGAAAAAAAAATGTACTACGCTAGTTTGGCAAGTAACATGAAAAATTGGCGCATTTAATAAGGATTCAAAAATGGTGTAACACTTGCTAGATTACGTTTTCAATAATTGGTCAATTTTTTTTTTGGAAATAGTATCGGTTTTTACCCAAAATGTCCATACTTCCTTAAAATGACTTTAGCTTACCTAAAGCTTTGCTAAACTCCGTTTCTAGTTCGATAGAGACTTTTTTGGTCAGGGTACCGTCTTAAGTACACGAGTAACATACATAGGTGTATGCTTATAACATAGCTTATACACTACAACGGCTATGCTCGAAGTTTC
This sequence comes from Orthosia gothica, assembly GCA_949775005.1. NCBI lineage: Eukaryota > Metazoa > Arthropoda > Insecta > Lepidoptera > Noctuidae > Orthosia > Orthosia gothica. The sequence continues at coordinate 18,921,910 of OX459062.1, read as the reverse complement.
CTAGCGTGATCGAATCAGTAATGTAGAGAGCCGCAAGATAAACAGGGTTACCGATATAGTCCGAAGAATTGCTAAACGTGGGCAGGGCACTTTGCTCGCAGAATGGGGCAGAAAAGTTCTGGAGTGGCGACCGCGAACCAGAAGACTGCGTTGTTAGGGCTCCCGCCAGGTGGATCGATGACCTGGTGAAGGTTGCGGGGATCCGCTGGTTGCGAGACGCACGGGACTATTCAATGTGGCGACGCTTGTGGGAGGCCTATGAGCAATGATGATTGATAAAGTTAATCTTTAACGAAATTTTGTTAAAAAATAATCTAGTACTTATTAACGATTTTGGAGTTACGGGTAAAATGGTTCTCCAGGCCTTTCATTACAAAAAGGCCTGGAGAACCATTTTACCCGTTAATAATGTAAATCGGTCCACGCGTTAACGAGATATTCTCTAATCAGTGTAGAGGAAATGTACCGAAACTTTTTTGCTAACTACTCGTACCTATTATAAATATTCCTTGTTAACATAAAACAATAATAACTACACATTTTAAAACAATAAAAAGTTCGTAGAACCATAATAGAAACATCAACCGCCGACTTGCCGAGCGGGTGCGCCGCGCGGCGCAAGGCGCACCGTACATGCACAGTATAAATATGGATGAACAGTACGGAAACTACCTACAAACGCTCGAAATGGCAGTTTCCGTACTGTTCATCCATATTTATACTGTGGTGCATGGCACCGCGCGCGGCATTGTCACGGCACCGTGCGCGGCATTGTCAATATTAGGCCAAACATAACATTTGAAGATTGAATTGGCCATCGACACTCGTAAGACGAAAAATTCCTCGGTAGTAGGTGGCTCACGCGTGGCGTGGCGCCAGGAGTACGTGTGGAGCCGCGCGGGTTGGCGCCTGGTCGCCGTGCACCGCGCGCCCGACACGCTGCTGCACGCCGCACTGGCGCCGGGCGATGCCGGCGACCTGCTGGCGCTGGCCGGCGCCGACGCCAGCGTGGCAGTGTGGCGGCGCGGCGCCGCGTGGTGCGAGGCGGGCCGCCTGAGCCTGCGCGCGCGCGGCTGGAGCGCTGTGGCGCGCGCGCACTGGGCCGGCCGCGCGCGCCTGCTGCTGGCCGGGCCGCTCGCGCTCGCCAGCGATTGGGAGCTGCTTGTGCTGCGTGTCGAAGGTCTGACGGGAACGTGACTCTCGTTGTCCTGCTTCATTAGGGTCCTTGAATGTTTCCGTTGCGTCACAGAAGACGGGCGTTGCGGGTCCGTGGCGAGCCGGGTGCGATGCAGCGCGGGCGCTGCGGGCTGCTGGGCCGACGCGGCTGGCGACACGTTCCTTTCGTTCGAGCTTCGCCGCCTCGGTGCTGGCCTGTATTGCACCACCGTATGGCTCAATGCCGCCACTCAGGTAACTTTCATATTTCCTACCAGTGTAGGTGGAATAAAAATGGTTCTAAATTGCAAATCATGAATTTCTCGCCCGCAGGAAACGGAGTCTGAATACGCAGGGGTGACGTCGCCACTGTTGAGGATTTACAACGAGGACGGCGCCCACTTGACGTGAGGAGGCGCCGGCAGCCGCAGAGTGCGCGCCGTCTGACACGTCCTCACCGCCCTGTCCTCCCGCAGGCACGCGCTGGTGGCCGAGCAGCCGCCCGCCCGTCTGCTGGTGGTGGGCGCGGGCTGCGCGTTGAGTGCGTGGCGGGTGTACGCGCCTCGGCCGCCCGCGCTGCTGGCGCTCGCCGGTGGAGGGCTGGCGGAGCGCGTGCGGCTGCAGCGTCTCCGCCGCGCCGCGCCCGAGCCGGACGCGCCGGAGCCCGATGAGGCGACGGTGCGCGCGGGCTGCACGGCGCCGGCGCACGCGTGTCGCCTGGCCGCGCCGCTGGTCGGCCTCGTCCTGCACGAGCGGTGAGTCCCAGAGCGGTGTGCGCGATGGCGCAGTGCTCGTTACGCATCTTGTCGTTTCACAGCGGGCGGTGCTTGTGGGCCGTGTGCAGCGACGGCAGCGCAGCGTGCGTGTCGGTGAGTGCGCTGCAGGTGCTGGCGCGCGTGCAGGCGGCGGGCGGCGGCGCGCCGGGCGCCGGCGTGCACTACGTGCAGCCCGCCGCCGCCGCCGCGCTCGTGGCGTGGTGAGTGTGTCTGCGGGGCGCGCTGCGGGCGTCCTGCGAGCTGTGTGTGACGTGCCGGCGTGTGTGGCGTGTGTGCAGGCCGGAGGGCGGCTACTCGGCGCGCGTGCGCTGGCTGGCGGCGGCGTCGGGCGCGCGCGGCAGTGCGGCGCTGTCGCACGGCGGCGCGGCAGTGTGCTGCGTGCTGCGCGCGGCGCCGCCCGAGCTGCTGGTGCTGGCGGGCGCCGAGCTGTACGTGAGTGTCGCGCGGGTGGGGAGGGTGTGTGTGTGTGTGTGAGTGAGTGCTGACTGACGCGCACGCACGTGTTGCAGGAGTGGCACAGCCGCGCGAGCCCGCAGTGGGAGCCGCGCGACAACGCCGACGACGCGGATGACTAGACGCCGCCGCACTTATCGGACACGACGATGGAGAGCATTTATTTGATTACTTGTTTTAAATTAACTATTACCCTTTATAGTGACTGTAACTAGGGTGCACCAGTAACAAACCGATTAAGAGACATTTTAAATAAATATGCTGTGACTCAATTATTGCAAAAATCTTTGCAAAGAAAATCATCATACTCCTTATCTACCATAGAATCATGTAGCTTAATCCAATTTTCTTAATAATTATTAGGTTTTTTTTAATTTAAATTAGAATGTGTGGAAAGTCGCAATGTGCCTAAGGTGGACCAGATTGTACCAGTAATATACCAGACAATGTGCCAATAGTGAACCAGTAAATAAAACGAATGTTTTTAATGAAGAATAATTTTACTATTGATACTAGTTAATTTAATTAAGTTTTGTACTTAATAATCATCACAACTTTTAATCAGGGTACAAATTTCATGTAATACTTAAATGCTACAGGACCCTGGGGTCCCGGACGTTTGAAAGGCGTGCGAGGGCCTTTTTTGCATATTTTTTTTTTTTTTTTTTGCATAATTTTTGATCTATTACTTATCTCGTCCATCGCTTTTAGGACATCTTCCTCCTTATATTTGAAAAATGTTCTTTTCGGTGGCATTGTGTCTGTAAAAAAGAGTACGTGGTCAATTACTGGATAAAACTCTTAGTATATATGTTACCAGTAACAAACCTCTGGTCTACAACTGGAACAAACTCTTAGTATATATGTTACCAGTAACAAACCACAGGTCTACAACTAGAGTACTGTTTTTTTTTTATTAGTTTATTATAATAATTTATTGCAGTACCTGAAGTGAGTATAAATGAAAAAGAAAAAACAAAAAAATATAAAAAATGATTAATCACCAGTAGTAGACCAAATGGAATATTACTAGAACATCACTGAATTCATGTTCCATTAGTTTACCAATGACAACCAATGATTTAAATTAGCATTTCTGATGAAATAAGAAGTAATACTATTGCTTTATGCATTATACTATGCAGTTAATTGCACATTGGGTTACAATGATTGATTTAAACCAAGATATAAAAGGATTAAAAAACTTACCGTCGTACGCGTGCTTACTAAAATGGCCGCCCGGAACGAAGTGAACGATTGTCATTTCGGCTTTTGTGTTTTTTACTGATGTAGATGGGGGTGTACATCGGTTTTATCTATGCTTGCATGATTGGTAGAAGTACGGTAGGGCTACCAAACGTAAAAAAAGTTGCGGGAAATCCAACAGAAGGTTAATATTTCGGTTAAAAGATTGAAATGGTGTACTACTGGTTCCTGGTGTGGCACTGGTGCACCCACCCTACAACCTTGCCTGCTTTTAAATTTCTTACTTTCTACTGTTGTAATGTATTGTATGTATAAACATTAGGGCATGCATTTCGAATCCCATATTTCCTGTGTATTAATTTCGAAGTTTAGACTCCTAAATTCCGATATTTCGAAGGTAATTAATTGAAATATTGTTTTTTTTATATTTAAAATAATGTAATTTATTAACCAAACTACCTGTGCCCGCGGCTTCGCTCCCGTCAACTGCCTACCCTACTTACCAAACTACCTACGCCTTACCTACCCTACCTATGCCTCACCTACCATACCTGCGCCTTACCTACCCTACCTACCTGCGCCTTACCTACCCTACCTAAGGCCTGACTCAAGCAACTGAAAGAACACGGGTGGGTTTTAGTCAGTAAAAGTCTGACACGCCCTCCCGCCTGGCGTAGGTTGGGTAAGTAAGGCGTAGGTTGGGTAAATAGGGTAGGTAGGTAGGGGTAGGTGTATACCTAGGGTAGGTACCCTACTTACCCAACCTACGCTTTACCTACCCTACCTACCTACCCTACTTACCCAACCTACGCCTTACCTACCCTACCTTACCTATCCTAGCGAGGCGGGAGGGCGTGTCAGGCTTTTACTGACTAAAACCCACCCGTGTTCTTTCAGTTGCTTGAGTCAGGGCCGCGGTAACTCTTTTTCAAATTTATCCGCGACCCAGACAGGCACGGGCCCTCGCGGACCCCGTCAGTTCTGCTGACATCTCTTTGAGGCCGTGTGGAACACAACGCGCCGTCGACTCGGGCCTGGTCCTTATCGGACGGCGAGCTACGACACTCGTAAGACGAAAAATTCCTCGGTAGTAGGTGGTTCACGCGTGGCGTGGCGCCAGGAGTACGTGTGGAGCCGCGCGGGTTGGCGCCTGGTCGCCGTGCACCGCGCGCCCGACACGCTGCTGCACGCCGCACTGGCGCCGGGCGATGCCGGCGCCTAGGGCGTCTCCTGCAGTGGCTAGGGCCATGAGGGCGTCTCCGTTGCGTTTCCCTCACGCGTTCCGCCTCCTCCTTCGCGAGCATTACTGCTTTGCAAAAAGAGGAGACAGCTTCCCATACTCTATCGCTCCGTAACATAATGGCCTGAACCAGGGCCGGACGCGAGAGGTTGCCTACCTACCCAACTTATCTACCTGCACAGAATATTATTTAATCTTGGGAGAATAATATCGACTACATACAAAAAAAAACCGGCTAAGTGCGAGTTGGACTCGCGCACGATGGGTTCCGTGCCATTGTTGCAAAAAACGGAAAAAAAAAACACTTTTATTGTATGGGAGCCCCGCTTAAATATTTGATTTATTCTGTTTTTAGTATTTGTTGTTATAGCGGCAACAGAAATACATCTGTAAAAATTTCAACTGTCTAGCTGTCACGGTTCATGAGATACAGCCTGGTGACAGACAGATAGACAGACAGACGGACCGCGGAGTCTTAGTAATAGGTTCCCGTTTATACCCTTTGGGTACAGAACCCTATAAAAGTAGACAGTTTTGCTGCGCGACATCTAGTAGCACTCCAGAACTTAATACCGAAACGAAAACATAAAAAATACCTATCCATAGCTGGGATTCGAACCCGGAACCTTGGGCGTAGCAAACCACCTAGCTAAACATTAGTCTATTCAGACGGGCAATAGCGGCGGCAAAATTACGAACCACATTCCACACACGTATTTTTTTGTCTCGTGCATTAGGTCCCGAATTGTTATTTTAACTCTAGCCACACCTGAAATAGCCCTTGAAGGTAAGTCGTTGTTTCGAAGTACAGAGTTGACACCCCTTGCCTATCTGCCTACCCTAATTGACATGCTACTAACCCTTCCTCCCTACCATTTTTTTTCAAGTGTTATTCTGCCGCGGAGAACATTATCACCGCCATTCAGAAAATGACATCAAATGCACAAAGCCATCTATTGAATACGGAGTTCAACTGTCCTAGTATATGAATTGCGTGTGAATTCAGAATTCTGAATTCAGAGACATGGCGTATGTTGTGATATTTTACTTCTTGAACACTTTAAATTCATCTAACTTTTGATAGACTGAACCGATTGCGATGAAACAAAAACTAAGTTATACTGCAAGTTACGCATAATTTTTATTTATATGTCGCATCAAGGCTAGCCGATAGATGTAAACCATCGGGAAGTCAGGATGTATTATTCCCTTAGGTTAAGACATCGTGTGTGGACAGGTCGGTGGGTACAGTCGTGCAAATGAAATCACATAAATTATTCGATACACTGGGTTTATTCAAATATTCAAAGTTACAATCTTGCTTACTAATATTACGGATCGACACTGATTCTACGACGTGTTAGCTCTAAGGCTGTCAGTACTCAACTGCCATATCCTACTATCCCCACTACGCAAGCGATTAGAATAAGCGCGCCAATGCGTAGTTGTTATTGCTTTGTCGCCAGATGGCGTGCTTGCGATTTGTTTTAACGTCCGTACTATTGACTAAACCCGACACGGCCATCCTGCAAGACAGGCGTCCTCGTCTGTTCCTAATTGTCAGGGTTAACAGTGTATCGAATCATGTGGCAATCCTCATGGATGTCCTCAGCCATTCGGGGAAGCTGAGGGGTATGTCAGACTCCTACTGACTAAAACCACATGGTGTTCTTTAGGCCGTAATTTCTCTTGAGAGGCGAGCGTGGAACACAGCACGTCGCCTTCTCGGGCCTCTCTCAGGTGACAGATCCCCAAATCTATCACCCGCAGGCATCATCTTCTTGTCCTTGCTCCATGCCACCTCCATGCCATGATATCTTTCTGAAACATAAAATTTTCAAACAGTATTCGCTCGTCCAATCCTGACTCTAACTCTAGGGTGAGGAAACATTTTGAAACAATCAAACATGATCATTTAAATCTCTGTTCTCCATTGCAAGGAACATTATATTTCCAATTTAATGAAAATAGCAACTTAATCATTGATTTGGTACCTAAAAGCACCTAATCTTCGTGATTACAAAGTCCAAGTACCACTGGTATTCATTAATGTCACATTAAATAAAACAAAAGAAACAACACCCTGGTATCTTATCCACGATCTTTAGCCATTACATAGCTCTCCTAGCTATCTTATAGTTCTCTTAGCTATCACAATTGCTCTACTCGCACATCTCCACGATGTCGAATCAACTCAACTCTCTGAACTCAGAACCCGTTCACACAGACATTTAGTTTGACCTATGATACGTCAATTCATGATCAACTCAATCCCAATTGGTACTTGAGCTTTGTATGTCTACGCATAGTAATCAAAATTAGAAAAACCAAAATTATTTAAATTTTCATAATGAGGGCTTGACGATTCGAACGTCATTATGATTAACATGGTAATCTCACCGGGTGCGCCAAAGTTCACCTAAATTTTCAACTCCGGTAATTGGAAATCCGAAAATGTTCTTCCTAACATTTTTCATCCTAACAATCACAATTCCTAACTACTCTGTCTCTAATGTTCATAAGCATTCAGAAGCATTCAACTTCATAATGTCAGTAGCAATAAACATTTATTATACATTTATTTGTTTTCCTATATTTTCTCAACATAACTATCTTTTACACTATTATTCAAAGTCATATCTTTTTTGTTTAGATTTCTTTTTATTCATAATAATCAGTATTATATACATTAGTTTTGCGTAACTTTATTTTCAAATAACATGTTTAACATATAAGAATAACAGGTACCATGGTACAAGTAGTCAAATAAATACATGTTTTCATATACACATTTCAATTAAATTAGTTTAATATTAGCGGCTATAGCTTTCAAATAATCACTTTTATTGCTGTATTTTGCTTTAAAATTCAATATATATTTAAATATATATTGAATTTTATTCCATCATATTTGCCGTTGATTTGGAAGTTCATTTTATTTTTGTAGGTAGTAGGTACTCATAGATAGAAAGCTTTATAAAAATTTTCAAGACTCGGCAATGTTATGTTTTTTTGTATGTTTTTCGTGAGGTAAAAAAATTAGAATTCGTCCAAGAGCGAGCGAAGCGAGCTCGGGAACTTAGGGCACCCCGACACGGATAGGTTAGTTTCGAAGGAGATGACGGAAGCTGAAGTGAGCGAGCAAAGCGATCGAACGCAGCTACCGTCATCTCCTTCATGTTAGGTTACTTTGGACCCTGCAGACATAAATAGGAGCGCCGCGCAGCGGGGCTCCGTCGACTTAGTTGCTTAAATCTTAAACTTTAACCATGAATATCTTCCATAACCATGGGGTTCTGTGGGGTTTGGATAGTACAGTGAGGTAGCCCCTCTACCCTCCTTTCCCTTTCCCCCTTTCGCGCCCCTTAAATCGATGGAAATTTATGGATTTTTTTATTCTAACCTGAAAACTTTAACCATGGATATTGTAGTGTATGTAGATGTCAATATATCGCGCTACAAAACGATACCAGTATTGTGAGTCGACGCCTCGGGCGCACGTGCCGCTCGGTTATAAATACCGGTCCGAGTGGTGGGGCGGGCAGTTGTTATCGAACTGTTGGCCTGTGCGGTAGTGCGTTAGCGAGTCGGCGAGTCTAACTTATAACCAGTGAATAGGCATACATTACATTGGCGACGAGGAGAAAACCGTGAGTTTTACATTATATATATAAAAAAAAAAAAAAAAAAAATGAAGATAAACAACAAAGTAATAAAGACCATTATTCATGATTGAGATTTATCCGTGCCTAGGAACCGACCCCGACCCCATCGTGGTTGGGGGAGGGCTGGATAGATTGATTGATCCATGTGTATACGAAAAAGAAAATAACATTTGTTTTGAAGGTAGATTGAAATAAAGTTGTTATTTTTCTTCAAATATGAAGAACATAAAGACTTTGTTATATAGTCTTCTACAGGTCTACATCGGAAGGAAATGTACAAAATATTGTTACAATTCAAAAAGTCAATTATTGAATAATACGTCACAAAATTTTTGGAACCAAAAATGGTTCGATATTGTTTTTTAGTGATTACACAACAATGCCGTACTTCGTTCAAGAAAATGATAATTCCAAATGAAATGATAAGTTTTGAGGTTATTGTGTTGATCATTGAATTGGAAGTGGTTATACCTAGCACCAAGACTAGGTAATTCAGACATGCCTAGTACAAAGCCAGTACGTAATACATTTCTTACTGACGGTAATAGTTTCAACATTTTGTTCAAGGATGAGATATCCCTTGTGAAGGAATGCAGAACTGTCATTTTAAGTGTCAGAGCGAGTTAGTAATATAACGAATAAATACGCTCACGATCGCATACAAAGGATGCCTCTAAGTAGTGCTCCTAACGAGTTAAACGTAGAAAACAGTGAGGAGAGTTCCTCCACCGCGCTGGAGAGCACATACCGTGGCTATTAGGTCGCACTTTACGCACTTGTCTGTAGTCGTACCTGCAATTCACTTGTGAGTTGTTGAGGGGGCTATGGGCAGCTGGTCTCGAAGGAGACTATCGTTGTATTGATTTTGTAATAACCTAGAAGTCGTAGGAATAGAATCTTGAATCATCCTAGAATCACAATATCACCAAAGCCACGAAAACCCAGCTCATACGGGCACTTGTGTTCCCCATATTTCTATACGCAGTCGAGACCTGGATGCTGAAATAAACTGAGAGGAAATGAAAAGACGCTCTGGAAATGTGGTGCTGGAGAAAATGCTTGGAGTGTCGTGGACTGAGTTTCGCACTAATATATCCATCCATCGACTATAGTCCAAGCTCGAGTACTTCAGTTCTTTGGACACGTGTCCCGACGATGCAACGACTCTATCGAGCGGCTTGTAGTTCAGGGTAGAGTGGAAGGACCGAGAGCGCGCGGCAGGTCGCCCATGCGATGGACCGACCAGATTAAGTCTGCAGTGGGTGGCCCATTGCATAAGTACACACGAATAACAGCCAATAGAGATGGTTGGCGTCGCATCGTTAGGCAAATTATGGCAACTCGAAGTCTCACTGCTACATGATGACCACGACCGCTCTGCCAAGAGTGTACCGACGAAGAAGAAGAATTCGTAGACTCTATGTGAAGTGATGTGTGTTGGTCGTACCACTTGAGGTAATAACGATATGGGTGGCATGAGTGTCACTAGCTGCTGCAGCAGTCGTGCCATGAGCGTTGTAATTATGATCTAAGCTGATACGGTTTCTGATCAATAACTGCTAAGGCTTAGAGGAACCTTTCGATATCGGTGATCGTTATACACTGAAAGCTTTAAATAGATGCGCTTGGACCTAAGAAGTTTACACACTAACGGTTTAGAAAGATGATGGTGGGTCACGTAATCATGTTGCAGTCAATGTTGATTTCGATAATGATGATTGATGAGCAAACTGTAGAAGTTTGAGTAATTCAGTCTATCGGCCGTAGTGTATGTTGATATTAAAACAACGATGCATTTTATCAATATGCCGTGCCATTTATTATAGAAATGAAAGATTCACTCTCAGTACAAAACAATCTTACATGACTCCAGTAGGTCCAGTACGCAACAGAACAGACTAAATAGCAGCTGTCATATTGACAACTGACAGATGGATAGTGAGGTGCCTGACATCTCAACACTCCTCCTCAAATTTAACATTTTCAAATTTAAATTTGGTATCAAGCACATCACTAGACAAATATACTTCTTACTAAACAATTTCAACTTAAAATATTCATTACCTTACATAATCAACTTGTACTTAAACATTTTTAATAATTAACTTTAATTTTACATAGTATTTTAATTTTACATAGCTTAATTATATCAACAGTCATAGAATGACAGTTTTTCCTATCATAATATTTTCTAACACATAAATTGGTCTCGAAATTTCAAGAACTTGTCTTTACATAAACTTTTAGTCATTATGTCAGCTAAGTTATCATTAGAATTGACATATTCAATAGCGATGATGCCCTTTTCTACAATGTCTTTAAGAAAATGAGCTCTAATATCTATATGTTTAGTTCTTTTCGAATTTTCATAACTTTTAGACATAGAAATAGCCCCTATATTATCAACAAGCAATATGGCATCATTCTTGTACTTTAAATGTTGACTTAGGCCTTTAAGATTGACCAATTCTTGAGCTGTGGCAGCAGCAGCAATGTACTCCGATTCTGCTGTTGAAAGAGCAACACATGACTGTTTCTTTGAAAACCAAGCTATGGGGTTCACTCCATGTAAAATTATACCACCGCTTACACTTTTTCTGTCCATTCTATCTCCGGCCCAATCTGCATCGGAGAATCCATACAAATTATTATCTGTAGTTCTTCTAAATACTAGTGCTTTATCTTTAGTTTCTTTTAGGTAGCGTAAAACTCTCTTACTCGCTTTCCATAGTTGTTCAGTTGGTTTGTCCAGGTATCTGCTAAGATAAGATACTGCAAATGTCAAATCTGGTCTAGATGTTACAGTCAAGTAGATTAAACTACCAATCAATTCACGATAGGGTACATTCAGTATTTCTTCATCTTCATTTATCTGTATATTATAATTTATCTCCATAGGTGTTTGTATTCCTTTACAATCAATCATATTGAACTTCTGTAATATTTTCTGTATCATGTTAGTTTGTTTCACGATTATAGTGTCTTCACATCTTTGTATTTCCATACCTAAAAATCTTTCCATTTCTCCAAGATTTTTCGCATTGAACTTCTGTTTCAATTCTTTTATAATCTCATCTCCATTTCCAATTATTAAGATATCATCGACGTATATTAACATCCAACAGTCATTCTTGTAGTACATACAATAATCATATTCTGAACGTTGAAATCCATTGTTCTTTGCAAATTCATCTATTGTCTCGTTCCAGCATTTTGGAGATTCTGTTAAACCATAAAGTGCTCTCTTTAGTTTTAATACTATTTTAGAATTAGAATTCTTCACTTTTATTCCTTGTGGCACTTTAATATAGACTTCTGACTTCAATTTTCCATTTAAAAATGCTGTAGGTATATCTAGTTGGTTAATTTTTAAATCTTCTTGTAGAGCTTTAGATATGAACATCCGAACTGTTGAGTGTCTTGCAACTGGAGCATAATTACTATCAAATATATCTTCTTTCTTCTGTTGAAAGCCCCTTACAACTAGTCTTGCCTTCTTAGTTCCTTCTTCTTTTTGTTTAAAAATCCATTTTGTATCTATGGCTTTCTTTCCTGCAGGCAGTTCCTTTTCTTCCCATGTATCTAGTTTTTCCAGTGCTTGTAATTCTTTATGAATAGCTTGTTTCCACTCTGTATTACTCACTGCTTCTTCAAATGAGTTTGGTGTAGCAGCACTCAAACATATGACTATGTTTGATGTATAATCTTCTAAATGCGCTGGTCGTTTTACTATTCTGCCTGATCTTGACTGCCTTTCTTGACCAATATTTCTTTCACTATTTAAAGTCTCTTCTATTTCTTCTTCTTCTTGAATTTCTTGACTTTCTGTAATTTTTTGTGCTTTATAGTCTATTTCTTCCTGTATAAGCTGTTTGTCTTTACTTTCTTCGCCATCTTTATATTGAAAATCGCTTTCATCGAATGTGACGTCTCTTGATACTATTATTGTGTTATCTTCTGGATTCCATAATCTATAACCAACAGTATTATAACCAACCATTCTTGTAGGTCTTGCCCTTTTGCTTAACTTGTCCTGTTTCGGTATTATTGTTGCCCATGCTTTTGATCCGAAGACTCTCAGTCTTGATAAATCATTGTGTCCATTTTTCATGAAGCATGGCGTATTAAAGTTGGTAGCCCAGGTTGGAGATCTGTTCAACTGGTATGCAGCACACTGAATAGCTTCACACCATAAGGATTTAGGTAAATTTGTCTCTGCAAACAAAGTTCTAGTTTTATCACATAAAGTCCTGTTCAAGCGCTCTGCAACTCCATTTTGTTGCGGTGTGTAAGGTAGAGTATATTCTATATTGATCCCTTTATTGTTACAAAAATTCTTCAGCCTGTTTGCTGTATACTCTGCACCATTATCGCATCTTATTCTTTGCACTTTATTTCCTGTTTCATTTTCTAATTTAATTATGTAATTAATAAGTTTCTCTGTCGCTTCTGACTTATGCACCAATGGATATACCACACAGAAATGGGAGTAGTCATCAATTACAGTCATGAAATATTTCTCACCGTTTAAACCGCAGTTCTTGGTAGGTCCTGCAATGTCTGAATGCAGCAACTCTGCTACTCTCCTTGATCTTGGTCTTTGTGTCTGCTTAAATGGTGCTCTGGTAGCTTTTCCTTCTATACATGGACTGCAAACTTTTTCAGAAACAGGTAAATTCATAATACCTAAACCTTTTTTATTTAAATGACCTAAGCGTCTATGCCAAATGTTAGAAAGAACATCATCACTCTTGTTATTACTGATATTACATGTTTCATAACACAGTTTAGCATTTAATTTATATAACATTCCCTCAGCATTACAAATTACTAAAGTATTTTTATTTCTTATTACAGCTTTTGTCTTATCAAACTTTATATAAAATCCTGCATCAGTTATTTTCTTTACTGACAGTAAATTATATGAAATATTCTTTACAATTAATGCCTCTATATTTATTTTGAAATGTTTATACATGAACTTTATTTTTCCCTTTTTATTACTCTCTATGTACTGACCATTTGCAACATAAATTTTAACACTTTCTTGCAATTCTATAATATCAGTTACATATTGTTCATATTGATCACTTATTATATGTTGGGTACAACCAGAATCAACTATAAATGTAATATTAGAATTATCAGTCAATCCGAGTATATATTCACTGGCTAAAAATCCAACATCTGCCTTACCAGCTAGAGACATTTCTTGGGCTTGATCACGTTGTCCTCGACCTCGTACAGGGCGTCCTCGTACAGCTCTGTGACCTCGGCCAGCAGCTCTCCCACGGCCCCTGCCTCGATGTGGCTCCCATACATTTGTCTTCGCTTTACACTCATAACTCTTGTGTCCCGGCTTACCACAGGTGTAACATGTGAGGAATGCACATTCTTGCTCAGATGTGTCCTTATTTGTGATGATTTTTGTCTCGGCGTCAAGCAATCTTGCTTTTACAAAATCAAATGTTAGTCTCTTTTCTGTAGCCATTGTCTCGATGGATGTAATTACAGGATCATATTCCTTGGGCAGCGATGACAGCAGGTAACAAATCATGTCTTCATCATCAATTTTGACTTCTATCGCTTGGAGATCGTTGATGATTGAGGAGAACTTTATGAGGTAGTTTTCCAATGGCTCATTGCACTTGAGAGTTATCAATTTGCGTTTTAGGTAGAACCTGTTGTAGACACTTTTTCTCTCAAAGGTATTTTCCAATAATGTAATCATCTCTCTTGCTGTTTTCCCATTCTTTATTATTTCAATGTAGCGGTCGGAAACGCATTGTGCAATTAAAGACTTCGCCCTCGAGTCATCTTTCATAAATTCGGCGGATTTTTCCTTTTCTTTATCTTCTTTATTTAATACGTAGACTACTTGTTTTTCTTCTAACATTAGTTTAAGGCGAAACTTCCACGTGCTGAAGTTTGACTTCTCACATAGGCACGGCAACTGTGAAATTGTCGAGACCGCAGCCCCCGACGCCATGTTTGCGTTGTCGTGATTTTCTTTCGGCATTTACATTGCATTCGCATCGACGTGGATCGCAACCCAGTGACGACGTTTTCTTTTAATATTGTTAATAACCACGCTCTGCTACCATGTTGATATTAAAACAACGATGCATTTTATCAATATGCCGTGCCATTTATTATAGAAATGAAAGATTCACTCTCAGTACAAAACAATCTTACATGACTCCAGTAGGTCCAGTACGCAACAGAACAGACTATATAGCAGCTGTCATATTGACAACTGACAGATGGATAGTGAGGTGCCTGACATCTCAACAGTGTATGTTCAACCGTACCAGTGGTTAAGCGTAGTCGTAGCCGTGAATCGGTATATCTTGAGGCAACACAAGTAGTCCGTAGGTAAGTGATATTGCTTTTAGTCCTGTCCGAGGTCTGGTCTAGATAGACCGTTGTGTGAGAGCAAAGCGATTGCTAAAGTAATAAATCAAAGAGCACACAATTGCAGTAGAGTATACCTACTGGTCAGGCAGTAGGATATAGCTACTGGTCATTAAATTGACAGGCAGTAGGATATAGCTACTGGTCATTAAATTGACAGGCAGTAGGATATAGCTACTGGTCATTAAATTGAAAGTCATCAGAGCATGACAGTGATAGCAGTAGATTATACCTACTGGTCATTAAATTGACAGTCATCAGAGAATGACAGTAATAGCAGTAGATTATACCTACTGGTCATTAAATTGATAGTCATCAGAGAATGACAGTATTAGCAGTAGATTATACCTACTGGCTTCAGAAAAGGAGCTAGCTGATCTGTTTTACAAAGAAGAATATGAGAGTGGACTGGTTGGATTAATAAGTCGAAGACAAAAGTCATGCTCACGGACATATCCGGTCAACTCTCTAGAACGAAAGAACTCGCGGACCTAGAATTTATCAGCGAGTTTATATACCTTGGATCGCTACTTCCTGACCGAGGAGGAACCGAAAGAGAGATCAGGAGAAGGACTCAAATGGCCAAAGCGGCGAAAGTAAGCTGACACATATTTGGCAGGACAGAAAGGTCAACAATGTGGTAAGATGAGACTAGTCTGGACACTGGTTTCTCGATATCCATTTTCGGATCGGAGTCGTGGACGATTCGGGCAATAGAACGGAAATGATTTGAGATGTCGTGGTGGCGAAGAATGCTCCGCATACCATGCACCGCCAAGAGAACGAACAAATCTATCCTTGGTCAACTAGGCATAAAAGACAGACTCACCACGCTCTGCTATTTACTACACCAGCGCGGCTGCGGTATGCTGCTAGCCACTTTGGTCACATTTGCCCGTCGAGAACCAGACCATCTAGAGAATTTGGTGGGAAGGCGGATGGAAAAAACCTCGCGGCCGGTCACCTAACCGCTGGTCAGACCAGGTAACCGCCCTCACTGGACTCTCTGTTACAACCGCCCTAAGAGAAGCTGAGAACCAATTGAAGTGGTAGAACATCGTGCATTAAGCCCTGAGGGCCTTTCAGGGACGCGACCTTCAGTAATGAAGAACGCGACCAAAAAGAGATCCCTACTGGTGGTGAAGGAAAAGCATCGGGAGGAAACCGACATGTTAAGTCAGCAGCAGTGGTACTTATATGTACTGGGGTCCTCCATGGTATCAGCCATGACAGCTATATCATCGGTGAACCGAAGGTGAGTGATGTGCTCGCCGTTGACGTCGATGCCCTCTCCGGTCCGGAGCCTTGAAGGCGTCCTCCAGTGCAGCGGTGGACGGTTCCGGAGGTGTGGCGTCTCCCTATTCTACACCTCGCTGCGGAGGGATGGGTTTCGGGGCCAAGTCGCAAGTTGGAACTAGCGTAGTGGCGTTTTTGTGCAGGCGCTATATCGCGTCAATATATCGCGCTACAAAACGATACCAGTATTGTGAGTCGACGCCTCGGGCGCACGTGCCGCTCGGTTATAAATACCGGTCCGAGTGGTGGGGCGGGCAGTTGTTATCGAACTGTTGGCCTGTGCGGTAGTGCGTTAGTGAATAGTGAATAGGCATCCATTACAGATATCTCCATAACTATAGGGCTCCGAGTGGTTGGTGTGGTACTGAGGGGTAGCCAAACCTCCCCCCATTCCCCCTCTACCCTATCCGCGCCAAAAATCAACGGCATATGATCGAAATTTTAACCTTACACTTATACTTTTTGTTGCTTCTTAATTCACACGCCCAATATTGTTTATCCACTGTTTTTCGGTTTTTTTCATATGTAAATCCATGTACGTCTAATTTTAATCCTCCGCGACTGGTTTTAAATGATTTTAAATAATTTTTCTACATATTATTAAAGCATTAACACAAACATGCACGTAATGATAATACACCGACATGAACTTAACAATAGACACAACTCAGTACGTTATGCGAAGCATACCCCAAATAATAATCATCCCTCAAATTAAAACTATAAATACCATCTTCTACCCACATATATTTTTTATCACACTTGGTAAATGTTTCTTTCTGAGTATGAGTGAAAATATTATGGTAATTATGTTTAGGGATAAAAGCGTTATGATAAAAAACAGTAGGAGTTTGAATATATATACATTAATAATATTATTAATTACAACTTTCGGAAACACGAGTGTTATGAACATCGCCGGTAGCACTACAAATAGTATGATTGAAAACTTTAGGATGAAAATTTTTAGGAAGAGTGATCATTCGGATTACAAATCGTTAGGAAGAACAATTTCGGGTAAAGAACTTTAGGTGAGCCAATATGGACCCAATCTCACCACACGTGTGACTATGTGAGTTTACTTTATTTTAACCTCTTAGCTCAACAGGAACTTTCTGTAACTGTCACCTTGAGTCTGTGTCATACAGGCCTACAGTTGCTACAAAGGCCCCCAATTGCCATACAGGCCTAAAGTTGCCATAAAGGCTAACAGTTGCCACACAGGTCAACAGTTGCCACACAGGTCAACAGTTGCCACACAGGCCAACAGTTGCCATAAAGACCAACAGTTGCCATCCAGGCCAACACACAACGCTCGACTAGTCCTGACCAAACTAGTTTATTGGGTTCGTGAAAATAGAGATTTTTTGGAACCCTACTCTTTAACTAAATCATTGCCCTGGGCCATGTACCACAGTCATTCCAAACAAACTTTAAAACTTCTGCTGCAGTAAAAACTGCCTAACTTATAGAAACCCTCGAGTAAAACTTCTAACGCCACGGCTCTATAAGCCGACCAGCAATTGTGTTGCTCTCACACAACGGTCTCTCTAGACCCCGACCTTCGCCAGAATCCACTGGTACGGTCAAACATAATACGGCTGATAGACTCAATTACTCGACATCTTAAGCTTGCTCATCATCATTAAAATCCTTTTAACATCAACATCCGACTGGTACATGACCCGCTGGCATCTCCCTTATCCTACCTTATGCGTACTGGTAGGTTCTTAGCGTACCTATTTAAAGCTTTCGGTGTATAACGATCACTATCCTGTCGTATTAATACCATAATTAATGCATAATGCATACTCAACTCATAAACCCTCTTCAAAAACCCATCGCCACATGGTACGCATGAGGTGCGGTCCAGAATTGATCTTATGAGTAAACATGTTAATCAGATTTGGTTTCACTACCTCTGTCATCAACTATGACGTCTAATCCTCAAGGAACTTGGTGATCGGGTATCCTTCTCACAAGATTCGCGCCTTTCAGTCCAAGATCTTGTAACATACCGACTGTTAATATGAGGGGAACAATTAGGCCTGATCATATTTGCTTCTTAATAGCTCGCGTGAAGGACCTTCACGAATAACTTGGATCAATATCGTTTAAACCAGATTATCAACAGTAACCCTTTACTATCGCTCACAAACTCTGTTTTCATGTACGGAAAACGATCGCGAGATTTACTGCTATCATAATATTACTTTGAAAGTAAACAAGTGAATTCAGATCTGAAGACGGTGGTTGTACATCGTTACGCAACAAGATCCGTCCTGAATACACGCAAATGACCAGTACCGTTACTAACTCGATACAATTACGATAGCCCAACGACATTACTAACTCGCTTCGCGACTGAAAATCACTAGTTGTGCAGTCATTTTCGATATCTCATTTCCTTTTTATGGGATACCTCATCCTAAAGTTCGTACTGAACCAAATGTTGAAACTAGGAAAGTACTAACAAGCCAATAGGTGTGTCTTAATTACCTGGTGATAGTGCTAGGTATAACCACTACCAACCAATTCAGTGTTCCAACATGAACACTCTTAAAACTCGAAATAGCATCTCATCACTAGAGTACATTCGACTTCACTATCGAAATAAAATGGAAGCAACTCACCGAGTATTCCATTCCAAACTTGCGCACACATGACCAGCTGTTGTCATAACGTTCGTCTGCCACCTACGAACTGCTAGACTGCTGTCGTTCTTAACCTCTCAGATGTTGACACGTCAACCTTCGCGCTCAGCTTCTGTATCGCTAGCCTGCAGCAGAGGCTTCAGGCTGCGATACAATATGGTATCTGAAACATGAAAAACATTACGAGAGTATATGTTCACACGGTTATGTTAACCATGCACAGCTTTGATGGAAATTAACCGGTACAGCGGTGTAGTAACCTAAACCAATCAATCTGCTTAGCCTTTTTCCAACTACATTGGGGTAGGCTTCCAATCCTATCGGATTCAGCTGAGTACCAGCGCTTTTCATGAAGCGATTGCCTATCTGACCTCCATAACCCAGTAACTGGGTAACCAGTCTTACCAAGGGGTACCTGGGTACCCCTTGGTAAGACTGGTGTCACATCTCAAACTTCGTCACCGTTTTTAAACATTTGTGTATTTTTGCCGCCATAGAATTTTTACTGCAAACACTGTTTTGATTTTACTGTGCTGTCCAGTGACGCGTTTGAGGGTGACGACAGCGGTTTTTGCGACAGTAGATCCAACCTTGATCTTAGTTTGTGTCCAAAAACTAATTGAGCCGGAGAGAACCCTGTCAATGAATGTACTGAATTCCGGTAATCAAAAAGATATTTTAACAGTTTGACTCTAGTGTCTTTTTGGCTGTTACTAGATAAAATACACGATTTGATACCCTTCTTCGCGATCTTCACATAACTTTCGGCCTGGCCATTGCTCGCAGGATTATAGGGCGGTGACGTCACATGCTCAATCCCGTTAATTGTACAAAACCGTTTAAAATCTTGTGACGTGAAAGCCGTGCCGTTATCGCTTACGATTGTATTTGGTAACCCGAACCTTGAAACAAACTCGTATAGTTTTTCTACTGCAGCTAATGAGGTCGTTGAGCCACACATATCGTAAATTTCCACCCATTTCGTGTAAGCATCCACTATAATTAAATAATGTCTATTATCTAACGGACCCAAGAAATCGATGTGCAACCGGTAAAATGGTTGGGGTGGGTATTTCCAGGGGGCAAGCGGGGCGCGCGGAGGGGTAGGTCGTAAATTTATGCAAACACTACAAGAGTTGATCATAGTTTCAATTTCTTTATCAATACCCGGCAACCAAAAACGGGAACGAGCTTCGGCCTTTGTTTTAACAATTCCCAGATGGGAAGTATGAAGTTCGTTTAAAATTTAATTTTTTAGACTGTCTGGTAAAATTAATTTATGCCCTCTCATAACACAGCCGTCTTCATAAGATAATTGATTCCTGCATGCATGGAACGGTTTTAAATTCACATCAGACACGCTTCTTGGCCAACCCTTAAAAATAAAATCAATGACCTTCATTAAATTAACATCTCTGCTAGTTTCCTTGCGTAATTCGTCCCGCGTAACTGGCATGTGTCCATCTATCACGAAGTGAACATACGACGCGCGGTCAATCGGGGCGGCCGCGGCGGCAGCGTGCTGAGCGCTGTCCCTGCGTTCGGTGTCCGCGGTCATTGACCGCGACCGCTTGTCGTCGCTGTCGTCGGGAAGACTTGCGCGGGACAAATAATCCGCTTTGTTATTCTCGCTACGAACGAATTCGATTTTATAATTATATGCGCTGAGGAAACGCGTATCTTTGTAATCGGTTTGCCGAAACCTCCGGTATACCTTTGTGCGGCCCAAAAATTGAAATTAAAGGCTTGTGATCCGTGCGAAGAATGAACGGGTCTGACTTACCGTACAAGTACTGATGGAATCTTCGGACTCCAAAAATTATAGCCGTTGCCTCTTTCTGTATTTGAGAATAACGTTTTTCAGCTGTGTTCAGAGTGCGAGACGCAAACGAAATAGGACGCTCGCATCCATCCTTATCACTTTGCGATAATATAGCACCTAACCCATTAGGTGAAGCGTCCAACGTTAGGATTAGCTTTGCATTTGGGTCGAAATGCGCTAACACTTGATCCGACGTTAAATGTTTTTTTTATTTCTACGAACGCTCTTTGATGTTCGTCAGCCCAATGCCATTTGACACCCTTCCTTAAAAGATCGTAGGTATAAGGGACTTAAGATTTCGGACGCCTTAGGTACGAAATTACGGTAATAATTAACTAACCCTAAAAACGATTGAAGTATGCCTATATCTGTGGATATTGGGGACTTATCAATTGCTATTACTTTATCTGACGATTTTTTTAAGCCGTCTTTGTTAATAACATACCCTAAGTAATTGATCTCATTCTTAAAAAACTCAATCAATCAATCTTTATTCGTGAACATAGGTATTACAATAAAGGTCTTATGTGTCATTTCTGTTGAGCTCTATGTCCTACCAATGAAATTGGTGTACAAATACATTAGGTGTTTAGTAATAAATCTGAGATTGATTCTCGCCACAGGTTTCTGGAAAAGCACGTGTGGTTCCGAATACTTGTGGTTTTGTTTGCAATTTTGCTACTTTTGGACTTGTTTTGTGTAAAAGTGTGTTGTCCTTGTGTTTGTCAACAGGTTGGTACTGTGATTGTCCCCTTATAAATTAGCCTCTATAAAAATGGAGAGGAATAAACCGCCCGATCCTGATCCTCCTGACATCCCAGCCTCCTTACCCCTTTTTCCTCCCTCGCCGAATCCTCTATCGCAGTTTGCAGATGTAGTCTGCAGCGTTTTCGAAATGGAAATGGAAGTCTCGCAATCAACGCGTAAACGTCCCGGTAATGCAGAAATATCTACGCTGACATCTAATAAACAACCCAAGAGCAAAATTGGCCGCGTTAAATACTCGGTTATGGATAAGGGACCATATATTGTACACGTCTCTCGAGTGGAAACCCAGATTAATGCTGGCACTACTTTACATCCCGTGAACTTCGGATTTTTTTTAATATTAAATAAAATAGCCAACATCATTCGTGGCGGAGTTAACAAAGTCGGCAGAAATAGAGTATCCGTCGAGTTTGCATCCCCTCAGGATGCAAACGCTTTTATAGTAAATTCTTTGCTATCTAAACACGGTTATACAGCAGCGATCCCGACCTTTAATATTACCAGGATGGGCGTAGTAACAGGAGTTCCTTCAGATTTAAGTGAAGAAGAGGCTCTAACATATCTGGCTATGCCCTCAGGCTTTGGCAAAATTTTAAAGGTGCGCAGAATCAATCGGAGGGTTCAGACTGAAGGGATAGTAGAGTGGAAGCCTACAGAGACTTGTGTACTCACATTTGACGGACAGGTCTTACCTAAACGAGTGTTTTGCTGCTACACATCCCTCCCTGTTGAACAATACATCTACCCCACTATCCAATGCCGTAAATGCTGCAGATTTGGACATGTTGCAAATGTATGTAGGTCGAATCCACGCTGCAGTAAGTGTGGCCATGATCACCCCGGTGATGGTTGCAACATTGCTGAGAGCGAGGCCTTCTGTGTGCTTTGCTCGGGAAACCACTTCGCTAATAGCAAGTCTTGCCCCGAGCATGGTAGGCAGAAAGCCATCAAGACAGTCATGGCTGAGAAATCAATCTCATATGTTGAAGCAAGCAAAACAATCCCAGCAGCTTCCCGCAACTATGCCAATGTCACCAAATCGCAGTCTTACCGAAAAACTGTCACTCTTAAGCCTAGGAGCCATGCCCCACTTTCTCAATCTTATAATAAAGCTGCCCATCAGCAAATAGTAAACATTCCCCAATCCTCACAGTCTAATGGCTGTGCTCTTAATGACAATGTCCCCATTAATAATACTATTTCAATCATTGAACTCTTAATTAAACTTTTACCTTCACTTATTACTTCATCTTCTAGTAACTCTCAAATACCGTCCAACGTTGCCGAACAACTACTATCTTTACTATTAAATTGTAAAAATGGCGTCCCACCAAATATTTCTCCAGTGGAATGTGAGGAGCGTGTTTCATAAAAAGCACGACCTCATATTCCTCCTGAATAAATACAAGCCATTGGCTTGTTCCATAGCTGAGACTTGGCTCACCCCAAGTCTCAGCTTCCGTATGCCACATTTTAACATTCTCAGGTGTGATAGATCCGATGGGTACGGAGGGTCGGCTCTCTTCGTTAATAATCGGGTCCCACTTTCTCCTCTTTCTTTGCCTTTATTTGAGGGCAATTTGAGTATTGTAGCAGGAAGGGTTGAGGGCATCACAGTGTTTTCTATCTATGTTGCACACCCGCACCCTGATTTTATAGCTATTTTAAGAAACATTTTTACCAATGTACAAGGCCCATTGATGGTCATGGGTGACTTTAACTGTCACCATTATAGATGGGGTTCTGAACGCTGTGATGCCTTCGGTGTAGCTCTGGTTGAGATGTTGGATGATCTGGATCTCTGCATTCTGAATAATGGCTGTCCAACTCGTCGTTCCCCTCCTGGTCAACAAAAGAGTTGTGTAGACCTTACATTTTGTTCGGTTGAACTAGCTGCATCTACTCAATGGGAATGTACAACCTTGTCACATGGTAGTGACCATTACCCCATTGTTATATCTCTAATTAATAGAACTTATTTAGAAAAAACTTCTCCTCCACTTTTGAAATACAACCTGTCCAAACCAGATTGGACTAAGTTTGTATCATTATTGGAGGATAAAATTGATTCTCTTCCAAATTTAAATCCATGTTTACCAGATTCTTCTGGTCACTGCCATGCCAAAAGTTGTTATGAGGGTTTCGTCACAGCTGTTACCTCGAGTGCAGATTCCTCTTTTCCGCTGAGAAACAGTGCCAGAAATAAAATCCCTTCACCTCCATGGTGGGATCCAGAATGCACCTCAGCAGTTAAAACAAGGAATGAGGCCGAGAGGCGCTACAATGCAGAAATGAGTACCTGTAATCTCTTGGCATATCTTCAGTGCAATGCCAGGGTCAGACGTCTCCTTCGCAAGAAGAAACGTGCTGGCTGGGTTCAATTTTGTTCCTCCTTGTCCCCCTCCACTCCAATCTCAGCAGTCTGGAAAAACGTCAACAGGTTTAGGCGAGGTTGTTCCCCTTCTATCACTTCACCAGTAACTAGGGAAACGGCTGAACTTTTCTTTGACAAAATAGCACCACCATATGTTCCCCTCTTTTCTGAGTGTGTGAATGTCCACTTATCTAAATCAACAGAGGATCCTTTTGATGCACCATTTACCTTGGAAGAACTGAGTGTGGTGCTCCGTCATGTCCGGGACTCAGCTCCTGGTATTGACGGTGTACCATATTCTTTTATTTCTCACTCTGGCGACAAGGCGAGAACTTACTTTTTGAACATAATTAACTTCTGCTATAGTCATGGCTGGGTACCAGATCAGTGGAAGCTACAGATCATCATTCCATTACTGAAACCTGGCAAACATGCAAATGATCCGAATGGCCTTAGACCAATAGCTCTATCTTCGGTCCTAGCCAAGCTACTAGAACACCTTATAAAAAATCGTCTCGAGTGGTTAGTCGAATCGAGAAATTTACTGCCGAACTTCCAATTTGGCTTTAGGAAAGGGCTTAGTACTATGGATAGTGTTGGCGTCCTGGTCACAGATATCCGTTTGGCCTTCTCAAGAAACCAATCCGTTGTTGCCGCTTTCCTCGACATCTCCTCCGCATACGACAACGTACTTCTTCCCGTACTCAGGCAAAAATTGCAACAGCTGAGTCTACCGGCAAAGATGATACAGTGTATATGTGAACTTCTTTTGTCCCGGTCATTGGTTATGAGAGTTCAGGGAGAGGAGTTCGATAAGAGGCAGGCGTGGAGGGGACTCCCTCAAGGCTTTGTCCTCAGTCCCCTGTTGTACAATTTGTACACGGCCGATATTGGGTCTTGCTTAAACAATAATTGTCAGATCCTACAATACGCCGATGACATTGCCCTATACGTGACAGATTCCTCCATTATTGACGCGGCGTCTTCTCTATGCCTCTCTTTGGACTCTCTGAGCCAGTGGCTTTTAAGCCATGGTCTTTCCCTCTCCGCACCGAAAAGCTCGGCAGTAATTTTCTCTCGCAAAAGGCAATTCCCTCAGATATCAGTGAGCATTTTAGGTCATAATATCCCAATAGTTGATAAAGTTAAGTTCTAAGGCGTTTTCTTAGACTCTAAATTAACTGGCAAGCCTCACATAAACTCCCTCATTAAAAAATGTGAAAGAACCATTTCAATTTTAAAAGTTTTAGCGGGTGTCTGGTGGGGTGCTCACCCCTACACCATGAAGTTAGTGTATAACGCCTTAGTTCGTAGCGTCCTGGACTATGGAACATATCACTTCATTCCTTGTAACAAAGGTGCTTTGGCGGGACTAGATAAGGTTCAGTCCAAGTGCCTTCGGATCATCTCTGGTTGCATGAAGTCCTCCCCCGTTAACGCATTGCAGGTTGAATGTGCCGAACCTCCCCTTGCCTTAAGACGGCAATATCTTGCCACCCGTTTTTTATATAGGTTAATCGCTAGGTCGTCCCACCCCCTTATAGCTAGATTGCAAGAGTTAGACGCCTTATGCAGAAACGCCAATTATTGGAGAAATAAAGAAATCCCACTAATCATAAAATCATTTCGGAGTGTTCAAAATTTAGACTGTCCGATTCTCCAGCACCCTAAATTACCCCTTTTTGACTTCGCTTACGAAGTATTATTTTTTACCCCCAAAATTATCTATAATATTGGTATATCTAAAAGATCCCCATCAGCTAATTCGACCTTCAATGCGGTGGTGGGCGAGAGATGGAATGGCTTTCAACTGTTCTTCACTGATGCTTCGAAATTAAATAGCCTTAACAACACTGGAGCTGCGGTATATTACCAAAACTCTAGAATTGTATTACAGTTCAAGTGTCCTAAAGAGTCTTCTGTATTCACAGGCGAGTGTGTGGCTATATTGGAAGCTTGCCTTTTTATAGAGTCACACACTAACATTGAGAAAGCCGTTATCTTTACAGATTCTCTTAGTTGTTTGCAGGCCCTCGAACAAAGTCCTTTCAGAAGTAAACTACATAGCCCTCTTATCTTAAAAATTAAAAAATCTTTGCTAACTTGTGCTATTAGTCAAAGAGAGGTTCAGCTAGTTTGGATACCTAGTCATTGTGGCATCAAGGGCAATGAATGTGTTGATGTATTGGCTAAAGATGCCTGTTCATCTGTTACGGCTGATATCTCACATAACACTCACCTGAGCTATGACTTGTTGTCCCTCCCCAAATTGAGTCTCCAGGATTCATGGCAGGCACATTGGAATATGTCTGGTAGGAAGAAAGGCAAATTTTTCCATGCTGTCCAACCGGTCATAAATCCAAAACCATGGTTCTTTGGTTTCAGAAAGGTCTCCAAAACAGCTATATCTGTCCTTTGTAGAATCCGTTTAGGATTTTGTTGCACCCCTGTCTTTCTTCACAAAATCCGTATACGCGACTCCTCTCTCTGCGAGTGCGGATTGGGCGAGGGCACCTTAGATCACATATTTTTTGAATGTCCAAATAATGTCCCCTCACTGGATTTATACCGCCGTCTCTCTAAACTTAAGATCCCTCTCCCAATAAATTTCCCATCTCTTCTGACTTATTCCTCCCCAGAACTCCTTGTGGCGTTGATGATTTTTATCCGCCACAATAATATAAAATTATGAGTCTTTCACAACCTGTCAACTACCCTACATTATGTGGCATAAAACGTACTTATCTTTAATGTGTTAACAATTATAGTATTTATGTAAAAAAAATTCTGTTTGTTTCAGTCCCGTACTAACCCAACAAGTGTCAAATGTATCAAGCAAACAACTTTGTCAGTGTATAAAGTTTCTTTTGTTTTAAATTATTAATAAAATATTCCTGCTCTTTCATCTAACTTTAGACATTGGCAGAATAGTCGACATCGGCTTTGCTTGCCATATAAAATATAGAATAGAATAGAATAAATCTGAATCTATACAATACAAAGTCAAGTTCGAGTATATAATGTCTATTAAATGTAGGTATTATTTATAAATAATTAATCAATTATAATTTATTTTATATGCATGTCAATGTTAAATTATAATAAGAACTAGTAACGTTATATTTTAAATAATGTCAATTAAAAGTACCAAATATTAATTAATCAATTACAATTTATTTTTACATGCATGTCAATGGTAAATTATAGTAAATAGCTAGTAATGTCATATTTGTTCATTTAAAAATTCATCGATAGAGTAATATGTCTTATCTATTAGAAATAAATACAATTTACTTTTGAATTTGCGGATATTATCTTCATCCCTTTATCCATTCTTTTATCTTCATTACAAAAATACTATTTCTGTATAGTGTATTACTAGATCCAACTGTTTGTAACCGATCACAACGGCGCTGACTAGTGACTCGAGCAAATTTATGTGAATTCTTTCTGACGAACATACATGTTTCATAGATGTACAACGAAGGCATACTTAATATTTTCGTATTTTTAAAAAACGGTTTGCAGCTGTCTGTTATCTGCAAATTAAATATAGCTCTTATGCACCTTTTTTGGCACTTAAATACCATATCTTTACCCGTGGCATTGCCCCAAAATATAATCCCATATCTCAATGTTGAGGCTACAAGACCATGATACGCTGTTAAGACTGTTGCTCGATTGGCCGTTTTACTTAACATGTGCAAAGCATAGGAATGTTGGTTTAGTTTACTGCATACTTTATCAACATGTGAATTCCATTTTAAATTGTTTTGTATGTTTAGTCCAAGAAATTTAGTCACATTTGTTTAATTAATAATTTTGTCCTTATATTTAATATTTAATTAAGTCTAAGTTGTGATTTACTCTTTGTTGAAATTTCATTAATACTGTTTTATCAAGATTTATAATCAAATTATTATTTTGCAGCCAATTCACAACTGACAATAAGGTAGAATTAATCTCAGCCTCTAATGTGCTTGCCTCATCAATATTAAAAAGTAAAGTGCTGTCATCTGCAAACATTGTCATAGGATATGATGATGCTGATGGAAAGTCGTTTATATAAACAATAAATAGAGGCGGCCCGAGTACGCTACCCTGTGGTACTCCATAATTTACGGTTCTCTGGCTAGATTCATATGTTATTTCGCTTTTTTTAGAAATTCTACTAACTCGCACTTTTCTTTTTGCAATGTTAGCCCGGCCTCTTGAAGTCTCTGTAATACTGCCGTTAACCGTTGTAAATGTAACCCCGGTCCATCGGCTGTGATTAGGACATTGTCTAAAAGACAACACACCGTCCATACCTGACAATAGGTTTTCCATAGCGCGCTGAAAAATAGACGGTGCACTGCTTAAACCAAAAACCATACGTGTATACTGAAACAATCCGCGGTGAGTATTTATGCATGTAATCTTTTGTGAGTCATCATCTAAAACAAATTGATTATAGGCCATGGAAAGGTCTAACTTTGAGAACTGTTGACCTCCGTGCAATTTTGAAAACAGTTCGTGGACTGTTGGCAACGGGTATTGCTCAACAACTAATTGTTTATTTATGGTTACAGAATAATCTGCACACAGCCTAACACTTCCATTGCGTTTTAATACTGGCACTACGGGTGATGCATACTCAGAGTGATCAACCTGTTTAAGAATCCCTAACTTTACAAGGCGGACAATCTCTTTATCTACCTTGTCTCGCAAAGCAAAAGCGATCGGACGCGCTTTGTAAAATATTGGCTGTGAATTATCTTTTAACCTTAATTTGACCTCGAACTTATTAAATTTACCTAATTTTTCTGAAAAAACGTCTCTGAACCTACTATGCAAGTCATCTATTGTTTTTGCTTCATTGTTTATAAAATTACAGGGTGCTAGTTTTAACTTAAATAAGGATAAAAAATCTCTTCCGAGCAATGGCGGGCCTTCGCTACGTACCACGTAAGCATCTAGTGTGTGTGTGCTCAGCCTATAGGTGACCGGTAGGCGAATTATACCGATACACACAATATTACTGCCCGTGTAGGTAAATAGCCTTTTTTTAGGTGGTAACAAGGGCAACCTGCTAAAACATTTGTTGAATAAACTTTCAGAAATTACCGTTACTGCAGATCCACTATCAATCTCAAATTTGATTGGTGAGCCGTATACGGACACGACTTCTGTCATGGGTTCTCCCCGCTCTGAAGTGATGTTAAAACATAAACCCTCACCATCGTCGACCTCCTCACTCACGTCACCGGTCACCACACACTTTACATTGCACATTCTACGTAAGTGACCCTTTTTATTACACTTTCTACAAGTAAAGTTCGCGAATCGGCACTGAGACGATGCATGGTTCTTTCGACCGCACACGGAACACTTTTCCATGACCGGTTCCTTATCAGAACCCGCACTCTTGCCCTGCACCTTGAACACGTGTTCTTGCTGTGTGATCGACGCCGTCGTGGAAACACCGGTGGCGGCGCCTGCCCGCGCGCACCGGACGCTCTGCGCCAACTCCACTGCCTTTGCCAGGGTCAAGTTCTCTGTATCCTTTGTGAACAGTTTGTCCCTTTCGGGACCCGCTAACATGCCCATCACAAAACGGTCTCGCAATGCTTCTTCCACGTTTGCGAATTTGCAGTGTTTCGTGAGGCCACGCAGTCTTGCTGCCCACTGCGCATGCGTCTCACCCGTTTGCTGCGTTGCCGCGTAAAATGCGTACAGCTCCCCAAATCCACATTTTTTGGAGGCAAAGTGAGTGTCAAGGAGCCCATAAATGTCTTCTACTGGCACCTCTTCCAGCTGTTTTGGCAAAGCCAAGTCGGCTGCGAGCTGGTAGGTGCCGTCCGCGAGTGCGCTCAGTGGGATTGCTCGCCGTCATGAACCCGTTGCGTCGTTTTGTTCAGAAATATCGTTCGCCACGAACCATTGCCGCAGGCGACTTTTGTACGCCTGCCATTGGTGCACTGTGTGGTCAATAGTTATTTATGCTACAAGTGCGGAAGGTAGGTGATTTCCGATGAGTGGCTTTTTTATTCACGAGCGAGCGAAGCGAGTGTGTGGATAAATCGACACGAGTCGGGAATCATCTTACGTACGTGTATCATACAACATTTTACTATGCATTGTGCGAGAAAATATATAAATTAATAAAATGAAATTAATAAAATGGCGGGCTTATTCAAGCGCGTTCAGCATATCCACAGATTAACTAATAGTTCCTTGGGCATATCTACTGCGCATGTGCGAATAGCTGTCACATCGTAACGCAATAAGGCACGAGCAAAATATACGTTCTGCCAAACATATTTAATAAATATTTAAAATTAATTTATTGAACAAAATCTAAATCTAGAGTAGTTAATTAAAAACGCCTAAAATAAAGTATTAGTTTTATTTTACCTTTTATATGAATGATAATCTGTAAATAACTAATTTTTAAAACTTTTCTCAAATAATAAAAACTCTATGCGTCGGGCTGACGTTGGAGTTAAAAATTAAAAAAGTACAGGAAAGTAAAAAGCACTAGTGAAAAAAAGTGACACTTTCCGCACAGTTTGGCTGCTTAGAAAACCGCTCTTTTCGAGGACATGCATTGTAAAAATATTTTTTCATCCCATCTATTCGAAAAGGACGACTTGGTTCGCCTTTATGTGCACCCAAAGGTGGTGTTTTCTATAAGAAACTTTTAGCGGGCAGTAATGAGTTTTAATCCTCTTTATAAGTGCGCCGCAATTATCTTTGCCGCGCACTTTTTGAATTTGGAACATCTTAGTGTTCAGCACCAAAGAAATCGAACGCAAATATTGTTTGAATAAAGACTGGCTGGTACGACGGCCCATAGTCACGCCGCCGGATGAATGAAAAAAAAAAAACAAATTAAAAAAGCGCGAACTACAGCCCGCGTTTTCGTAAATTTTCACGGATTGTTAGAAATTCATTGTTTTATTTTGTTTTGAAAAATGAGTTCTTCAAGTGACAGTGAAAGTATAGAATTAACTCCTGAAAGCATTAGAGCGTCCTGCTGCTATGAAGACCAATCGGTTTTTCATCCGTTATCAAAATGGCAAGTGCTTCAAACAAGTGATGGGAAAAAATAAAATTTCTAACATGCCACAAGAAATTGCTACTTATTTTAAGTTACCAGATATCAAGCTGTATACAGGACATTGTTTTCGTCGTACTTCTGCTACCCTTTTGGCAGATACTGGAGCGGACTTAACTGTTCTCAAGCGACATGGAGGATGGAAATCGAGTGCTGTAGCAGAAGGGTATATAGAAGATTCCATTGAGAACAAGGCGAAAACATCTGAACGCATCGTGGAAAACATTAAATTGCAACCTTCAGTTAATACATCCATACCACTGTCGCCGCGCCCATCTTCATCCAAACAACGAGATTCACCGTCACATTTTCCTCAAAATTATCCAGATTCGGACATTTCAAACACGCAGAATATAAAATCTACAACAATCTCTATTCCTAATAAAACTGTAACAATAAATTTTCATAATTGCGAAAATGTCTCAAATGTAAATATAAGTTTTTAGTTGTTTTAATAAAGGATACTATTTAATTTCAATTTAGTTGTTACTCTATGTTTTATTAAATAATAATATCACAATAAAATATGAGGCGCTTTTATTTTCTCATAGTGGGTGATGAAAAGTAGAGTGTATCACTCGGGCGCAAATAGTAGATTGTTGCATCGAGCGCAAAGTGAGCTATTAATGCATGAGTGTTATGTTGGTGCCCGAGCGCACGCGAGGGCACTAAATTAACACTCATGCATTAATAGCGAGGTGCGTAATCTACTTTTCTTTCAACTACCAATCTACCTCTCATCTATTTCCATGTTTTTATACTTTTCTTGCTAAATATGAAGTACAAAATGCGGGGCATTTTTCACCTAATTGGTTTTATACGCAATTTTTTTTTCTCAGCCAGTACTCGTACCACGTAAGTACCTTATTCGATCTACTGCATATATTTTATATTAAACTTAATGGGAGACATTAAACCTCTGTGGTAAATTTATATCTAAACTAGCTAACCCTCGCGGCTTCGCTCCCGTCAACTGGCTACCAATCTACCTACCACTACCTACCTACCCTGCCTTCCTTACCTACTCTGCCTACCCTGGCTACCCTGCCTAGCCTAACCTGCCTACCCTCCCTACCCTACCTACTCTACTTACTCTACCTTCTCTACCTTCTCTACTTAATCTACCTAATCTACTTACTCTAACTTCTCTACCTACTCTACTTACTCTACCTTCTTTACCTACTCTACTTACTCTACCTACTTTACTTACTTTATATTCTCTACTTACTTTACCTTATCTACCTACTCTACCTTCTCTTCCTTCTCTACCTACTCTTCTTACTCTACCTTCTCAACCTACTCTACTTACTCTACGTTCTCTACCTACTCTACCTTCTCTTCCTACTCTACCAACTCTACTTACACTATCTTCTCTACCTATTCTATCTACTCTACTTACTCCACCTTCTCTACCTACTCTTCTTACTCTACCTACTCTACTTAGTCGATCTTCTCTACCTAATCTACCTACTATACCTACTTAACTACCTCTACTTACTCTAGAGTAAGTAAGTAGAGTAGTATAGAGTAAGTAGAGTAGGTAGAGTAAGAAGAGTAGGTAGAGTGTAAAGCAGGTAGAGAAGGTAGAATAGGTAGGGTAGGTACAGTAGGTAGAGTAGGTAGAGTAGGTATAGTAGGTAGATTAGGTAGAGAAGATAGACTAAGTAGAGTAGGTAGAGTTAGTAGAGTAGGTAGAGTAAGAAGAGTAGGTAGATAAGGTAGAGTAAGAAGAGTAGGTAGAGAAGGTGGAGTAAGTAGAGTAGGTATAATAGGTAGAGAAGGTAGTGTTAGTAGAGTTGGTAGAGTAGGAAGAGTATGTAGAGAAGGTAGAGTAGGTAGAGAACGTAGAGTAAGTAGAGTAGGTTGAGAAGGTAGAGTAAGAAGAGTAGGTAGAGAAGGTAGAGTAGGTAGAGAAGGTAGAGTAAGAAGAGTAGGTAGATAAGAAAGAGTAAGTAGAGTAGGTAGAATAGGTAGAGAAGGTAGTGTTAGTAGAGTTTGTAGAGTAGGAAGAGTATGTAGAGAAGGTAGAGAACGTAGAGTAAGTAGAGTAGGTTGAGAAGGTAGAGTAAGAAGAGCAGGTAGAGAAGGTAGAGTAGGTAGAGAAGGTAGAGTAGGTAGAGAAGGTAGAGAAGGTAAAGTAAGTAGAGAAGATAAAGTAATTAAAGAAGGTAGAGTAAGTAGAGAAGGTAGAGTAAGTAGAGTAGGTAGAGAAGGTAGAGTAAGTAGAGAAGGTAGAGTACGTAGAGTAGGTAGGGTAGGGAGGGTAGGCAGGTTAGACTAGGCAGGTTAGGCTAGGCAGGGTAGGCAGGATAAGCTAGGCAGGGTAGCCAGGGTAGGCAGAGTAGGTAAGGAAGGCAGGGTAGGTAGGTAGTGGCAGGTAGATTGGTAGCCAGTTGACGGGAGCGAAGCCGCGAGGGTTAGCTAGTTTAGATATAAATTTACCACAGAGGTTTAATGTCTCCCATTAAGTTTAAAATAAAATATATGTAGTAGATTGAAAAAGGTGCTGGCGTGGTACGAGTACTGGCTGAGAAAAAAAATCGGCGTATAAAACCAATTAGATGAAAAAAATGCCCCGCATTTTGTACCATTGTAAAAGGGAAATTATATGTGCGGCAACAAAAGTTTTCTTTAGCACCTGCAACCTAGCGTCTTTTTTTATATGTGGGCGACGAGTTAATAGAACAGCTTCAATTATATTAATTCATCATCTTTACTACTCCAACAGAATATCAAAAAACCAGCGTCAATTTACGAGCGTAAATTAATATGACTCCGAGCTACCGATAAATATATTTACTTCTGATTTGATAACTCAGCGACTAATGTTGTAAGTGAGCTACTTTATATATTTTAGAGATTCAACATCTGTCTGCTAATAAAATCAAATTCCAGCCTCAAAATTAGCAATCAAAGTTTTTCATTCAACAACTAAATTAATAAATCATATTCTTTTTTCGTGAAAGTTTGCAACACACAAATTATTCAATTAAATATAAAATAAATGTGAATTAGTCCAAGAGCGAGCGAAGCGAGCTCGGGAGCTTAGGGCACCCCGACACGGATAGGTTAGGTTCGAAGGAGATGACGGGAGCTGAAGTGAGCGAGCAAAGCGAGCGAACTCAGCTCCCGTCATCTCCTTCATGTTAGGTTACTTTAGACCCTGCAGACAGAAATAGGAGCCCTGCGCAGCGGGGCTCCGTCGACTTTGTTTCGTTTCCCCCCCTCCCTTAAAACTTAAATATTTTGTTGCACTCGAAGAATTATTAGATTTACTTTTAGTTAACAGATAGTTATTCAGTAAAACAGTTAAGCTTTAAAGATCTAGCAGTATAGTATAATTCATTTATTTGATGAGCAAATTTAGTGTGCAATTCAGTATTTATGGTAGTAATTTCGAATATTTTGATTGAAAAAAGGGGAATTACAGTTAAAGTATTAAATACCACCCTATTTTTTGTATGTTCATTTGGGTAGGTATAATAGTCAATTACTTATGGTAACATTATAAATAGATAGGCGAATACATGAAATTATAGCTTTTATTGACCATTATTTGATGACAATAATAAGGAAATTTTATGTTCAAATATAGTAGATTCACTCATCAATTACTTATGCTAAAGTATAAAAATAAAGGTGACTCTATGAAATTAGAGTACGTTGATATTATTTTATAGATGAAGTTGATACACTTATTAGAAGCTAGCAATGAGTAGACATATCACAAATTTAGTTGCTTAAGAATTATCACCATGTTGCGTCATATTAACAGTAGCTTGTTTTACAATATATGGTCGCTTATAAACCATTTATTAGACGCTAAAAGTTTGTCGCTGACCTATTAATTAATTAGACAACTAAATATATTTGCAGACGAGAATGACATTTTAAAGAAGCTGCCTTAATTAGCACCCATTGTAAAACTTTGATAGGTAGGTACTTCATATTTAGCAAGAAAAGTATAAAAAATGGAAATAGATGAGAGGTAGATTGGTAGTTGAAAGAAAAGTAGATTACGCAACTCGCTAAAGTGATTAATTAATGCACTCGTGTTAATTTAGTGCCCTCGCGTGCGCTCGGGCACCAACATAACACTCATGCATTAATAACTCACTTTGCGCTCGATGCAACAATCTACTATAATAAACCGAAACTAAACTGAGCCATCGTGATTTACGTGGGTCCACGGAACAGAAAAAACAGTGGAAGTGCAATGCTGAGCAAAATTACTATGGGAACCGTTGTCGCCAAACTCACACATATAAACTGATAATCATATAATGCACTACAAATAAGCCGATCGTTTGATTTGTCGTTATAATTTTAGTTAAAACTAGCATAAGTCAGAGATCCTACATCTGGAAAACAATCTTCATACTCTTTAAATAGGATTTATTTTGCTTGAGTGTAGAAAGTATTTACGACGTTTTGTAATCTAAAGTCAAACTAGATTCGATTGCCAAGTAAATTCCGCTACCCACCCATAGATGGCGGTATTCTCAGTGGTTGCAATTATAAACTTTATTTCGTTTAACGTAAGGTTGACATTCGTGTGATAGATCGATATCAACTGCTACTCAATCAAGGAAGTAACATTGCATTTTTAATTACATTATCGATATCGATAGATACCCGATATCTTAATTCGAAAAAAATAAACTATTTTGTAGATCAGTAAAACTGTGTGTGTGTACGTAGTATTATTTAAAAATAAAATAATATATGTATAAAAATGAATTAGTGTTCGCCTACCCTAGTGGGTAGGTAGGTAGGTAGTAGAGTAGATATGGTAGGTAAGCAGCCGGTATAATCATTGCAATAATAATTATGTATGCAATACAACATACTGCCAATTATTTTGGAAATATTTAATCCACCTAATATAAAAGAAAATATAGGTTCCTATTTTCTTTTATCGATATCTATCTATAAAATCAATACCCGACACGACTACATCCCTAATTGAGTAGCGAATAACTTTCGAGAACGAAATAGTGAATACGTTCAATCCAAAATAAACTATATGTTGATCGTGTAAGGTTGATCTAACTAACATTCTATTAAATTATTAGTAAATTGAAATTTACTAATATTTTATTAGAAAACAAATAAAATCGTTCTAACCGATGATACGAAACACCTCCATTTTTAAGTTTCTTTCTCCTACTATCATTTTTGCACTCCAAAATGGAACGAAACGGCATGTGTTATCAGTTTGCGAAGTAGAAGTATTAGGCAAAGATTTTTGTGATGCACCTGCTTCATGTACCAGAGTATTGTGCTTACGCTTACATATCTTGCAACCATAGGATTTGCAATGATTTGCGTAGTGACCAGCACGAAAACAATTGAAATATACCTTGTATTGAGGTAGAAACTCTAGCCGTTTTTCGTTACTGAGACCAAGAAACTGTGGACAGTTGAGTAAATTATGATGATACCATGAAGAACTGGAAGATACCGGTGAAGAACTGGTATTAATTTTATTTTTCTGTGGTGGTGTGACACTACTTACCGATATCATTGTTTTATGCTTGTTAGATTTAGGAGAATTATTATGACTAGCCTGATTGCGAGACAAATCTAGTGTTTCAAGCAAAACTGCACGATTTCTCAAGAATTCCAGAAAGATTTCTAATGTGATTGTTTTATCTTTATCTATACCACAGATAATATAATACTAGCATATCTATACCTATGACCTTTTTGTTTCTCCCACTGTCTGTAAGTTCTTGAATCTAACTTGTGGGTAACTATATAAATGATCAAAGTATCCCAAAACTTAACTGGCTCATTTAAAGATTCTAAAGCACGTAGGTTTTTGTTTACAGTATCAATTATGTTTTTTATAATATCTGAGGATTCTTTATTAACCACTTCAATTTTAAATAGGGCTGCCACATGATTTTGAATGAGAAGCCGCTTGTTATCAAACCTTTCACATAATAAATTTCACGCAATGGAATAATTATTAGCCGAAAATTCAATAGCCCGTATGACTAAGGCGGCTGTCCCTTCCAAGGAAGCTCGGAGGTAGTGAAACTTATTTATTTCATCAATTTGGTCATCCAAATGTATTAAGCTTGAAAACGTATCATGGAACTCTAACCACTTGTCGTACGTTCCGTCAAACTTAGGTAGTTGAATGGTGGGTAGCCTAACCAGCCTATTATTACTAACGCGAGAAAACTTATCTTCATTAACAATGTCATTGCGTCTGGCTAATAATTCCTGTGCCTTTGCAACAACTTTGAAATATGAAGTTTCAAATTCATTACGTTCTGATAACTGTGTATCCATATTCTCAGCTATGCATGCCAACATTAACTGAACGTCGTCATATTGCGAATAAACAAGTTCAATCTTACCGAGGCGTAACTGCAGTTCGTTCATCTGGGTTTTCGTTAAAGAATCCTTCTTAAAATCCTCTATGTAATTGGAAAATACCGTTAATCGACCTTTATAACTTGCTCGTTTTTTAATGAGCTCCTTTTCTTCCTTATCAGTCATTCTTTGGGAAGCAGGTAACCAAACTGAAATGTAACAAGTTTAAATTTTATAAAAATAACATTGGTATCGTTAAATACTTTGACATATACCTAAAGGGTATACTAAAACGCTAAAGCGAACAATAAACAATAAAATTGCTGCTTTTTACTTATTATTTGTTCAAATGTGAAAATTGAAAACTAAATCTAACCTATTGGTGACTATACAGACATCATAAATATTATACCATTTAACATATGCTTACTAGACTATGGACAATTATGTGAGTATCGGTTTTATTATTCACCTAATATTTATGACTTTACTAAAATAAAGTTTAGATGAAACAGAATACAATACAATGTAGGTATTAGTTGACAAAGTAAGATTTCTTATGATATTTATTGCAAGATAACAAAGGAAACTGCTTAGATTAATGGTTAACAATAATTGAAACCTAGTTTGCTGCTTGATTACCTTTAATACAATAGATTTACTGCAAATTATAACGATAATTTCGTAACTTGAAAAGAAATCATACATGTGCAAATGAACAAAGAGATTAGTTATCAATGTTCTACTAACCTTTACAATTCCATAAAAACGATTAATACTACCTGAATATGAGTAATGGGTTCTGAAATAAACATAAATAGGAACACTGCACTGTACTGCACTATGCTGCGCCGTGACCCTTTTGAGCCTATCCTGCAGCTACTCACAAAACTCCAAACGGCAGTATTTTCCGTGAAATTTTATATTTCCTGGATTAATCCTTATTCCTGGATCGCTTATCCGGCTCCAAGGACCAAATTATGTTGAGATGTGTGTTCAGGCAGGAAAATTAAAATTCTAGACTGGAGCTGTAAAATTACGTATGTATTCCAAAAGAACAAAGGTAACACAAGAAACATGTAGGTAGACAAAAAACGAATTCACTGTCACAAGAAGCGCCTGATGAGTCTTCATTGCAATCAGTTGCATATTTGAATATTATTAAATCTCTTTGAGGATTGTTGTGGCAATCGTTTTGGATAGAAAACTAAATCCAAACACACTGTCACCATATCGTTCTAACTTCCACACATTAATAGCTAGCTAAGGACTATTACCAGTGACAGTAGAATAATAACTCTTCAGCAACATTAAAACTTGACCAGTGATAACTAACATGACATGGGCCATACCGGCGAACCACTGACCACCATACCGTACTCAAAACAAGAATTTTGAAAAATGAACACACTTTTCCATAGTCATAACAAAATGAAAACGACTCACCAGATTGGCATAAAGATCAGAGCGTATGGATCTTTCCACACGTTCACACGCTCCTCCTTGTCCTGTCCAGCTCCTTGGTTGCTACTAGCCTCCTTGCTGCTCCGCTCCAGACTGGTTTTTACTGGTTTTTCATTAACTGACACCGCGATTTTTTTTTTGCAAGAATGTAACCACAATTTTCACTAGCATTGTTTTTAGCTTTTTCTTTTTTTTTTAGTTTTTAGCTTATCTCATTAGCACGACCGAATCCCAATTCTGATGTCGCATCAAGGCTGGCCGATAGATGTAAACCATCGGGAAGTCAGGATGTATTATTCCCTTAGGTTAAGACATCGTGTGTGGGCAGGTCGGTGGGTACAATCGTGCAAATGAAATCACATAAATTATTCGATACACTGGGTTTATTCAAATATTCAAAGTTACAATCTTGCTTACTAATATTACGGATCGACACTGATTCTACGACGTGTTAGCTCTAAGGCTGTCAGTACTCAACTGCCAATGCCATATCCTACTATCCCCACTACGCAAGCGATTAGAATAAGCGCGCCAATGCGTAGTTGTTCTTGCTTTGCCGCCAGATGGCGTGCTTGCGATTTGTTTTAACGTCCGTACTATTGACTAAACCCGACATATATAAGTTACTTACTTTGGTTTCGTACATTTTGCGTGATGCGTGCACAAATAAACAGACAAAAATTTCATAAATACTGGAAATGTTTTCTGTAGGGTATCCTTTATCACCCTGGCTATTTTTTTTTTAATATTTTCGATGTACATAAACGACTTTTCTACAGATTTATTATATGTATTGATTAAAAAGAGGATCATCTGAAAATGAGTCTGAATACGCAACTGAAGCCAAAGATAACGTGGTGATGAGCGATAAAACGTCTGCTAACATTACAATAGAAGAAAAGCTAACCATGGTGTTAAATAAAACCGGCCAAGTGCGAGTCGGACTCCCGTACGAAGGGTTCCGTACCATTATCGCAAGAAACGGCAAAAATATCACCTTGGTTGTATAGCCCCAATTAAATATTTAGTTTATTCTGTTTTTAGTATGTTTTTGTTGTTATCACAGCAACAGAAATACATCAACTCTTAAAAACACTTTAAAAAGAAATAGCACAATCCTGCAGTTTGAAACCTTTCTTTTAGGCTATAATCTTAAATTAGAATTACGCCAACCCACCAGACTATGTAGCAATTCTTGCTAGACAATTTTGCCCGCAGTTCTAAACTAAACTGTAAATCAGAAGTTTTAGACTTAGCATTGTATGACAGCACAGTTTTTGCAAGTTAAAGTACTGAAATCGTGTAGAATAAATTACTGGCGAACCAAAAAGCGTGATCTCTCTAGTGAAAATATAACTAAATTCAAAAATTATCTACAATGTTTATCATTTTCAGAAATATACAAAACCTGTTCGATATTTGCTCATAAAACAGAGGGTAGTTTTAATTTGGCTTGTCCGCTCGTCTGTTCTCCTACCCGCATTTGAAAATCGGTGAATGGACTGGTGGCGTGATGACAGCTCC
This sequence comes from Orthosia gothica, assembly GCA_949775005.1. Classification (NCBI taxonomy): domain Eukaryota; kingdom Metazoa; phylum Arthropoda; class Insecta; order Lepidoptera; family Noctuidae; genus Orthosia; species Orthosia gothica. Next base: position 18,881,673 of record OX459062.1, on the reverse strand, counting down.
GTACGGCGCACGCGCCCGCGCCCCTGTGTGAAGCTTCTCCCAGTTCGATCTGGATCACCATTTGATGTGGCCAATTTACGTGTCATAAACTCAAAACTGAATATTTTCTGGACATACATAAATTGCCGTGCAATTAGTGACGTGCGTGTTCATCCAGACATTTTCCACGCGAGTGCCGAAGTTCGGTGTTATTTCCTGAAGCTGAGATCTGGTGCCGTGGCTGGGATATTCAGGTTGGTGGTCAGGCTTTTTTATCTACCCTGTGTATTGAGCAATATCTTTACTTCAGTAGGGGGATTTAGGTACAGCACGTTCCACCAATAACTTTCTTTCGGTCCTTCGATTTTTAAATTTATTTTACCAAGCGTCCTTATTCAGACTCCACATTTTGGTCCTTCGAGCCGGATTAGCATTATTGGATTGATTTTCGTAAAATCATTCCATATTTATTTATATTTTGTCTTCCTCGTCCATTACCACGTTGGTAATTTTCTAGTAAAAAAGACGCCATTTTGAACAAAGCCGTTGCGTACCGTGTACCAACGATTTGTTCAACTTGTACAAGCCGTGCTTGTGTTCTATTAAATTCATTACGTATCAATTTGGGCGCACAGTTGGCGCAGTGGTTGAGCGATTGACTGCTGCGCTGCGTGTCGCGGGTTCGATTCCCGCACGGAACAAATATTTGTATGACCTACAGATAGTTGTTCCGGCTCTGGGTGTTGTGTATGTGAGTTTATATGTTTGTAAACGCACCCACGATACAGGAAGAAATTCCTAGTGTGGGGCAACGTTTTAAAAAAAAAAAAAAAAAATTCAATATAGTCAGAAATAGCCATTTTCTCCATCGATAATTTAAACATTTTGCAAATTGACTAACGAATCAGACAAGGCCCCGTCTAGGAAGGAGCTAAAAGCTATTAGGAATTTAAACAAGTCTATTGCTAAAAAACAACGTTTATTTTCACAAATGCAGCAGGTTTATGATTTATCGAAAAAAATTGATACTCATCCTAGTACAAAGGATATGTTTCTTTTGCGTTCCTCAGAGGTACAATAATTGCGGGAGTCATTTGAAGCTGTATGCTATGATGTTTATGAAATGCAACTAATCATGTGTTAAAAACTTCCAGATATAAGAAATCAAAGACTGTACTTCATCAAATAATTGTAATACTTTGTTATCGGCTTTACAGAACATCTCCAATTTTTCTGACTCTCATGATCCACAATCTTTTATAGCTCAATGATGATTGATTGTGATTGGCTGTCCTTTCCTCGTTGACACCGATGTAAAAAGACCAGCATCAGCCAATGGAAAATAAACACGACATTTTGTCCGGAAGTCAGCATTGAGCTACTTACAATGAAAAATATCAAAAATTATAACAAACTAAAAATGTAAACATATTCAGAAAATCCACATAAAATCAACATGTTTTATGGTATTAATTTAACAGTAATTAATATTAGTTTTAATACAAACTTCCGAAACAACCAAAACATTTCAATAGAATTCAAGACTTATTTTATTTAAACAGCGCAAAATAACTAAACATATGTGCAATATTTATTTTAAATTAGAACATGAATTTTCAGGAAGCTAACATTCGTCCATCCTGATAAATTTCGCGTCCCCGCGAATGACATTTTTTAAAAGTAAATTCTGATTTTATTCAAAATAAACACAAGACAACAATTTTAACTGAGTGATTGAAATCAAAAATGTATTTTATAAAATACAAATTTCGTTAATAGAAACTACACAAATCAAGTACTGTTTATATGAATTGTGTATATAGAGTATTTCAAAAACTTCATTTTTCAGAATCATAAAATATAAGACTTATTTCAATGATTGTGCACTTTGCACTTCAAAACTTATGTTCGCTCATAGCTACTTAATTGTACATTGCACTAAAAGGTAGTTATCTACCTTCACGCTCATAGCAGTTTAATTTAAAAAAAGAAAAACTACACCAACACTTATAGAATCATAGATGAACTAAAAAAAACATGGTCGCTCATCAGCGAATAGTAGTTATCAACACCTTATGCTCATAGCAGTGTAGAATAACCATAAAAATAGGGTCGCTCATAGCGAAATAGTAGTTAACTACACGCTCATAGCAGTGTAGGTTAACCATAAAAACTTGGTCGCTCATAGCGAATAATAGTTATCTACACCTTACGCTCATAGCAGTAGTGTAGAATAACCATAAAAACAGGGTCGCTCATAGCGAAATAATAGTTAACTACACGCTCATAGCAGTGTAGGTAAACCATAAAAACAAACTTGGTCGCTCATAGCGAATAATAGCTCAACAACAACAACAAAAAAACACCAACAACAACAACAACCAACAATTAACAACAACAACAATCAATCAAGCATGATCAACAATTTGTGTAATTCATACTATTTAGCTAATTATGAAAATTGGATAAACTCAAACATTATTCTCCATCTAGTATGATATCTGATCACATTTATTTTACATAAATGGTTATGTAATATTTTTACTCAAAAAAAAGTAATCTGCATGATAAAATATGTACTTCATTAATTTCTAGACACACAAATAAATATTATTGGCAAAATAAATTATCTAAATCATTATTTAAATCATCATCGGTTTCGTTAGTAGGCTATTCGCTATCTTTGTTATTGAAACAAAGGCAAGGATGTATTTTATCAACAGAAAATACACCTATATACTTTGACGTCCCTTTTCTAGTAAATATCTACAACCCATCATAATACCTATCGTGGTTCAAAACTTTAGTTACTCTGTACGGCCCTGAAATATAATCTGACCAAAAAGAAATGCATAAATCTATGAACGAAACTGTATGTGTGTCCCTTTTATTTCACTACACTACGATACGTAATACTTTCTGGTCTTTGAATTTTAAGATGATTTTTCATTTTAATCGTATTTTATAAAAAATTGCATCATTCGTTCACCGACGCCATTAGCCATCACAATTTATTTGTTTTCGGCAAAATAAGTTTTTTTATTCAATAGGAAAGAAATCTGAAGCAATCGCATTTTCGTGCCCCAAATTTCACATCTGGTGATATTTTAATTCCGCTTCGGCCGTCAAGGAAACCGGGGTTTCGTAACTGGTTTCCATGAAGGCTTTTTTTATACGTCTACGTAACTGGTTTCCATGAAGGCTTTTTTTATACTACTACGTAACTAGTTTCGAAGGAGTAATTATCCAATGTTCCTTAAGCCACCTACGAAACTGACTAAAGAGATATGAAAAGTGTTTATTCGCCACAAAAAAGACATACAAACTTTATGATTTTTCCTTAAGACGGTACCCTGACCAAAAAATCGGCATGCGATATGAGCATTCCTATTGGTCTAGCGGCACTGGTGGTGCATGAATTACAGTAGTGAATACGCCCAGATTTTAGAATAAAATCTTTATAAAATCGAATTTTTTGTCTTTTGAAAAAAAAATCTACAAAAATGTTCGTTATTAAATTGTCTATCCATTAGTGTTAGTACAAAAAATAATCAATGAACACTTTACGAAGAGATGCATAATATCAATAATTATTTCTCATTTTTTATGTTTTTTTGGAAGTAGATTAGTGAAATATATACAACATTAAAAAAAAAACTAAATCTACCATTTTAGAATCATTATTATGTAGAAATTTAATGTATTTTTATTAATTGATATTTCTTTTTAAATAACGAGTAGATAGCTCCTAAAAACAGCACAAAAAAACGGCTTGCGCGGCGTTTTGCTCGTGGTACCGCCTTAAGTAGTATTATTAAGTACGTATACTTAAATTATGTTAGTAAAGCAAAGTAAGATTAAAATAAAATACCAAATTTGAGTACGGTACAAGGATGATGAGTAAGTAAGTACAAGCAGAAGCATGTCGTGACTGGGACAAGAAGGCTTCCACTCAGCATAATGCTGTGCCGTGGGAGACCCACAGTACTGCGCTGATTTTCTGTGGTTGCCTAGGACGTGACGAATATTAAATTGAATTGAAAACATAGTTGTACTATTTATATCTTGTTTTATTTGCAATATAAACTTAAAATATTAAAATAAAATGCATATGGTGAAATTATTTCAATGCAGTATCCCCAGGTATTTGCCAGTTTTGCAAATCGTTTATAGCATTATCAATTTCGGTATCAATTTCAAGGTAGCGTTTAATTTTCTTACAGTTATAAAAGTATTACTGACTTTGGGCTCCTTAATTAATATGTCTAGTAAATTGGCTACTGTAATATCTTTCTGTCCGATGAATCGATTAATCCGGCTGTGCCAACCTGCCAAGTTGTTGATTGTTCTGATTTGTTCCTTGCTACAGCAACAAGTTTTCTCAAAGTCAGTATTGTTTAGCCACTGATTTCTAAAATAAGTATTGAATCTATTTATATCTTCACCAGCGGGCGTCCTACGCATCACATATTCAATACCACTTGCAATAAATGCCGGTGATAATCGTGCTATGTCTGCACACCGTGACACATGTCGTTTCTGAGTTTACATAACAGTTACATAGAAGTATAAATAAATCCTTCATGGAAACCAGTTACGGAGTAGTAAAAAAAAAGCTTTGGTGGAAACCAGTTAACTACGTAGACGTATAAAAAAAGCCTTCATGGAAACCAGTTACGAAACCCCGGTTTCCTTGACGGCCGAAGCGTTTAATTCTATGTGACAAAGTCACAAAATATAGAAATGTCATAGAACATTTTCTTTGTCATCAGAAAACAACATTTCCCTTACACTGATTAACGAATATCTCGTTAACGCGTGGACCGATTTATCTATACCAATATTAAAAAGAGGAAAGATTTTTTTGTTTGTTTGTATGTTTGTACCGAATAGGCTCCGAAACTACTGGACCGATTTTAAAAATTCTTTCACCTATGGAAAGCTACATTATTCCCGAGTGATAATTTTGAAGGGAGCGAAGCCGCGGGGGTCAGCTAGTTTATTATAAACTTTATTGTACACCGCATAAAAATTTACATTATTTAAACGGTCAAAACAGTTCTACATTAATACTTACCTCTCATTTGAAACCAAACACATTAAAATATAAACAAAAAAAAAACATGTTTTCAAGTTACTTTTTCTATTCGGACAATTCTTACACTAACCCAGGACTTAGCGACTTAAGTCTTCTACAACGGCGGGTTAAATATTTAAGTAAATTTATAAGTTTAACTCTAGATTTACTTCTAAGTCTTGGTGGAGCAAGACGATTTATCTGATTAACCCTGAACTAGTTCTTAACAAGGGGTTTTTAGGATAAACCAGGAACGCGCAAGTGGCTCTTAACCGCCTTAAATAAAAATACTCTACAATCACCTAAATGTAAGAATTCTTTCTTTTTGATTTTACAAATGTACAGACATAGTTCATATGTATGATGTGAAAGAGTGCAATTTTCTTAGGAATAGGTTGCAGAGGAGGCCTTACTTCTTTCACGCTGATAATTTATTGAGAGCACATTCTAAATCCAAATACGAATTTATATAATTCCTGGTAAACTTTCGCATGCGAGGCAGCCAATATTGTTGTTTAATTTTAACTAATGTTTTATCAAACGTGGCCTATTTCGTCGCAACTTTTCTGGAGAACCTGCCACCTACAGCCCTTTAACACCACGTATCTTATTCCGTCCTCATTTACTTTATAAACCTTCTCGCGCTTAATGACTTCACTCTTATGTATCTCTCATAAGTCATCAAATTTTGTATAAAATTTAAACACCCATATGTGAGGTTGCTCAGTAGCAGTCTATCCAACAGATATCATAACTTAGAACAAATTTCAGTGACATTGATCTCAACGTTATCAATCACTAACGAAATCTTAGTTTTACCTAAAACGCTCACGATTGTACTACCAAAGCTTTTGAAAGTAGGCAAATTATTTACTTTCCATTTTGCGTGGAACAACTCCTTTCATAGCAGATTCTTTTACCAAGGTACACTGACTACCAAAATCTACGCACCTTATCAAAAGTTCATTATTAACATGTATACTCTTGATAAATTTGTCGTCTTGTCTCTAGCCCGCGCTGTTAACCAGTCATAAAGTCTTAACTTCGGCACACTTACCCAAACACTCTTACTGCATTTAGGATCTTCATGACCAATGCGTTTACACTTAACGATAGGCTTTTTACATGCTAATACTACATGACTCGTTTCGCGACAGTTACAACACCTCAAGAGTCTATCCAAATAAATTTTACAAGTTTACGCATTTCACTTACTGAACGTTCTAACGTACGAAAACTTATCTAATCTGTCACATTTGACATCCCTCAGACAACCAAACAATTTTTCAGCTTCTTCAAAATTGCCTCTGCCCCGTGCCGAACTAATCTATCCTCTACTCCATAAACAATGCAATCAATAGCGTTCCCACCTACTATACCACCCCGATACAAAGCTATTATCTTATCCTAATAATACTCTTCTATACCATCGCCAAACTTAGCTATTTAACAAACATTAAATGTACGTAAGTAAATGGTCATAGATTTCGTAAGACGGAAAAGCAGATTTATGTTTCAACCCATTCGTCCCAAGCTAGCTAGCTTTTTACCACTTTTTCACAGTACCGACTAGCTTAGGTAGAGCGTAGTGGGCAATCTGTTTACTGTCCCACCCATAGATCTCTGAGCATTCTTTAACTTTATTCAACCAAGTAACCATTGTGTAGTTTTCAATTTAGGACCAAACTTTCGATCTACATTATTATGCGCAAATCATTCTTAAGTATGTGAATTTACAGCTTATATCGATTGTAAAGACTCTTTGATTCATTTGAGTAAATAATAATTATTACTATATCGGCAGATGAATGCAGTGGGCTCACATACAGAAATCTTTCATTAGTACAAGATTGACAGATTTCCTGACTTATACTTTATAATTTTTTATTTATTTATTGTTTCACTGTATTGACCTAAAACATGACGAATTTGTAATCCCATTTTATTAAAATTGACATTGTTTATTGTATCGCCTATTTCAAATTATTAACTGAATTTCATCTTGACATGATAAACTTGTACCTACTTTCTGTGCAAATAAAGAACTATTCTATTCTATTCTAAGAACGAACTGGACTATACGATCTAAAAATAAAACTCGCAAATCTCTAGTCTAATGTTTTCTACGCGAGGTATTTGTAACCTGTGAATCCGTTGCCCTCTAATGACCCCTCATGACCGTCCTCCCTCCTCCTTCTTGCCTGCAACACCACCCTTGAAGGTGATCTTCTGGATCTGCACCGCTCGGAGTCACGACCACTGCTGTGGGGGTGCTGACGAGCGCCGACTCCGCCTCGAACCTCGAACACTGCTGCGGAGGGGCTGCTGACGAACGCCGACTTCGCTTCGAGCCTCGAACACCGCTGCAAGGGGCTGCTGACGAGCGCTGACTTTGCCCCGAGCCTCGACCACGAGTCCGGGATCGGCTGCGTCTCGAGAATTGTCCCAGCACCACACTGGAATGCTTCCCTGCCGACCTCCGTCTTCTCTCGGACTGATCGTTAGGCATCTTCATGCGTCCAATGATCTGGAATAATTTGAACAACGAGTATCTGGTTTCTTTTGTGTGCCTACTTCTTTGTTTCAAAATTGTCTATACGCGGCATAAAGTTCAAGCTATCTCAATTTCTCAATTCAATTTACAAGTATACAATAATTCAAAATGAATAACTGTTGTTTGGTACACGTACATAAACACATCTTTCACCTTGGCGTTAGGCAAAATCAACAGAACGCAGCCTGCTACAGTCCTTACATACTGCTTTTGCTTCATTGATCATATCTGCATCTAGTCTAGTTATTTGGTATTTTCCTAATACCATGACTATTACTATTCAAAATATAAGAAACCTAAACAACGTACCTATTTATCGGCATTATTTTTATTGAAATCGAACTGTCACAGTATGTGTCGTGTGATGGTCGTGTGTCCATATTGACGGGAAGCCACCCATGCACAAATTATGTACATGCGTGCACAAATGCATACCCGTACATGCCATATATTATACAGATAGATATTATATACAGAAAAAGAAAATAGACACAAATAAAATTCACATTAAATAATCAAATTGACTTTTAATATACCTTATTGTGGGCGTATGATCACACCAAAGTGGTAGCGATACACCAGAATTCCTTGGTGCTATCCCACTTCTGATTTGTTAAAAACTTCCAGATATAAGAAATCAAAGACTGTACTTCATCAAATAATTGTAATACTTTGTTATCGGCTTTACAGAACATCTCCAATTTTTCTGACTCTCATGATCCACAATCTTTTATAGCTCAATGATGATTGATTGTGATTGGCTGTCCTTTCCTCGTTGACACCGATGTAAAAAGACCAGCATCAGCCAATGGAAAATAAACACGACATTTTGTCCGGAAGTCAGCATTGAGCTACTTACAATGAAAAATATCAAAAATTATAACAAACTAAAAATGTAAACATATTCAGAAAATCCACATAAAATCAACATGTTTTATGGTATTAATTTAACAGTAATTAATATTAGTTTTAATACAAACTTCCGAAACAACCAAAACATTTCAATAGAATTCAAGACTTATTTTATTTAAACAGCGCAAAATAACTAAACATATGTGCAATATTTATTTTAAATTAGAACATGAATTTTCAGGAAGCTAACACATGAATCCTGAAACGCAATTCTCTGAAAACGACTTAAGAGGCTTTGATGATTTATTCTTTCATGTAAAATTGTGTGCGGAGCAATACAAAATGGCAGACGTGTCGTCATGCGCAACGAGTAAAAATACTAACGTAGAAATTCGCCCACGTTTGCCCAAGCTCGAATTGTTTATGTTTGATGGAGATATTGAGAGTTTCACTACGTTTTATGAAACATTTTGCTCATTGGTGCACAATCAGGCGGGTATATCAAACATAGATAAGTTTCACTACCTGTTATCATGCACAAAAGGTTCTGCGCTTAGCATTGTTAAAAGTGTACCTATAACTGCTAGTAACTACGAAGTAGTCTGGCAATCCTTGTTAGATAAATATCAGGATAATAGGTTGCTTGTAGGTAAATACTTAGACAAAATGCTCAATTTGCCCGCGCTAAAAAATGAATCTCCTACAAACTTAAATAATTTCATAGAAACGTTTGATCATTCTTACAGAGCCATTAATGCTCTTAATATTGAGAACTTGCCTAGTATATGTTATGCCATATAGCTTTGAGGGGTTTAGATCCGAGCACAAGAAAAACATTTGAACAGGGTCTAGATCAAAGTACTATACCTACCTATGATCAGCTGATGTCTCATGTGCATAATCAAATAAAAATATTAGAGCATTCGCAGGCTTATTCTGGTTCAAATACCACACAAAATAGGATTGATACGCCTAGCAATCAAAACAAAAGATTGAGTGATAACAACAGTAGAAAGGCATTTGCTTCGCAAACGCAGTCGAGAGATAATAAATTTGCTTGTGTACATTGTGACAATAATCACATGATCTTTCGCTGTGTGCAATTCCGTGAATTGTCTCTCGTTCAAAGAATCAAGCGTGCTGATGAATTGAATCTTTGTCATAATTGCCTCAAGCAAAATCATTCGACTGCTGATTGTAAAAGTGAATACAAATGCTTTACATGTAATCAACGTCATCATGCATTTCTGCACATTGATTCAGAATTCAAACCTGCTACCGCGCGAGCCGTGCCCGACAACCGCAGCGCTGAGTCGTTAAATGCTTGCACAGCGAATGCAGCTAACGATCACTCATCCGAGGTAAACAAAGGCCATGTAGTATTGCTAGACTCATTCGGAAACCCGCACGCTTGCCGCGTTCTTATCGACTCTGGCTCTCAATCGAATTTCATAACTTTAAATTGTTTAGAGCGGCTAGGGCTGTCGCGTCTAAAATGCCCGTTCAATATTATGGGTCTAGGTGGTAATTCTGTAAAAAACTTTGGCATGACTTCTTGCACCATAACGCCTCGGCATTCTGATAAACCTACTCTAAAAATCGATGTTATTATTTTACAAAAAATTACATCTGATTTACATACGGTAGAAATTTCTGAGGAGATATCCCTAAAATATAAAAACCTTTATAAAAACTTTTGTTAGCGGATCCCTTCTTCCATAAAAGGTCACCTGTCGACATAATACTCGCAGTTGACGTATTTCCTCACATATATGATGGAAACAAAATAATTTTAGGGCCCACATTACCCACTGCGCTAAGCAGTATTTTTGGGTTCGTATTGTGTGGCAAAATTGAAGTACCGTGTACTTCTGATGATGTCGCTAATATTGCAACGTCTTGCAATCTAATGTCGTACATTAATGATAGTGACACCATCAACCGCCAACTTAAAGCATTTTGGGAAATAGAAGAGTCGCCGTGCGACAGCCCTATTAGCCCACTTGATAAACTCGCTGACGAGATTTATTCAGAGCACCACTACAGGGACGAGACCGGTAGGTACGTTTCACCTATCCTACTGGACCCTAACGGAACGCCTCTGGGCGAATCTTATAACCACGCCGTGCGTCGGTTACAGCATCTAGAAAGACGTTTCTTTCGTTCACCTGAGTTGCGTGAGCCCTACATAAAATTTATGCGCGAATACGAGCTGACGGGGCACATGCAACAATATACCGGTACAGAGCCAAGTCGGTACATTATCCCACACCACTGCGTGTTTAAAAGCTCTAGTACCACTACTCCCGTGCGAGTGGTATTTGATGGCTCAGCGGCAACATCCAACGGGGTGTCATTAAACGATAACTTGCTTACAGGTAGGAAGCTTCACCATGATATTTTAAAAATAATTTTTAAATTTCGCCTTTATCCCATTTGTTTCACCGCTGACATAGCAAAATTTTACAGAATGGTACTTATCAACCCATCTGAACGCTGTTATCAGCATATTCTATGGAGGGAGTCACCTTGTGACGAAATAAAAACTTATGAGTTAGTGAAAAATACCTACGGATTACGATCGTCTGGTTATGTAGCTGTACGCTACGTTTCAACAGCTGGCTACTGATGAGGATGCGCGCTATCCTCACGCGGCTGACATACTTATGCATGGTTTTTTTGTAGACGACCTGCTATGGTCTGCTGAAGACCTTGATGAAGCCTGTACTTTACAGGACGAGCTCGTAGCTCTGTTAAAACTGGGTGGTTTTGACCTTCGCAAGTGGGCAAGCAACACCCCCGATTTACTGTCAAGGATTAACGCAGATCAAGCAGTAGCTATAAATTTCAGCGATGACACCGTGTGTTCGTCACTAGGTAATAGGTCTGAAATGGATACCCATCGATGATTGTTTTTCATTCGATTACAACATGACCGATAATACCTACACGAAGCGTTCAGTGCTGAAATTGCTAGCTAGTATTTTTGATCCTGTGGGATTCCTATCTCCATGTACCTTTTTAGCAAAATGCATAATGCAAGACTTGTGGAAATTAAGTCTTGGTTGGGATTACGCACTTCCTTCCGATTTGCGCGATAAGTGGTCTTTGTTTATCTCTTCATTGTCTTGTCTCTCATCACTAAAAATTGAGCGACACATGCTTATACCTAAATTTTGTGATGTGCATTTAATTGCCTTTTGTGACGCATCTACCCGTGGTTATGCTTCTGTAATTTACGTACGCAGTGTCAATCAAAATAATGAGGTAAAGACCCGTTTGCTTATCAGTAAAAGCAAGGTTGCCCCGATTAAACCTCTTTCAATCCCGAGGCTCGAATTATGTACGCTGTATTGCTATCTAAACTGGTTCTGTTTATTAAACAAAACGTTCAAAACATCATATTTAAAATTACCGCCTTGACGGACTCTAGTGTAGCACTAGCTTGGTTGCAAACGCTTCCCTACAAATTAAAAACATTTGTTTCGAGTCGTGTCGCTCAAGTAGTGGAGGTAGATCCGTCCAACTGCTGGTTTCATGTACGAAGCGAAAATAATGCTGCTGACCTGTGCTCGCGTGGCGCTTTTCCTACTCAGATCGTAGCTGAGTACGAGCGCTGGTTACACGGCCCAGAGTGGCTCACAGATGACGTTCATTTGTGGCCGATGTACATTTTACGTCAATGATAAAACAGAAATTTTAGAACTTAAAACTAATACTGATTCATTCGGCTTTGCTTCTCAAAACATTAAAGAGGAAATTAAAGATTCACTATTTCAAAGATTCTCGACATTTAATAAATTGCAACGTGTCATTGCTTGGTGTTTGCGGTTTATAAAAAACTGCAAGACAATTGAACGTTCTTGCGGACCGTTATCGACACACAAGTTGAATGCGTCTCATGATCTTATAATAAAAATGACACAGCAGCAATATTTTTCTAACGAAATAATGAACATTAAAAAAAAAAAAAATTGTGCCATCACTAATGAAACTTTCACCCTTCGTGGATGCGCATGATTTCCTCAGGGTGGGGGGTAGGATCAGTGAAGCTGACCTACCCTACAATAGAAAGCATCCCTTGCTATTGCCTAAAAATGTCACATAACAATTTTAATAATTGAACATTTTCATAAATTATACTTACACGTGGGACCTCGTTCCCTACAAGGGATTTTGTGCAAGCGATATTGGATCTTATCGGCACGCAGTATGATTCGGAGTGTATTGTCTAAATGCATCACTTGTTTTAAATGCAAACCCAAGTCAATACAGCCAGCAATGAGTATGTTGCCCGGCGAACGATTAAAAATCAATAAGGTATTTAATGATGTCGGTTGTGACCTGGGGGGTAACCACAAGCTCTTAGAGTAAGGTTATTTTGAGATCGAGTAAGGGACAGATGTATCTGACTTGTATACATCTGTCACTTACTCGATCTCAAAATAACCTTACTCTAAGAGCTTGTGGTTACCCCCCTGGGTGGCCCGTTTTTTATAAAGGCAAGTTTAAATCGCAATGCAAAAATCCTTAAATGTTACATGTGTCTTTTTGTGTGTTTTTCCACAAAGGCCGTTCACATTGAGGTACTTAGCGATCTATCAGCTGATTGTTTCCTCGCATCGCTCGATAGGGTCGTGGCGCGACGCGGCCTATGCTCGTGTTTACATTCGGATAATGGCACGAATTTTATTGCCGCTGCGAAACATCTAAAAGAAGTTTGCAAATTTTGCAATGAAAATAATAATGCGATTGCTGATGGTTGTTCAAGCCGCTCGATTGAATGGAAAAATATTCCACCAACGGCGGCATCAATGGGCGGATTGTGGGAAGCTGGCATCAAATCTGCCAAACACCACCTATTCCGTGCAGTAGGTGAAAGGTCACTTACCTTTGAAGAACTCACTACCATTTTTTGTAAAATTGAGGCGATAATGAATTCGCGGCCCCTTTGTCCCTTATCTGACAATCCTAACGAGTTTGACGTCTTAACACCGGGTCACTTTTTGATAGGACAAAGATAAGGAAGAGAAGATAAGGTTTAAATGATGTAGGTACGAACCGACTGTCACGTTGGCAGTGCATACAAAAAATCTACCAAACGTTTTGGAAGAAATGGTCTGACAACTATTTGCATACTTTGCAACAACGAGCAAAGTGGTTCAATTCACCTCCAAACATGAAAATCGGTGACTTAGTTCTTATCAAATCTGATTTAACTCGTCCACTAAACTGGGCTCGTGCTAAAGTGGAGCAGCTCCATGAAGGTCCAGATAAAATAGTTCGAGTTGTTACTTTGAGGACACAAAAGGGACTTCTAAAGAGGCCAGTAAACAAGCTGAGTCCTCTCCCTTATTCAAATTCAATTAATACTTTTCATAAATCATAAGCCTGTTTAGTATTTGTGTTGTCTAAGCAGGTTACTATAGTAATTAAGTAAATTTCTCATTTAATTAGATTTGTTTAAATTTTTGTGTTTTTACCCTTTTATGGGCGACATTCCTTCTGAACCTTAGAATGCTGTACCTACTCATTATTAGGTTCATTTTGAAATTATCATGATAATTTCGGTGGGGGGTATGTTCGATATTTGCTCATAAAAACAGAGGGTAGTTTTAATTTGGCTTGTCCGCTCGTCTGTTCTCCTACCCGCATTTGAAAATCGGTGAATGGACTGGTGGCGTGATGACAGCTCCGTACGGCGCGCGCGCCCGCGCCCCTGTGTGAAGCTTCTCCCAGTTCGATCTGGATCACCATTTGATGTGGTCAATTTACGTGTCATAAACTCAAAACTGAATATTTTCTAGACATACATAAATTGCCATGCAATTAGTGACGTGCGTGTTCATCCAAACATTTTCCACGCGAGTGCCGTAGTTCGGTGTTATTTCCTGAAGCTGAGATCTGGTGCCGTGGCTGGGATATTCAGGTTGGTGGTCAGGCTTTTTTATCTACCCTGTGTATTGAGCAATATCTTTACTTCAGTAGGGGATTTAGGTACAGCACGTGCCACCAATAACTTTCTTTCGGTCCTTCGATTTTTAAATTTATTTTACCAAGCGTCCTTATTCAGACTCCACAAAACCGAAGATGCTAATGAAGCATTTGATTGTTTCTTAGAGCAATTTCGTCTCTTGTACGATCTTTGTTTCCCCTACAAATTGATAACGGTTCACTCAAACAAAAATATTAAATGGGTTTCTCAGGGCATTCGGAAATGCAGTATTCAACCACGACAAAACAGTCGAGCTGTCTGTGGATAAGATAGATTTATTTAAGATAAGTTTTGAATAAAGCAAGGAGTGAATGCGATTTATTACTTTGAATAGTAATACAGCATTGCACAGCTCTAATAAAAGGTTAACTGTCACTTTTAGAGGTGCTACCTTGGACTTAGTAATTAAAAGATAAAAACGCCATAAATCTTGAAGGAGCAATTTGGCTTTTAAGATACAAGGTGTGAGCCACCCAAGAGGGACAAAAATACGAGCGATGCTGGATGAGATGGAACGCTTAGTAAATTCATCGTCCTCGATTGGGGACTGCGAGTAACTGAGACTGTCACTAACAGGATCATATTGGACTCCTAAGATATTTAACGTTGATTTATCATTTTCTTCGAAGAGAAGTTTAATGGTTTGACAATGATCTACTGGCAAAGTTTTAAGAAAGGATTGTGATTTGCTACTCCATTTTCGGAGCTCAAGTTGATCACAACCTAACAAATGAATAAGTTGATCTTTTAGTTCCATGGCTTTACGTACAGAAGGCGTGCCGGTCGTTATGCCGTCAACAGATGTCTCGCGGAGAAGCGCTTCGACTGCGCGTGGATACGCGGCACCCTGATCAGCTGCGAATTGGTGGAGGGTGCGGATAGCCAGATAAGGTAGGCTACTAACTCCGTAGGTGACAGTCGCGAGTTCGTAATCTTTAACTGGATCACTAGGCGATTCTCGCCATAGAATATGTTGAAAGCTCCGATCCTCCGGTCTAATCAAGATTCCTCTATACATTTTTGAGATATCACAAGTTAGAACTACTGTGTGAAGTCTGAAGCCAGTTATGATATCTACAATATCCACTTGAAGCTTAGGGCCAGTAAATACAATGTCGTTTAACGATAGACCGTTAGTGGTTTTAGAACTGGCATCGAATACCACTCTCAATTTGGTAGTCGTGCTCTCTGGGCGAACGACGCAACTATGAGGAATAAGATAACGATTGAGAGTTGGTACGACAGGGTTAGGTACGGTGTACATGTGATTTAAATTCTCGTACTCACGCATAAAATTAATATAATCTGATTTAAGTTCAGTCTGACGATTAAGTTTTTTTTCAAGATGAGTCAAACGAGACAAAGTACTATTATAAGATACCCCCAAAGAACGATCGCCATCCTTTAAGAGGATAGGTACGACGTATCGTCCGTTAGGTTCACGATAGGTTAAATCTGTGTACATGCGTTCGCAGATATCATTCTCCGGGACAGTGATGTCCACGCGCGGTGGTTCTTCCACTTCCCAAAATTTTTTAATTTGTTCGTCTAACGTGAATGTGGTGGCCACCAAAGAACACGCGGTATTTAAAGGCTGAGAGTATGCATTTACTGTCCCGGTGAGAACCCACCCGAAAACGCTTCGCAGAGCGGTAGGTAAACCGGGCCCCAGATTGATACGTTGACCGTCATAGATTTCGGGGAATAACTCCGCCCCGATTAATAAATCGATTTTTGTGGGTACATCGTAGTCGCGATCAGCTAACACTAGATGGTTGCAATATTTCGAACGACTGATGGTACTTTCACGCTAGGTATTAGAGCAGTGATGTTATCTAATACGACTGGCTTTATTTTAAAATGCGGCGCTTCACCGTGAACGGGTCGTATACTGCATTCCGTCACCCCCCTTACTTGAGTGACTGAGTTTTGTCCTAGTCCGGCTATACAAAGATTACACCGGCGGATTTTTAACCCGAGCGAACGCGCACACGCCGACGTAATAAAACAATCCTGCGCCCCACTGTCAACGAGTGCACGGACGGTATATTGAGTGCCGGCGGCAGTGTTGAACGCGCGCGCCTGACATGTCCCTAGTAGTACCATATCGCAGTGGGGAACAGCAGCGTGAGCATGAGCTGTAACGTTCGCTCCAGTGGTTGCGCTGGCGCTGGATGGCGTTAAGTCAATATGCAAGAGGGTATGGTGACGTAATCCACATAACGCGCACGACATTTTTGATAGGCATTTATCTATGACGTGATTTATACGCAAACAATTTGTACACATATTATTTTTACTTTGTACTAACGCGAGCCTAGCACGAGAATCTAAGGATTGAAAGGTAGGGCACCGATAATTCGAGTGCGCCTCACTGCAAAGAGCACAAGTCACATTTGCAGGTGGGTTTGATTTTGCGAGATAAGATGAGCGTTTTGATCCGCTGCTATTGTGCCTACTAGTCGGAGGCGGAGATTTTTCCCCTCAAGGTTACGAGGGTTAGACATAATTATATGCCTGATATTAGATTTAGAAGATAATTGACTAGTTTCTAAAACTTTTACGTAGTCTTGAAGAAACTTTAACAATTCACAAAAAATAGGTATTTGTGAAATGTTTTGAGATTCGAACCGATTTCGCGTGTCCGAGTCCAGCATGCGCGAAGTTAAACAAAATAAAACAAAATCACCCCAATTTTCAATTTTCAAAGCTTGGAGTGCATGGTATGCCTCATAAATTATGTTTGTTAAAATTTGTAGATCTTGGAAGTTACCCGATTTTAAAGTTGGCTGATCTAAAAATTTATCTAGATATGTTAAAGCTATAATACGCTTGTTTTGATAACGCTCGATTAAACTATTAAAAACAACTTCATAATTATCCGCGGTCATCGGGACCCCTTTGACAATAGACAAAGCCGGGCCTTGTAAACAAGACGCTAAATAGTGATATTTTTCTATTTGAGATATCAAGTTGTTATCATGAATCAAGGTTTTGTAAATATCATAAAAGGTTTGCCAATTTTCAATTTTACTATCAAATTTAGGTAACTCAAGTTTTGGAAGCCGTGCGTTATGACCCGTGGATTGTGTGGAGTCGTACGTCCCCACAAGCGCGAACGACGCCGTCCCCTGCGATGCCCCGGCGACGTCCCCGCTCTTATCAGTAATCTGCAACTCAGCCGCTGCACTGATTACGGCATAGTACAAATCATCAAACGAACTCAAAGACTCTTGGCACACCTAGGCATCAGGTTTCATGGCTAACTCCAAAGTCTGTATTTAACAAAACATTAAAAACAGTGTGAACAGTGATATTAAGTGAGAGCTACACAGATCGGGGTGAAGTATAAGCAGCAACGTAAGCAGCGAATCCGGTGAGCACGTTCCATATTATTTACTTTTCTGAAATTTTGGATTTATTTGTGAGCACTAACCACCGTTAGACAACAATGTCGTCTTACGATGCTTTACTCAACTCGCAATCAACAAATCTTGATGCTATCAAAAGAATTAATGAAAATTTTAAGAAAGATAGTTCTACACGTAAAACCACTCTTGAATATCTTGATAATAGACTTCAAACGCTGGAGGAGTACTGGAGTGAGTTTAAGAAGAACGACATCCAATTAGCCTTGTTTGAAGGTAAGAAGTCTGGACCTTATTACGAGAATAGCATTTACGAGCGTCTGGAACAAATATAAGAAGAAACGAAGTGTATTATAATGAAGTCGAAACAAAACTTATTGGCTAAAATCGAAGACGAACAATTTGCTTCGTTTAGTCAGTTACAAAAACAAGATGAAAGGTCATGAGCCCAAGAGAATGTTCCAGAACAACAGGAGAGCGATGAGAACGAGTTAGTCGTGGAACAACGGACTAAAGATATTATGAATGAGCAGCGGTCAAACATCAAGGCGTTTGAGAGAACAGTACGGAACATGGACATTGAACATTTAAAAGAAAAGTGGCAACTTGAAGACAAATTGAGGACAATAACGCAACGTTGGGAAAAAGTAGATAGTACTTATTGGAAACTCGATAACATGTTGGTCAACACGCAAGCATTTGAAAGTGATTACAACAGATTAGAAAGGCTGTATGAGTTCAGCAAGGAACAAATAAACAAGAGGATTTGGGATAGCAAACATCAGGAAAAATCTACGCCCAAAATTGAACTTCCGATTTTCAGTAGTAGCTTAGTCAAGATACTTAATGTTAGTGATAATGAAGTAAGTTTGCCATCATTTACACCAGATTTGAAGAAGTTGGCTGACTATAATATTTGTCAATTTAATAAGATCAATATCAACGTTGCTAGGGTTAAAACTTTGTTGTCAGAATTAAATCTAAATTATTTAGACGGAGAAGAAAAACAATCAATTGAAGCAATATGTGCAAAGTATTCTGACGTTTTTCATTTAGAGGGTGATAAGCTAACAACAACGAATATTTATGAGCAATCTATAGTTGTGAAACAAAGCTCTTCTCCAGTTTACGTCAAGCCGTATAGGTTACCACAGGCACTAAAACCAGAAATAGCTAAGCAAATTGATAGTATGTTAGAAAATGATATAATAGAAGAGTCAAATAGTGAATGGTCCAGTCCAATTTTATTAGTACCCAAGAAAAGTAGCAAAGGGAATGAGAAAAAATGGCGTTTAGTTGTAGATTATAGAAAAGTGAACGAAGTTATTTGTGACGATAAATTCCCGTTACCAAATATTAATGACATTTTAGATACGCTAACAGGAGCCATTTATTTTACTCACCTTGACCTTCACCAAGGCTATTATCAAGTAAGTTTAGAGCCTAGTAGTCGTAAACTAACAGCTTTCACTACAAATACTGGCCAATATTGCATGAAACGTTTACCAATGGGTTTAAAAATCAGTCCAAATGCTTTTAGTCGTATGATGTCTGTAGCAATGTCTGGATTAACATACGATAAATGTTTAGTGTATCAGGACGATCTCATTGTATTCGGAAGAAATCTATCTAGCCATAACCGAAATTTAATAAGTGTAATGGAAAGATTGAGAAAAGTAAATTTAAAATTAAATGCTCAAAAATGTGAATTCTTAAAGAAAGAAATTCTTTATTTAGGACATTTGGTATCAGAAAAAGGCGTTTTACCAGATCCAGAAAAAAACAAAGTATTACAAAATTATCCTACTCCGAAAAATGCAGATGAAGTAAAACGTTTTGTAGCTTTCTGTAACTATTACCGTAAATTTATAAGAAAATTTTCGGAAATAGCGATGCCATTGAATAAGTTAAGTAAGAAAAATGAACCATATATTTGGACAAATGAATGTCAACACGCTTTCGAATTTTTAAAAAATGCTTTAATATCGTCACCTATTCTACAATATCCCGATTTTTCCGAAAATCATGAATTTGTTATACAGACAGATGCTTCGGGTACTGCAATTGGTTCAGTATTATGTAATAAAGATCTTAGACCAGTTGCATATGCGAGTAGACCCTTGAAAAAAGCAGAAAAGAACTATCCGACTATTCAAAAAGAGCTTTTGGCAATAGTGTGGTCCGTTAAGTATTTCAGACCGTATTTGTATGGAAACAAATTTACCATAATGACGGATCACAAACCATTGATTTATCTTTTTGGTATGAAAGATCCATCAAGTAGATTACTTAAATTTCGGTTAACTTTAGAAGAATATAACTTTAAAATAATCTATGTGAAAGGAAGAGACAATGTTGTGGCAGATGCTTTATCCAGAGTATGTATAACGTCTGATGAACTTAAGAGTATGAATGAGCAAGCGATGGTTGTAACGACCAGGGCGCAAAAGAAAAAGATGAATGAGCAAAGTAAGAGTAAAAATGAAGACGAAAAGAAGGCTCTTAATAAAACCATTAACAACTGGACTGATCAACCAAGAGTTGTGGATATATTAAGAAAACCATGTGATTCAGTAGAAGTGTGTTTGATTGAAGGCAATAAAATAAAAAAGATTTAGAAATAATGACATGATAACTGAAGAATTTGAATGTTTTTCATATGTAGAAAATAAGAAGACATTATACATTAATCTTGATTTCAAGGCGCATTTCTCGCGAGCCGAATTTGTGCAGAAATTAAGCTATTTTTGTGAAAAGATACGTATCAATGAAGTTTGTATAATTAAAAATAAAGATAATATAGAATTTATTAAAAGTGTTTGTGATGAGATAACAACACTTACTAATTGGTCCGGACCACGAATATGTATATTACGAGGCGTAAAAAGAATAATTGATGACAATGAAAAGACTATAATTATGAATGAATTTCATTTACTGCCGTCCAGTGGCCATGCTGGAGTGCGCAGAATGGTAAATACCATCAAAAGACGATACTATTGGCCAAGTATCGACAAGGATGTCCAAGAATATGTCAAAAAATGTACAAAATGTCAAAAATCTAAATATTTTCGTTACATTAAAAAACCGATGGAAATTACCACAACGGCTTCCACGGCATTTGACAAGATTTTCTTTGATGTAGTGGGTCCTTTAGATAGAGACGAAAGTGGTAATTGTTATATATTGACTATGCAGTGCGAGTTAACAAAATTTGTACAAGCTATTCCTTTGAAAAACAAAGAAACGGTGTCCATTGCAGATGCATTTGTTAGACAGTTCATATTAAGGTTTGGTATTCCGGAAACAATAGCTACGGATCGAGGAACAGAATTTATTTTTGCAACTATGGAACAGGTTTGTAAAATCCTTAATATTGAAAAATTATCATCAACAGCCTATCACCATCAGTCCATTGGAGCTCTTGAGAATTCTCACAAAACTTTGGGTGCATTTTTAAGGATCCAGTGTGGCAATTATACGGACACATGGAGCTATTGGTTACCATTTTGGTGCTTTAGCTTCAACAACACAGTCCATTCAGAAACAAATTATACGCCATATGAACTTATTTTTGGTAAACTTTGTCGAATACCTGATAGCATTTGCGATGCCGTAGATCCATTGTACAATATAGATAATTATCCTTTACAATTAAAATACAGGTTCCAGTTAGCTCATGCAGATGCAAAGAATAATTTGTTGTTAAATAAACAAAAACGTAAGGAAATACATGACAGAACTGTCAATTCTATATATGTGAAAGATGATTTGGTTTTATTAAAAAAATGAAACACTTAGTAAATTAGATGCGCTGTTTGAAGGTCCCTATACAGTTAAGGAAGATTTAAGTTGTAATGTAAAAATAATAAAATAGAATTAGTACATAAGAATAGGACTAGGCCTTTTTGTCAATAGATTTTAAGTAATGTAAGAGTTAATATTAGATAACATTGCAAAGTATGATGTTAAGGATAAATAGGTACCCATACATCTGTAATAATAACTATATATAAGAAAAAAAAAAAAAACTATTTATGTATTTTTTTTTTTTCGCTGACCCCGGGAGTTGAAGTGTAATAATATAATATGTATGCTCCTTTACTTTAGTTAGTAAGTACACTCCTTTATAACTGTGCATATATGCTGATCTGGCACTATACTTCATATGCGCACATTTTATAATTATTCATTCATTCAATAAATAGCACTTAAAAGATGTGGTTGTTTCCTTGAAACTACCCTTTAGGAACCCCAACATTACACAACAATTGAACACTCATTTAGCACATGACAACTCAAATGAGGTACTGCTAGCCACGGCACAGGTCAAAACAATAGCCTATGATGGAACTACCATCATTTTACGCGCTTTATTGGACCAGGGCTCACAGGTTAGCCTAATTACAGAAAATGCTGCACAAAGATTGCAGTTAAAATAATAATAATAATAATAACGTTTATTGGACAAAATCAGAACTTAGCCTACTACAGTTTCAATACTAAAAACATAACATATAAGAGCCTAAGAGGCTTCCAACCAAAATGAACTCCTGATTGCCAAACTAGGTAAAAACCTGTATCTTGGCAATCAGTGCTCTTCCAATGAACATAACAAGGACTCTTAGTAAGATAAGGAGCAACTAAGACAAAATCAGTACTGAAAAAGAGAAAAATAAAAACAGAAACACAATAACTAATTATTGCGTGAGTTTACAGCTTGACGATGTTTGAGATATATGAATAGTGTTGTATTGTGTAACATGTAGGAGTGTTGTGAAGTGTAGTGTAGTGAAAAGTAGTGTAGTGTACATTGAGTAACGTAACGATTTAGTTATTTCTGGACAAGTAGTAACTCTTCGGTATTAGCATAGTCAAGGTCAATGAGCCAGTTTATAACGGTTGTTTTACATTTGTGTTTGGTAAGAGAATACGTATTGAGAACAAGATTAATTTTGTTGTAAAGATGGGCACCAAGAAAAGGGAAGAATCTCTGAGCAAAGTTAGTGCGGCACGCTCTAGACACACCAACTGTATATTTTCTGCGCTTGTGTAGAAATGCTAAGGGGTTATACTTTAATGAACTATGCATTCTAAGGACTGTTTGTAGAATAAAAAGCTGCCTCACCGTCAATACCTTACAGGTTTGATAAAGGCTAGTTGTGGGATGAAAGAATGGTAAAAACAGACATACTTTAAGGAGTGCTCTTTGAGCACGCTCGACTTTGATTAAGACTGTCTTACACGCACCTCCCCAACTAGTTATACAATACACCAACAGTGACAGGCATAGAGCAGAATAAATCGTATTCAATACCTTCAAAAACGAAACAAGTTGAGCGCGGTAGTGTCAGGTGTTGGTGCTTCAGCCACCACCAAATGTAAAGGAGTGCTCCATCTTAATGCCAAGCGATTTACAATGACTTCAACATTAACCTTTATTGCACTTATTATGAAGGCAATAACAAACAAACTGCTAAGTAAAACAGTAAATAAAGGTAATTTTGAACATATACAACATTTACAACTCGCTGATCCTGATTTCAACATACCTCAGGATATAGATTTACTTTTAGGAGCCGATGTATATTCCGAAATATTGCTAGAGGGATTAATAAAAACAAACACGTCATCCATCATAGCACAACAAACACAATTCGGCTGGGTAGTATGTGGTAATTACAAAACATTCAATTGTCATGTAATTGTCAACAACATTCAGGATCTTGCCCAGTTCTGGGAACAGGAGTCCTTGCAAGAAAACAAAGAAGATGTGGACCCTGAAAACAAGTGCGAACAGCTGTACAAAAAGACAACAACACGACTTCCTGATAGACGATACCAAGTTCCTCTCCCCCTCAAGGACAATTTTATTGAACACTTAGGAACATCAAAACCACAGGCTATCCCTCAATTTCAACAACTAGAGCGAAAGATGGCAAAAAATCATGCGTTTGCAAAAGATTATAAAGCTTTTATGGAAGAATATGAAGAAATGGGGCACATGGAGCATGTCGAAAGTAACACTAGGAACAAAAACATTGAATATTTTCTCCCGCACCACGGTGTTGTGCGGCCAGGTGCTATCACAACGAAACTTAGAGTTGTGTTCAACGCGTCGGCAAAAACCAGTTCAAAACACAGTCTTAATGACTTAATGGAGGCGGGACCGAATCTACAAAAAGATATCCTTAGCATTTTGTTGAAATGGAGACAATACAAATACGTCTTAACATCGGACATTGAGAAAATGTACCGATTTATAATGGTACATCCAGAACATCAACACTTACAGAAAATAGTGTGGAGGAATTGTCCACGGCAACTGCTAAGAGAATATCAACTGCGTACAGTCACCTATGGTACTAAGGCCGCTCCGTTCTTAGCACTACGAACGGGTCCATATTGGCTCACCTAAAGTTCTTTACCCGAAATTGTTCTTCCTAACGATTTGTAATCCGAATGATCACTCTTCCTAAAAATTTTCATCCTAAAGTTTTGAATCATACTATTTGAAGTGCTACCGGCGATGTTCATAACACTCGTGTTTCCGAAAGTTGTAATTAATAATATTATTAATGTAAATATATTTAAACTCCTACTGTTTTTTATCATAACGCTTTTATCCCTAAACATAATTACCATAATATTTTCACTCATACTCAGAAAGAAACATTTACCAAGTGTATTAAAAAATATATTTGGGTAGAAGATGATATTTATAGTTTTAATTTGAGGGATGATTATTATTTGGGGCACAGATAATATAATACTAGCATACAGATGCCTCATCCCATACAAAAAAACCGTGCCGACGTAACTAGCGTTTTTCATCTGCTTAATCTTGTTATTTTTGTGAGTACATCAATCGCGTTTGATCCCGTTTCACGGCAATAGATGGTGTTAGCATCGCCTTGCAAGTACCAGGCCCCTCAGAAAGTATTGCGAAAAAAAGTTTTTATATATGGGAGACTGGCCAGTTATAATGTTTTTCGAAAATATGATTATTTATAAGTAAAAATAAGTAAGTTCCAATTTCAAAATTTCCCTCCACATTTTTTGCGAGTTAATTCAAAGTATTGTGTCTCACTGAAATATGGATCTGCGCCGGGAACATTTTAGAGCTATGATTTTATACGATTTCAAGTGTCGCCTGAAACCGGATGAATCGTACGATAGACTTCAAATGGCATTCATGGATGAAGGCCCTTCCAAGGCAACCGTGTATCGTTGGTATAACGAATTCAAGCGCGGTCGACCAACTTTGGGGGATGACGAAAAAAGCGGTCGCCCTTTGACGGCTGTTACCGAAGAAAACGTGCTAGCAGTGAAAAATTTAATCCAAGACAATAGGCGAATTACATATCAGGAGATTCAACACATATTGAAGATTGGATCGGGAAGCGTTCACGAGATTCTACACAGCCATCTTCGCGTGAGGAGGATAGTATCACGCTGGGTGCCGCACAACCTCACCGATGCTCAGAAGCAGGCCCGGGTGGAATGGTGCCGTGATATGCTTAACAAATTTGAAGCAGGCTCGTCTCGGCGTGTTTACGACATCGTTACAGGTGATGAGTCCTGGATTTATCAATACGACCCAGAAACCAAGCGCCAGTCGACTGTTTGGGTGTTTCAAAATGAGCCAACGCCTACCAAAGTGAAGCGATCTAGAAGCGGGGGTAAGATTTTGATCGCCAGCTTTTTTAATTTGACTGGCCACTTGGTATCAATACCCTTACGGGATCAAAGAAGCATTAATGCCGAATGGTATACTACCAAATGTTTGCCAGAAGTTTTCTCTGTTATAAGCAACAAGCGACCAAACACAGGGCTCCGCGGGCTACTGCTCCACCACGACAATGCACCTGCGCACACCGCACTCAAAACGAGGGACTTCCTGGACAGCACGCCAGTCAAACTCCTGGGTCACCCTCCTTACAGCCCTGATCTAGCACCGTGTGACTTCTTTTTATTCCCAAAAATAAAAAATCAGCTCAAAGGGATACAATTTTCGTCGCCGGAAGATGCGCTGGCTGCGTTCGAGCAAGCTGTAAACGAGGTGTCTGCGGCGGACTGGAAAAAGTGTTTTGAAAACTGGTTTAGGCGCATGAATCTTTGTATAGAGGCTGGTGGAAAGTACTTTGAAAAGATTTAATAAAAATATATGTACGTATAGAACAATTTTTTTTAGTTTCGCAAAACTTTCTGAGTGTCCCACGTAAAAGGGTTTACGAGGTTCGTGAATATTTTTTTCTTTAAATACAGTGAAGGTTCGTTTTATAGTATTTTTTTGCACGTTGTTACAGTTTTTTTTGCACCAATATGTGTTAAAATGCAAATTTTAACAATCGAGTTGAATGCCTCAGAAATTTAAAAATGCGCCATCTATGGCATCAATTTTAAATGATCCGTTCAAATAATCTATGAAATGTGAATTAAGAGCCCAATATTCCATAATTTTGTACTTAGGAGAGTTAATTAAACAAGAACATACAATATTTATGTTCAATTCCAGATAATGTTAATTTTTAACACAATTCTATTGAATTGTGTGTACATGTCGCGTCATCTAGTGAGATTTATTTGAACCAAATATTCTTTCTTAGCAATGAGACCCCGTGTTTGGGGTATGCTTTACTTAACGTACTGAGTTGTGTCTATTGTTAAGTTCATGTCGGTGTATTATCATTACGTGCATGTTTGTGTTAATGCTTTATTAATATAGAGAAAAATTAATTAAAATTATTTAAAACCAGTCGCGGAGGATTAAAATTAGACGTACATGGATTTACATATGGAAAAAACCGAATAACAGTGGATAAACAATATTGTGCGTGTGAATTAAGAAGCAACAAAAAGTATGAGTGTAAGGTTAAAATTTCGATTATATGCCGTTGATTTTTGGCGCGGATAGGGTAGAGGGGGGATAGGGGGAGGTTTGGCTACCCCTCAGTACCACACCAACAACTCGGAGCCCTATAGTTATGGAGATATCCATGGTTAAAGTTTTCAGGTTAGAATAAAAAAATCCATAAATTTCCATCGATTTAAGGGGCGCGAAAGGGGGAAAGGGAAAGGAGGGTAGAGGGGCTACCTCACTGTACCATACCAACCCCACGGAACCCCATGGTTATGGAAGATTTAAGGAACTAAGTCGACGGAGCCCCGCTGCGCGGCGCTCCTATTTCTGTCTGCAGGGTCTAAAGTAACCTAACATGAAGGAGATGACGGGAGCTGCGTTCGCTCGCTTTGCTCGCTCACTTCAGCTTCCGTCATCTCCTTCGAACCTAACCTATCCGTGTCGGGGTGCCCTAAGTTCCCGAGCTCGCTTCGCTCGCTCTTGGACTAATTCTCATTTTTTTACCTCACGAAAAACATACAAAAAAACATAACATTATTTATGAGTACTACCTACAAAAATAAAATGAAATTCCAAATCAACGGCAAATATGATAGAATTAAATATATATTTAATTTTATAGCAAAATACACCAATAAAAGTGATTATTTGAAAGCTATAGCCGCTAATATTAAACTAATTTAATTGAAATGTGTATATGAAAACATGTATTTATTTGACTACTTGTACCATGGTACCTCTTATTCTTACATATGTTATACATGTTATGTGAAAATAAAGTTACGCAAAATTAATGTATATAATACTGATTATTATGAATAAAAAGAAATCTAAACAAAAAACATATGACTTTGAATAATAGTGTAAAAGATAGTTATGTTGAGAAAATATAGGAAAACAAATAAAAGTATAATAAATGTTTATTGCTACTGACATTATGAAGTTGAATACTTCTGAATTATGAACATTAGAGACAGAGTAGTTAGGAATTGTGATTGTTAGGATGAAAAATGTTAGGAAGAACATTTTCGGATTTCCAATTATCGGAGTTGAAAATTTAGGTGAACTTTGGCGCACCCACTACGAATACTTCAACAGCTAGCGATGGACGAAGGTGACAAGTACCCGGAAGCTAAAAAAATCTTACTCAACCAATTTTTTGTAGCTGATGCGTTATTTGGAAAGGATACCATGGAAGAGTTCCGAGACACAAGAGACCAACTTATAAAGTTATTGAAAGAAGGAGGCTTCAATCTCAGAAAGTGGTCGAGTAACGAACATCAACTGCTTGAAGATCTGCCAGAACATATGGTTAGCCCAGTCAGTTTAAGCTTTACAGAGGCATCGGCTTGACATGGGATCCGAAACACGATGAATTTATATTTTCACCCACATTAAAAAACAAAAACAACATTGGCATTAATAAAAAATCGTCAAAACGACAAATATTAAGCGACATATCAACAATTTTTGATCCTTTGGGGTTGCTATCCCCAATAACAATCAAGGCAAAAAATTTATTCCAACAAATCTGGAAGTACAAAATCGAATGGGATGATACAGTTCCGGATGAAATAGAAAAGGAATGGAGAACACTAAAAACTGAGTTAACAAACATGCAACCTTTCAAAATTAACCGATGGCTAGGATTAGAAGCAAAAAAGGATTGAGAATTACACGCATTCTGTGACGCATCGGAAAAAGCATTCTCGTGCGTAGTGTACAGCAAGGTTACAGAGGGAAAACACCAACAAATTGCATTGGTTGCGGCAAAAACAAAGGTCGCTCCAATCCAAAAACAACAAACACTTCCCAGACTTGAGCTATGCGGTGCTCAGCTGTTAGCTCAACTGGTCAAGAAAATAAAACATTGCCTCGGTAAACCTAACATTAAAGTAACAGCATGGACGGACTCAATGATCGTGCTTGGCTGGCTGAAGGGCGATGTCTCGCGATGGAAGGCCTATGTCGGACACAGAGTTCAGGAGATAACATCAGTAGTGCCCGCAGGGAGTTGGAAGCACGTAAGATCGGTGCAAAACCCGGCTGACTGCGCGTCACGTGGAATACTACCTTCTCAGTTACACAAGTTTCCTCTGTGGTTTTATGGACCCGAATGGCTAAACAGTGAATACATCCCTGAAACATATGACACGTTTAAGACACCAGAAATAGAAGTTAAAAGGGTGCATGCAGTTACGTCAAGAACTACTGAAAACATGAACGTTGTAACAGAACTCCTAATCAAGAACAGCTGTATTATGACTATAATACGCATCGTAGCTTGGGTGTCGCGTTTCATAACAAACACGTCACAAAACAATCGTCACAGGGAAGACGCAGCTATGAATCATACAAACATGAATGACCCGCCCGCGTCAAAACAATGTAATCTAACACTCGCTGATATTCGATGCGCCACTAACATAATTATAAAACATGTACAGAATGAACATTACGGACAAGAAATACAAGATTTAAAAACAAAAGGAAGGGTAAGCAATAATAGAGGACTTCTGAAACTTTGCCCTTACCTAGATAAAAATAACATTTTACGCGTCGGAGGGAGATTACAGAATCCAAACTTACCTGAAGAAACAAAACACCCTGTTATCATCCCAAAAAACAGCAAGCTGGCACATCTTCTGATTGCCCGTGCGCATGTTATAACATTACACGGTGGAGCGAGACTAACTATAGCTACATTGAGACAAAAATATTGGATAACAGGAGGAAATAACACGGTGAAAAAATGCCTGCAAGACTGTGTAAAATGTTGTCGCTTCAAACCATCGAAGCAATACCAATTAATGGCCGACCTACCCAGTGAGAGGATAACGCAATCACCACCATTCTATCACACAGGGGTCGACTTCACAGGTTTTGTTAGTGTTAAACTAAACAAGGGTCGAGGCGTCAGAACGAGTAAAGGTTATGTCGTTGTATTCGTATGCATGGCAACAAAGGCAGTGCATTTGGAACTTGCATCAGATCTAACGTCACAAACATTTATACTGGCCCTCAAGCGCATGATTGGGCGACGAGGCTGTCCGAAACATATTTACTCCGACAACGGAACAAACTTTGTTGGAGCCGAAAGGGAGTTAGCCAAACAACTACACATCTCGCAAACATTTAACAACGACATTTTAACGAAAAGGAACACCGAGATGGGGATAGAGTGGCATTTCAACGCCCCAAGCTGGCCCACTGCGGGCGGACTTTGGGAGGCTGCAGTTAAGTCTATGAAATATCACTTAAAGCGTGTCATAGGAGAGCAAAAGTTGACATACGAAGAGTTTTTAACACTGCTTACTCAAATCGAAGCCTGTGTGAACTCTAGACCACTTTGCCCTTTAACGGAGGACGTGGACGATATTGATTATCTTACTCCAGCACATTTTTTAATTGGCCGACCAATAACATTCTTACCAACGGAAAATTTCGAAAAGCAAAACATCAACATTCGACATAGGTGGCAGTTATTAAAGGGTAAAGGGTTTTGGACCAGGTGGTCGTCAGAATACCTGCAACAACTTCAAGTTCGTAGATTTACTACGGCTGAACAAAACAAATAATTTATCAATAGGGGATATTGTCTTGATCAAAGAAGACAACCTCCCTCTTGCGAAATGGGCACTTGGGCGAATACAGGAAGTTCACCCGGGAAGAGACAATCTAGTCAGAGTAGTGACGATGAAAACTAAAACAGGGCTGCTAACAAGACCAATAACAAAATTATTCAAATTCCCAATACCTGAATCGCATATACAAATACCTGACACTACCACCAATGACAAAATCTGCACAGAAAACCAAAAATCTACAAAAAATAACTTCAACAGGAAACAACGATTTAAATCAAGGAATATAAGTTCCAGCCTGCTATGTATACTCGTAACATTACTAACATTATTTAAGCCCACATATCAAAGCAACGACGCCATAAATATCACACCGTTTGAACCAAATAGAGCAGTGTACTTTGACAAAATCGGCAATTTGCAAAGCGTACACGATGATTGGAAGATTGTTACCTACTATAATATGACATCTTACTGGCAAGGCATGGAAAACATACATAGAGTTGTAAAACACCTGGGAGAAAGGTGTGAGCAATTTGCATACCAAACGATGTGCAAAACCATTATGACTGAATTCGATCAGGAACTCAACGAACTAGATCATAACAATTAGATGTTGGCAACACATCATGGGCAAACAAAGGGACGCGTTACCCGAGGTCTAGTCAATGGAATAGGTTACCTTGCAAACAGCCTATTCGGCGTGCTAGATGAAAGGTTCGCGATACAATATAAAAAGGACATAGAAACATTGCAAAATAACAGAGACCATTTATTGAACCTGATCAAAGGTACAACATCAATCATTGAGGCACATAATAACATTTTAAAGAGAAATGAAGAGACGATGAACACTCAATTCAATCTCTTAAACCAACATCTTAACGCTAACGAGAACTATTTACAGAAATTGGGTAATGTTGTTGAGCAAGAGGAAGCTTTGAACTACTTCAACACAATGGCTCTGACTAGTTCAACAATTCAACACATCCAACACACGCTTTTAGACACAGCTATTAACATTCACCATGGTCATGTAGATACCAGACTTTTACCGCAGAACCAGCTCTTTCAGGAGCTCAACATTATCTCTGGACAATTGCCACAACAATTATCGTTACCTGTTGACAACATACAAAACCAATTAGCTGACATATACAAACTACTAGAGGTGAAATCCAGACTATTTGATAAATATTTTATCATCGAAATTACATTACCATTAACAGGCGACACACCATTCACAATCTATAAAACAGTTCCTATTCCGATGATAAAAAACAACAAACATTCACTCACAATGAAAACAAATTCAGAATATGTTGCAGTGAATATAAGAAAAGAAACATATATGCAGCTCACAGACAGTGATCTGGAACATTGTATGAAAATTGAACCAAGTACATATGTATGTTCACTAAACAAACCAACACGTAACATGAGAAATCATCAAATTCCATGCGAAATCGGCGCAATAACAAACATTACATTATCAAAATGTATCTATATGTCGTCGTGATATGATGAAAACAGGGATTTGATCAAATCTCTAAGCGATTTGATCAAATCACGGAGGATGTTAAAATAATAACACGTTTTTATCATTTCCCTAAACAAATCTGGTGATTTGACAAATCCCAATAAAGAAATCTAGTGATTTGAACAAACCCCTAAATTGATTCAGTGAAAAGATAATAAAACATGTAACAAAGTCGACGTAGCCCCGCTGCGCGGGGCTCCTATTTCTGTCTGCAGGGTCAAAAGTAACCTAACACGAACGAGATGACGGGAGCTGCGTTCGCTCGCTTTGCTCGCTCACTTCAGCTCCCGTCATCTCGTTCGAACCTAACCTGTCCGTGTCGGGGTGCCCTAAGTTCCCGAGCTCGCTTCGCTCGCTCTTGGACTGATTCTTTGACCATATAACATAACGCAGCCGATTACCTCGGAAAGCAAAGTACAAAATAAACCTTTAAATTACTACAGAAAAGTTATTTTTGTCATTTCACTGAACCAATTTTGAGATTTGTTCAAATCACTAGATTTCTTTATTGGGATTTGTCAAATCACCAGATTTGTTTAGGGAAATGATAAAAACGTGTTATTATTTTAACATCCTCCGTGATTTGATCAAATCGCTTAGAGATTTGATCAATTCCCTGTTTTCATCATGTCCCTGCGACATATACATCCGAATCCTGCAACAACAAATGGACACCATTACGTAATCCCAACACCTGGCTCTATGTCTGCTGCACGGATTGCCAACTGCAAATAATCTGTGAAGGTCGTATGACCACCAAGGCAATACATTTAACGGGCATTTTAGAAGCCAAGGAAGGATGTATAATTAGAAACAACGAAGAAACATATCACACACAAGTTAACTACGCAAACAAAATCTATGTCAACCCGGAAATACCACTAATTGATCTAGAAGACATCAACAATTTAACATCTGTCCAGCCACTTGATTTATCAACTAGACAACATAACACACAATTTGTAAGAAACGATTATGAAACACTTCATAATTCGTTGAAAGAATTAGAAGATCAAACAAAACAGGCTGAAATGTCGCAACACGATGTGCATCAATACATCGTATCATACTCTACGATGGGACTTCTGATCTTGGCAATAGTCGTCGCGGGAGGAGCCTACGTGTACTGCAAACGCTGCGGCAAGATCGCCGTCAGCGCCGCCGGCGCGTCCGCCAGATTACCGCCACGGAAGCCACCAAGAGCTGAAGCATCCACTGAAAACATAGAACTTACCTACGCGAGACCTCATTCTTTTAACATTTAACTTTAATCATTTTTTATTCACATTGTTTTAATTTAATAATTTTTTATTTGCATTAGGAAAATATTCTGTAATAGTTTATCTTAATTATTACCTTTTGCCTTTTGCGTTTGCCCCGCCAAGATGTACGGTTAGCAACCGCACATTGTACTTTGGCCTAGTTTGAATACTGCAAAGTTTGTTAATTTATAAAATGTAGTATCGGCACTTACGCAAGAACGTCAGTCTTCGGTTTGTATCGAGCTCGCGCAACATTCAACATTTTTATAACATTTTCCTATTATTTTATTATTACCTTATTTTAGTGCAATTTAGTATTAAATACCTTTTTTAAACATTAACATTTATATTTATTAAACAAACAACATAGAGTGACATAGTGTCGGCGCGCCAGGACAGTATTAGCCTTTACAGAAGGGCATACAAGGTCCTTACGCTGTTTGTTTGTAAGTAATTTTGGGTCATACGATAAGGAAGAATGGTTACGCAAGACTATTTGGAGAGCACAGAGTTGCCTGACTGTAAGTACAGAAATGTACTTGTATAACTGAGTTGTCGAATAGCGATAAGGTTTGCAAAGCATCACCTTTAAACGGCTCTCTGCGCTCTCTCAAGACGAAGCATATAAGTCTTAAATGTGCCTCCCCAGACAGAGATGCAATAGCTTAGGAGTGACTGAACCAAAGCAAAGTAAATGGTTTTCAACAATGGTACGCTAACCACGCTCCTAAGCTTTTTAATTACCCATGAAGGTATAGATAAAGATGGAGACCACACTTCGAATAACTACTTGAAGCAAAACCTATGTATCACTATCTCGCTCTCTGTGGGCAGACCCTCTCTGTCTAAGTAGGGTAACCTTCATTTTATTTTTTTTCCAGGACATCGCTATAATTGCTGCTGTCCATTTAATGGTTTCCAATAATATTTATTTATCTACATCTCATTAATACTATGACCGAGCTCCTAAAGATTGTAAAGATCATGATAAATATGCATGCGTATAATAAATTACGAAAGAAGCTGTTTGTTTAAGTGTAAAAGTTTGGATGTTTTGAAGTTTGTAAATTTGGCTGTTGGAAGAAATCAGATGTTTCATTAATTTTGTTGAATAATGATTTTGTAACTGTTTTTTTCAGATTTCTGGGTTACTCAGTGTTAAGGAGCAGGAGTGGTAAGGAGGGTGTTAAGGTGTATTTTTAACTCGTGCGCTATTTTTAATATTACGTAAGGGGCTGGGCTGTGTTAGCAAACTCACGCTTTGAGCAGTCAGCGACAAGCCTTGTAGGGCTTGGCTTTGTCGATGCAGTCCTACCTTGCCTGGCTCCTTCAGAGACGGCAAGGTGGCGTGGTCTTGAGGGAGAGCGCTACGGTCGTGTAGATCCTCAAGGCAAGTGCGGTGATTTTCCTTCTCGTGGTTGCCGCCCTGTTTTTGGTCTAATTCCCTATGAAATAGACGTAACAGAAATCACCGGGCGAATTATCACAGGGGTGGCGAGGTCATGCCTCTGGGTGTCCACCATTGAACAAGAACAATGATGGATAGCAATGACCTCCCGCGTGTTTGTGCCGTGCGCGGGGACCCGTAACGGGAGGATGAAGGGATCCTGGTGGCTGAGCCGACGAGCGTAGGCGGTTTAACGTCTCTGAGGCAACACTCCACTTTGGCCCGGATTTCTTCTAACACGGGAGGCCGCAGCTTAGCCCGCTGCGGTCAATCGGCTGCGGGGTCCGGTCAGACGGCCCCCAGGCGAGTTCACTCCCATTGGGGGCTTGCAGACGGCAGCGCTCGCTCGCATCGCTAGTGGTAGCGGTGTGGGTTAGTGCTGTGCGGTCTCGTGGGCAACTAATGGGGGGGGACTATATCCCTCGACTAATCCCTGGTGCTACCGTAGCATCGCCACTTGAGCACTCCATGGCGGGTGGGGATAGTTGAGGGATGAAAAATTACTCGGGAATCTTAATGGATTTTAAAAATAAAAAAAAACCACAAGGCGGGACCGGCGAAAGCTGGGACTGCGATCCAAAAGGCGGGACCGGCGATAGCTGGGACTGCACACCAGAAGGCGGGACCGGCGCAAGCCGGGACTGCACATCAAACGGCGGGACTGGCGCAAGCCGGGACTGCATCACCTCTAGCAGGGCCACCCAGAGGCGGGACTGTGGCGGGGTCGTGTCAAGGCGGGGCTACGGCGGGACTGTCAAAAGACGGTACTGCTGCGGCACTGTCGGGGGACGGCACTGCTGCGGGACCGCCTTTGAGGGGCACTGCAAAACCTCAAGCGGGACCGACCAGAGCTGGGACTGCAGTGGGATCGTCTCGAGGTGGGGCTGTGGCGGGACTGTCAAAAGACGGGACTGCTGCGGCACTGTCGAGGGTCGGCACTGCTGCGGGACCACCGTTGGGCGGTACTGCAATTAAGCCCACTGGGCATAAGGGTACTGCCAAAGCTGGCGCGGCACGAGAGCCTTGTGTTAGAGGTCGAACGACCTCGGACCTTACGGCCTTGGACGCTACCGGCGAGGTCAGCACTTCTTCGTCACCCGGCGGCCGGCAGGAATCAGGCTGGCGCCGGGTTGGACGATCTGGGGCGCAAAGGAAAAAGCGCCAAAAGCTGAAACAGCAGGCGGCTCTAGAAGGGACTCCTACGGGAGGACCGTCAAAGAGGCCGCGTGCTGTTCTCAGCAGTGACAGCGGGGACATGGCAGCCAAGAGGGTAAAGACCCAAGGTCAATCGTCCTCAACCGGATCCTTTAGGGATGCGGTGGCGGCTGTGAAACTCGCCATTGTCTCAGTCAGGTACCCGGAGGAGTACTTGAAGGCGGAGGATCTGATGCCAATCCAGGAACTCATAATTGAGAAACTGGAGGAAGCACCGGATCCTTTACCGGTATTCACGGTTGCTCCCGGAGTTGTCGCGGGTGCAGTGCATGTATCCTGCGACAACTCTGACGCAGCTTGCTGGCTTCAGGGTGCCATCCACAACGTGGAACTTGGCTCCATGAAGCTCAAGGTCGTCAACGCCAAGGACCTTCCAAAGCCAGTTAAAATGGCATGGAAGAGTCGTAACTTGGCGCTGCAAGACTCGGCTCGGGCCATTAGGTTGCTTCAGCGGCTTAACCCTGCCTTGAGGACGGACGACTGGAAGGTCGTGAATGTTCTTACTGAGCAGACCGGCATCCGTCGTATCGTCCTTATGGACGGGGTTTCCGCTGGGGTCATCAAGGCCGCGGGCTACTCTCTTCCAGGAGGAATTGAACGATACTCGTTCAAGCTCCTGGAAGAAGAAAAGGGAGAGGCACCCACTGCGGAAGCAGGAGTGGAGCCCTCCGAAGATGGTCCACCGCAGTGTGAAGAGGCCATCGACGAGGTCGCTGCTCACGACGTAGCGCAGGAGGCAGAGACCCAGACCGGGGCGTCAGAGGCGGACCTCGAGGATGACATCCTTGAGGGCCTCGATACCCTGGAGATTGAGTCGCCAACTGCTCTCGAGGAGGACGCGATGGAGGAGGAGCCTCAAAACTGAGGCACTCTAACAACAGCACAAACCCATCAAAATATCCAAGATGGAGGGACTAAGGTGTGTACAAATCAATTTGCATCTGATCACATTTTCTGTGATCTCTCAAAAGCGTTCGACTGCGTCGACCATAACACACTGATCTGTAAATTACACCACTACGGAATTCGAGGACAAGCTGCTGATCTTGTGCTTTCCTATTTATCAAACAGACAGCAAAAAGTAAATGTTAATGGGGCGACGTCCTCCGGGTCTCTAGTCAAGATGGGCGTGCCTCAAGGTTCAATTCTTGGCCCATTCCTCTTCCTTGTTTACATTAATGACCTCCCTTTTATCATGGCCAAATTATCGGATATAATTCTATTTGCTGATGATACTTCGCTAATTTTTAAAATAGATAGGAATGATACGGATGTCTTACAGGTCAACGAAAGTCTAATTATTCTCTCAAAATGGTTCGCAGCTAATAATCTTTTACTGAATGCGAAAAAAACTAAATGTCTTAAGTTCTCTTTACCAAATGTACCACAACGTGACCTAAATTTAAATCTTGACGGCAAAAATCTTGAAGTTGTAGCTGAAACTGTATTCTTAGGGATTACTATCGACTCAAAACTGCAGTGGGGCGCGCACATTAGAACTCTTTCGGGTAGGTTAAGTTCAGCTGCATATGCAGTAAGGAAAATAAGGCAGTTAACCGATGTAGCCACAGCTAGGCTGGTATACTATGCTTATTTCCACAGTATTATGTCTTATGGCATTCTGCTGTGGGGATCAGCAGCAGACGTTGACTCAATTTTCATACTACAAAAGAGGGCAATCCGCGCGATCTATAAAATGGGTCCTCGCGAGACCCTCAGAGAAAAATTTAAAGAGATCGATATACTGACTCTACCTTCACTTTATATTTTAGAATGTATTTTGTATGTCCGCAAAAATCGAGGGCTTTTCAAAACTAGAAGCGACTTCCATAATTTAAATACACGCAGTAAACACGAAATTGTATTACCTTAATTCAGATTAACGAAAACTAGCAAGTCTTTTCTTATAAACAGTATACGCTTTTATAACAAGTAGCCAAAGTCAGTTATAGAACTGACCGATGGAAAGTTCAAAAATCACATCAAACGTGTCCTTATTAAAAAAGCATATTATAAAATCAAGGACTACGTTAAAGATAAAAATATTTGGTTTTAGCTCCTTCTGCACATGCGGCTTCCCTGGTAACTCATAAACGGCACAAATATGTGGATGTCTCTAACTATTCTCAATCTAATTTTTCTTCATTTAATAAGACTTTTTACAATGGTTTTCAATTATCTTTATAGCCCTTTGCTAAGAATAGTTACAGCACTGATAACAACATTTGTGCCACATGTTAAATTTAGTCTTGTTAAACTTTGTATAGATAATTCTACCGATTGGTTTGTAAATGTGTGAACATTGTAGGCCTTCTAGATTTCTAGATTGTTAACATTTTATCTCGTTTTACTTTTTTTAATCTTTTGTTTATTTATTATATAATCATTTCTTGTTTTAGTTTCTTACGACTTATTGTCGGGCCGGCGTTGTCCCCCCATCTAAGTACTGCTGTAACATGGAAATATTGTAAAACCAAACAATTTTTTAAAAGAGTAACCATGGAGTTTCTTGCCGGTTCTTCTCCATAGGAATCGACCAACCCGAACCGTGCACATTGTCGACGTTTTATAAGTGCCCATGTAGGCCTATGTGAAATAAAAATTATTGATTTTGATTTTGATTTTGAAACAAATTAAATTGCACAAAATCAATGAAATTCAATGTAGATGTATTTGATCTTGACATAATTATCATTTATAATTATTTTGAATAGTCTGGTTGATCGATTTAAGAGGAAATTATGTGAAAATCAAGTGAAAATACAATGAAATATGTTTACAATTATTCAATGTCAGAAATCACGATATAAACAACTACGCGTGAATTCTTATATAACCTTTTGGACA
Organism: Orthosia gothica; assembly: GCA_949775005.1. Taxonomy (NCBI): domain Eukaryota; kingdom Metazoa; phylum Arthropoda; class Insecta; order Lepidoptera; family Noctuidae; genus Orthosia; species Orthosia gothica. The sequence continues at coordinate 18,843,090 of OX459062.1, read as the reverse complement.
CCACGTACTATAACAACCACTCACAACACAATTTTGCACCAATTTTTGAATTATAACATTGAAAAATATCGAAAAATCTCAAACGAAGCTGTGAACCGCAAAGTAAACAACCGCCATATTGATGATTTATTTTGGCACATAGGGCTAATGTTGCCACATTACCGAATCCTTAAGAAATGGTAAGATAAGATAAGATAAGATAAGATAAGATAAGATAAGATAAGATAAGATAAGATAAGATAAGATAAGATAAGATAAGATAAGATAAGATAAGATAAGATATTTATTTTGCAAATATGGGTACAAAAAACATGGTGACATAAACAATATAATTAGGAACAGCCATATTTAACCAGAAGGCATGCAAAAGTTTAAAAATACAGTAGAGATGCTAAGTACATAATAATAACAATGTCAATATAAAAATTAATCAACTATAATTACAATTTAATTATGAAGTATTTCAATAGTTATTTATTTACACAATTCTTCTGCAGTCACATAATTCGTATTGGAGTTAAATAAAAATTAAATTAAATAAAAATTAAATGTCATATTTTTCAAATTAAAAATCATTATAAAAAGCAATCAAGAAATGCCTTTCTCCATTAAAAATTCCGTTACACTATAATACGCTTTGTCTACTAAAAAATTTCGAAGTTTTTTTTTAAATAACGTCAAGTTTAATTCTTTCCAGCTCTTAGGTAATTTATTGTAAACGACTGGCGCCATGTAGCAGACACTTTTGCGCATTAAAGTCGTTCTCGCACTAGGGAGACATAGCCTACTATTATCACGCCTATTTCGTGGAAATACGTCATCTATGCGGTCAAAACGGTCAGGGTTCAGCTTTACAAACACTGCCATTTCTAAAATATACAAGCATGGTAAAGTTAATATTTTATTCTGTTTAAAATATGGCACGCAGCTATCAGTACTTTGCAGTTTTAAAAATGACCGTATGCATCTTTTCTGTGCTTTGAATGCAGTTTCTCTTTCAGTGGAGTTGCCCCAAAAAATAACGCCGTATCGTAGGTGACACTCAACTAAACCATGGTATGCAGACAGAAGTGCGTCTAGATTTACAATAGACGACAAAGTATGTAAAGCATAAGCGGAAGTGCTTAGTTTTTTGCAAAGTGACTCTATATGTTGTTTCCAATTTAGTTTTTGATCTATTTCTAGCCCAAGAAATTTAGTATTTGTTACACTGTTAACTGTATCACTATTATATTGCACATGCAGGTTGCTCTTATCTGGCATGCGTTGGTTAAAATGCATTATCTTTGTTTTGTTTATATTTATTCTTAAGTTATTTTCGTCTAACCATTTTATGATCGATTTTAAAGACATGTTAATTTCATTTTCGTATGTATCTACACTTTTCGAAGGTATTGTCACGGTACTGTCATCTGCAAATAGGGTCATTGGTTGTTCAATGCATTCCGGTAAGTCATTTATATATAATATAAATAGCGGAGGACCCAACACACTCCCCTGCGGTACCCCGTAGCTAACTATACGTTCGTCTGATCTAAATACCTCGAGGTTTTTATTAACTATATTAATTCTATTAATTTCAGTTATTTGTCGTCTATTATGTAAATAAGACTGAAATAGGCCCAGGACATTACCCCTTATACCATAAGCTTCGAGTTTCTTCAAAAGTGTAGGATGGTGGACATAATCAAACGCCTGCGTCATGTCACAGAAAATGGCACAGACAGGGTTTCGTTTATCTACATTATTAATAACATTCTGTATAAAATCAAAAATCGCCATATTTATTGTTCTGCTGGGTCTAAATCCTTTTTGTTGTTCGCACAAAATATTGTTCTTATCTAAGTATTTGTATAGCTTATTATAAATAAACTTTTCAAAAATTTTTGAAATAATCGGAATCAGTGAGATTGGCCTATAACTTTCCATTAGCTCTCTATTTTCTCTCTTAAATATTGGTTTTATAATAGATTTTTTTAAAGCATCTGGATATATGCCAGCACTTATACTAAGATTAAGTATGTAACTTAAATGTACACATATCTCACTAGCTACGGATTTAAAAATCTTTGTACACAGGCCATCGTAACCTACGCTGTTTGTGTTTTTCAGTGACATTATTATTTTATATATATCATCTGGTACGCTTGGTGCCATGTACATTGACTCCCTTCTCGTGTCTATTTTCCTACTTGCTTTAGATTGGCTGCCGTTCATTAGTTTGGGCTGTATTTTATCAACAAAGTAGTTATTAAATGCATTAGAAATATTCTTTGGATTTGTTACAGTTTTATTACTAAATTTAATTTTATCAATAAGCTGGCTGGGAATATTGTGTTTTTTGTGGTTTATAATTTGCCAGGTAGTTTTAGACATGTTTTTGGCTTTCATTATTTTATAATTGTTTTGTGCCTTTTGTGTCAAGTTTATAATATTTTTATACAATTTACAATAATTTTTAAACTTGGTTTTATTGACCTGACTAGGATTTAGTCTCAGTTGCCACAGAAGGTGTCTTTTCTTCCTGCTGCATAGTTTAACACCTTTGGACAACCACTTAGGTTTTTTTATAATATTAACTTTGACTCGAACAAACGGGAAACACAGGTCATAAAACAACCTAAAAGTGTCGATAAATGCATTATAGGCTATATTGGGATCTTTTGTCTCATAGATCTCCGTAAATGAAATATTATTTATACAGGCTTTGAACTTAGCTATGTTCTCTATATTATAGTCTCTTCTGGTCGTGTACCAATAGTTAATAGAACACGTTTTCTTTACGGGGCATTGAAGCAGCTGCGCTGTGTGATCTGATAGAGCAAACTCTATTACTTCACTTTTACATGATTTATTACAATTGTGCGCAAAATTGTCTATACATGTCTGGCTGGCCATCCGTGTCGGCTGTTTAAATTCCAGTTTTAAATTAAAACTTAATAGTAGACATTCAAGCGTAGCAGAAATCCTACTCGGCTTTAGTACATCAATGTTAAAATCGCCAGCAATTACAATATTCTTACACCTAGTTTTTGATATTTCTTGTAGAAGTGTCTCAAGCTTATTCAAACACTTGTAGCGGCACCGAAGCCGCCACTTACGAACTAATGACATGACGTCACACAAATCCTGCATCGCGCAAGTAAAGTTTTCGGCGCGATTAGAACACATATAACAGTCCGACAACAACCGTCGGGCAGTTGCCCGGACCAGACACAACACCCGTCTGGTCGGAGGATCCTCCCTTTTCTATGGAGGTTTGTGGGACTTTACACTCTGTTCCACTTACCCCCAAACTGGTGACCCTCGAACATGAACATCAGCGCAGCCTTCGTGCTGAGCTACTTCATCGTGACGTCATCATCACTTCCTCAAGCTTTCTAGCAGCGAGTCACACAGCCAGCCAGTACCCACGGCATCTACGGGGGTATCCTGACCACCAGTATGCAGCGGACGCGCATTCCTGGTCAGCACCCTCAGCTTTTCTCAGCATCATCGCTCCGACCCACTGGAGCCAGCGGCACTCTCCCGACTCACTGGGACATCATCACCGCTCCGACCCACTGGAGCCAGCAACTCTATCCCGACTCACTGGGATATCATCACCCCGACTCACTGGGGCACAACCGCATACAGTTCCGACTCACCGCGAACTCTGCGACTTCCGGTTCCGACTCACTGGAACCAACCTTCCACTGGCCAGGCACACATCTCAAGATGTATGGACGACTCAACCTAACCTGCTATCGACCTCCGGTCTCCGGAGGGGAGTGATGTAGCGGCACCGACGCCGCCACTTACGAACTAATGACATGACGTCACACAAATCCTGCATCGCGCAAGTAAAGTTTTCGGCGCGATTAGAACACATATAACAGTCCGACAACAACCGTCGGGCAGTTGCCCGGACCAGACACAACACCCGTCTGGTCGGAGGATCCTCCCTTTTCTATGGTGGTTTGTGGGACTTTACACTCTGTTCCACATACCCCCAAACACTCATCTAAATTATTTACATTTGGTACTCTATAAATACAAACGACAATTATCTTATAGCTAATCAGCTCAATGGCACAGCACTCAAATACACCTGGTGATGATAGTTTCGCTATTTTAGGCAGTTCTTTCCATTTGTGCCCGTTTTTAATAAGAATACAAGATCCACCCCTTTTTTTCCTCTTTCTGCAATAAAACGCTGCTAAACAATAATTCGCTACGTACAACTGATTCTCATAACCTTCCATTATGAAGTGCTCGGTAATGCATACTACATCAACAGACATTTGCTTATCTACAAGTTGATCCAGACATACAGAAAGATCATTTGATTTGTTTATTAAACCTGCTATATTTTGATGCAATATATTAACATACTTATTCGAGAAAAAACAGCTCATTTGGTTCAGAGGCATTAGTGGTAGCACTTGTTTTAGAGTTAGGGTAAGGTGAATAATACGAGTCTACTTTACTTGAACAGCCAATGTCTAAGTTCATTAATTGGCTTAAATTTTCAAAGATGTTGTTCATGCCATAATTATTAAGAGACCCATTTCTCTTCGAAAACATATCATAGTCATATGATAAACCTAAGTTTGAATCGAATAAGTAGGCGTATTCATGAGTACATACATCCAGATAAAGCATACTACTAAATGTTTCTATTCTGCAATTGAACATAACAGAATTTTTAATTTTAAAGGTAGGTAGACAAAGTATGATATTTGTGTGTTGTATCTTTGATAAAGTTCCCCGGATATTAATAACTAGGTCATAGTAGTTATTTGTGCGCCGAAAATCTTCTTCACCGATGAAAATTAGACAGTAGTCATCCAAAGTATAGTTTTTAACTTTTATCTCGATGTCAGCAATAAGCTTAGCCAGTCCACAGTTTGGTGTTATGTAGTGGCATATTTGACATTTTGGGAACGTTCTTTCTGCGACTGTTAGGATGTTATTAGTTTTATTACTACTTATAATGCACAGTTTATTCTTTTCTGGTTTTATTATTAGGTGAACAGGATCACTCTTCGGAGTAGTATCTAATGTAACAACCTGCTCAGTACATAATTTCAAGGGTGGGTGCACGAGCTCAAATCTCTGATTCTCGCTATCCAACAATAATTTTTGTTTGTGCTGGTCATTAGAAGTTCGGCGAGGTGTTCCATTTTTTTTACTTTTCTTTGGTGTACTCAATTCGCTCATTAGCTTTTTAGTCGCTTTGTTTACGATTTCATGTTTATTTGTCATGTCGTTAATAGTTTTTTTGAGTTCCGTGTTTTCTATAGATAAATTGTTTATTTCTTCGTGTGCTGTACATAATTCTGTCTGTAATTCCTCTATTTGTTGTCGCAACTTCCGTATTTCGTCGTTGTCTTCGGGTGATATGTTTGGTAAGCTATTGGTGCTGCCATCTATTATTGAATTACTAGATTCGGCCTCTGTTATTGTTTCTGACACTGTGCGAGTGCGGTTCCTTCGAAAGGTGATATTCTCAAAGAAGCTCATATTAACCACCAAACCTACTATATACCTCTCAAACGATGATTTGCAGGTAATACTTCGTTTCGGTAAATTTTAAGTCGACAAACAATCCAAAAAGACAAGTCTGTACTGAGCGGGGCTCGAACTCAAGCCATTTGACGGACGTATCTAAGTAGGTATGTCGCTTTACCAAATTAGCCACAGTGACAATTACTTTTGACGTTGAAATTTTTGTTCATTAGGCTCGTCCAAACAAAATGTTCGTTATAAAGTCGGTTGTTTTTTAAACGATTTGAATTTTTTTTTCACTGAGTGTCACTTTTGCAATTTTAAGTCTTTTCGTTGTTTTTTTTTTATATCTACGTATGTCACTCTGTTCAATACGCATGAAGCAACAGTATTTGTTGTTACTCACTGTTTATTTTCACCCACGAAACTAGTTTTGTCACAATATTTCCTCCTCATTAAAAAGTTATAACAGTGAATACTTAGGAAAGATAACACCTTCACACACGTATTGCACTATTTTATTCACTTTTATGCTAGAATTGGTTACTATACATTTAATTATATAATTTTAAAGAAATTTAAATACGGGAGCACTATGTTTACATGTCAGCTGTCAGCTGTCAAATGGTATTATAATTCATTGATTTGCCAATCCAGATATGCACACGTGACCTACAATGTTGTGATTTTCAATTATGGAACTAATCATAGTTCAAGTATTTATTTATAGGTAAATTATTGGACAGTGTTTTAAATGATAAATGATAAATGATTTTATTTCTGTAAGTTGGTTTGTACAAACACTTTTACACGTCGATCATATTTTTTAAAACTAGATGAGGTCGGCGTTTCCTATCTGACTACTCTGAGAAGAAAGGCCGAAACAAACTCAGAGGTCACAGTCTCTTTTAAAGTCCTGACAAAATCTTGGTTCGATCATGTGAAGACCATGTAGACTGATGTCTGAAATGGTCTTTTGAGGAAAGAACCATCCAGATTGAGTGGACCTGTCCAGTCAGTGCACGCATTTGTCAATAACCGAGCAGCTCAACTCAGAATTTAAGGAGCTCAACGATTCGACGAACAATACCAAAGAAAGGACATTCGGGTAGGCCGCATAAACTACTCAAACTGCCAGACCATGATTAAAAACTAAGATAAATTAAAAAACAAAATAATGATCCACATAGTCTTCACATTCACAATAATTAAAATAAAATAATATAATACTTTCAAAAGTAAATATTCTTGTCATTGCAAGAAAACAAATAAAAAATAAAAATAAATTTTTTTTTTTAAAAAATAACAAAATTCATGGTGCAAAATATTTAAACAAAAAAACTAAATTAATTAATTGGAGCAGCTCACTCCCAAGCCGTTTTATCCTCAACGTAATCTTTAATGCTATAAAACGCTTTTTGGCACAACTTACGTTTAATGAATGATTTACACCCGGTTTCCCAGGTGCCAATTATCGGGCTGTTAACGTAATCGACGATTAATCGCCTGTTAATTCTACTTTCAGTTTCTCAACATCCAAATGTGACAAGCGTTTAACAATTTGTCACAATTGACAAAAATCACGAATTAACCACATGTTATAGCATTTTTGGGTTTCTCAGCACCTGTTTCAATGTTAATCTCTTGTCATCGAGCCTATTTTATAATTGTTGGATAGAGGTCAATTATTCGCAGATTAAAATTAATATTATGATTTTATATACGATTTATTACGATAAAAAGATGAAAGGGGTCGGCAAAAACTATGGTGTGGGTTCTATTTTTTTTTTGGGGTATTTTTTTACCTATTAAATATTTTTTTTTTTATAGATGTGTAAAATTGTTGTGAAATATTTACATGGGGTATTTTTGTACCTTTAAAATATTTATTTTCTATAATTGTGTAAAATAGTTGAAAAATATTTACATGATAAAAATATTAGATCAATAGTTGATTACCAAGATTTAAAAAAAAAATAGGTTATTACGAACTTTTAAAATAATTACATTATATTTAAACAATGATGTTCTAGTAAATTATTTAATTATTTTTTTTTTATTTAATTAAATAAATAAAAAATATTCTATTTTATTAGAATATCATTATACATTTAAACAAGTTTTTATAATGTAAATATTTTACAAAAATTTCACACAGATAAAAAAAAAAATATATTTTGTAGGTAAATAAAAAAAACAAAAACAGTGTCTGGCCTGGGAATCGAACTCAGGACCTCACGTTCAATATTATATCGCCTGGAGTTCGGCATTACGATAATAAATTATTATAGAGTAAATAAAAAGTAACCATTGCGTAATGCGTTTTTAAAATTAGTCGGTGTTTATCCGTTTGACATTTGGTTGTTTAACTTTTATTATTTTGCTTCTGAAGTTTCGATTTGACTTGGATTTGATTGTTATCTGTGTCTATACATAAGTTTCTCTGTGATTGATATTGATATTACACTGAAGACGTCGGCTTACGGACTCCGTGCTTACTATCCGACGACTTTTCCTATTGTTTTTCGGACGCAGATCAGCAAATATGTCGCTATCAGATTTATCCGCTGTTGAGTTATCCAGCGAGGAGGAAGACAACGTACTCTGTGACGGCGGGCCTTCACGCGTTTATCGGACGCGTATGCAACCCCTGGAGCACTACAATGAACAGCAGTTCAGGGATCGGTACAGAATATCGAAATTGACTCTACATTTTCTCATGGGTCTGTTGGAGCCGCATTTAAAAAGACCCATGACCCGTCGCATCGCATCTATCAGCGCCGTGGAACAAGTGTTGCTGGCCTTGAATTTTTATGCTTCAGGAGGTTTTCAAATAACCGTTGCAGACCATATCCGAGTGCATAAAACAACAGCATGCCGCATAATTAAGAGGGTTTCAAAAGAAATTGCAAAATTGAGACCAATATTTGTGAAGATGCCAGAGACGGACATGGAACAGGCTACGGTCAGAAACCGGTTTTATGCCATCAGAGGATTTCCCAAAGTCATTGGAGCAATTGATTGCACCCATATTAAAATACAATCGCCAGGTGGTCTGAATGCAGAACTTTTTAGAAATAGAAAAGGTTATTTTTCTTTAAATGTGCAGGCAGTGTGTGATGCAGAATTGCGCATCTTAGACATCATATGTAGATGGCCTGGATCAGTGCACGACACCACAATATTAAATGACTCACATCTACGTGCAGATTTTGTAATGGGGCAATATGGCAGAAATGTCCTCTTGGGAGACAGTGGATACCCTTGTCGCAAATACCTGCTGACACCATTTATTCAGCCCAACACAGACAGTGAACAACGGTACAACAACGCACAAATTGCCACAAGAAACCCCATTGAAAGATGTTTTGGGGTATTAAAAAGGCGATTTCCCTGCTTATCAATGGGCTTAAGGGTCAAGTTGAATACGGCCATGCATATAATTGTGGCTTGTGCTGTCTTGCACAATATTGCACTGAACCACAATGATACAGCAGATTTCCATGAAATGATGGCAGGACCTGCAGAACCAGTAGACCCACCTGTACTTTCCCAAACCATAGGAGAATCAAACGAAAATTTTACAGTTCGGTCTGCCTTGCTGGTCACCCATTTTAGCTAGAGCATGTTAATGTTATTGTGTGTAATGATTATTACTTTATTGTTTGCAATAAAAAAAATAGCTATGATATTGTGTGTATAATTTGTATCAGTGTACTATGTCTTCGGTGTCTACAAATCAGTTTAACATAACAGGTATTAAGAAAAAAAAATGCTTTTCACATTACTAATCATTAATCTGTCTTTATTATCCTTACATATTTTTAAACAACAGTAGGTATATAATTCTTTACATTAAGAAAAAATTCAATCAATAATCAGTCTTTAATCGTTGTCATCCTTTAATTTTTTAAATTTTATTTGTTAAATCTTCTAATTGAGCTTCTTGTTTTTTAATTTTTAAATTTACAAGTTTATTTTTATTAAAAGCTATTTTATAATTCAATATGTTCGTTTTTTTTTTCTATAATTGCACATAGTAATTTTTTATTATAATAGTCTGTTTTAATTGCTTCTGCATTCATTTTTTTAATCTGACTTGAATGTTTGGGTTTAATCGTTTTCATCATTCTGCGCTTTGCTGTATCTTTTGGAGATGGTGCTGGTTCTTCGATAACTTCTTCATGGTCATCTAGAAAAAAAATAAAAGTGTTACAGTTTATCTTTATTTATTATTTTAATGGGGATTCTGGTGAAACAGCAACTTGTAACCAATAATGTTGGTTAAGAACTTTAGATATAAAACCCTGTGACATACATCTGGACTTATGGACAAAACAGTCTAAATATCAGGGTCCCATTGGCAACCTTTGTGACCAACACCAAATTGATTGGTGTATAATAAAGATTTAACATGCATTAGCACAATTAGCAGTCAAGGTAAAGTACCTGCTGTGAATTTAAGGGTTAGGTAACTGGGTAACACATTACCCCTTGGCCAGACTGGTGTTGGATTTCAGGCTTCTGACCACCCGTATAGACTGTCAAAATGTAAGCTATAAACTAGCTATGTAAAGATGGGCAGTCAACCATTCACGAACCGAGCTCAGCAAGCGATGCTTAACCTTGAAAGTCGATCTTTAGGCTATTCAGGCACAAGCTCCTCTAACAATGTGGATCATCTATAATTTTAACTATGACCACAGACTCATCATCGCCATTATTGTTCTCTTCATCTGTAAAAATAAAATATAGTGTCAATGTTTCAAGGAATTCTCCTTTGTTGTCTAAAGTTTCAGTATTCAGTTTATTCATTATTTACACTCAAAATCAATAAATACTGCATTTGTGTATGAAAACACACCTAAATGAATATTACCAACCTATTATAATCAGTGGCACTGTCACAACTGTTCGGCAGTGGCTTTATTTGGTCTCCCATTAGTGCGCCAACATCACTGAGAACAGGTTTAAATTGTCCCAGTTCCAGTTCTAGGGAATTCTGAGCCCCCATTAGATTGTACAGAAATCTCTTGCCATGTTTGGTTGTTCTGTTCCAAAAAAACGCCGTTTGTGCTCATTCATATTCTCGATAATGGTCTTGTATCTAAAACAAAAATGTATCAATACATCATTATTTATCGTCTTCTTGAAACCTGATTGATGATAGAAAAGTTATTATTTAAACAGCTAGTAGTAGGTACTCACTTTTCTACTAACGCCAGAAGCTCCCTTTTCTCTCACTCTGTGTAATTTTTTCTAGACATTTTCCAATGATCAATGTTTTAGCAATACTTTCACTAAATCACCTAAAATAATATTTATTATCGTTTTTTTTCTTCACAAAATATGGCATTCCAGGTTTGCTGTCAAACGAAAAAGACAACGAGATAATGGTATGCGTTAGACAGAAATAAAAAATATAAAATGCTTAACGTTACGTTAAAGTTTCGCTGTATCGAAAGAATGAACTGAACTAATTCTCCAAGGGTAGCCAGACAAAATAAAAAAATACTGATTTGATCCATTCATTCAATGTAACAAACGATTAGTTAATTTCTCGATGATGAAGTGTTGAGAAACCCACTGACAACTGACGGCTCGTTAATTTGTGACAAATTGTCAGCGGATTTGAGATGTGACGTCGACTTTAGAAACCGGCCCTTAGATTTTGTACGTGGCTTGGAAGCATATTATAAAAGCGCACACATTGACATCTAAACGAGCTACCTATTTTCTTGAGCCTTGTTGTAGGTATTACAAATTTGTGTTTGTTCCTAGTATTTATATTATGGATATCACTGTATTTTTTAAACAATTTTATATTTTTATGTGCATATAAAAGATTTTCATAAATATACTGAGAAGGCACAGTCATTACATTAATCTCCTTAAATTTCTCTCTGAGAGAGTGTCTTACTTATGGTTGTGCTTTAAGTGTTTAACTTATGGTTGGGCTAGTGTGGTGACTATTTCTAAGAATTATCTAGGAGATTTAAATAAGAAGATAGCAAAACTATAGTCCACACTAGAAAGAGAGGTCGGCCCACAGAAAGCGGGATGGAGATACGTAGGTATTTGACTCAAGATTTTGTTCCAAGTGTGGCCTCCATCTTTACCTATAACTTCATGGAGATACCGCAACATCTATTTATTTATTTATTTAAGTATACATGTGTAACATTACAGGTCACACCCAAGGCGTTACACAATAAAATAAAAATAAAACTGATGAATCAATTAAGTCAATTAATTAAGTAAGTCTATGTGTTTTTTAAATTTCAAAATTCACACTGTAGAACATAAATTATTCTTAAATATAATGGATAGGTATAACCGTTTTGATTATGTAATTTTTTTCTTTCACCTTGGAGGTGAAGTGCATAAATGTACTTAGCAGTAGTAAGAAACCTTTATGTTAAGTTGGTCAGTAATAAACGCTTGTTTTGAACGAACGTGTTTCTATCCACCTACATACTTCCATTATGCTCATTCACCATTTTTTATGTTATGACATATTATTTTGTAGTTATAGGTATCTAATTCGGCCATGTGGTATGGCTTTACCAAATAAATAATTTAAGTAATTCAGAGAGCCCATTACGCATACAAAAACGGTCGTGACCGACTGGTCGAGGTGCGTAACGAGTGGGCCGCGCCGTCACACGCACTCTCACCACACACACGACATGGCTCTGCACGTATCGCTAGGCCGAGCGTCGCGCGCCGGTCTGAGCGCGGCTCGCACGCTGAGCTCGCTGGCGCAGGGCGGCGGGGCGTGCGGCGCGCGTGACGAGCAACCCGCGTGCGCAATGTGCGGGCCTGCGCCGCCGCCGCCGTGCCGCGCGTTCTCACCGCCGAGACGGCGTGGCACGCGCGTGGTATGCTGCGCGCCGGCGCAAGGCTCGCCGCCGCCGTGCCAGCCCGCGCCGCCATCGTGCCCACTCTCTTGCCGGGACGCCGTCCACGAGGCAGGTACCACCCCTGCTTTTTGATCTCCAATCGGTTTCTACTTTGCCTGATTACAAACCTACGGCGTGGCCAACTCGAAGAGCTAGCATTCACAAATGAATAACAGGGATGTGTTAGCTAGGTTCACCATCCGTTATCTACTTCATCATCATCAAGTGTGTTTGGCATTGTACTCTATCATGTATATGGTGTACTTTATGAAATTTTAATTTGATGTTAAATACTGGTTTATTTGCAAAGGTGTTTTCACCATTATATTATAACACCAACCAAATAATTCTGCAGTACAACAAAGGCTTACTTAATGATACATGTAATATATCAATGGCCTTACATAATTAATTTATCATTGAACGACGGCAAACGGGTACTTTTTGAGTTTTTTTTTCTTTCGAGAAGCCGCACCTTTTCGTCCAAACGGAGGCGAAGTTAACAACCCCATAAAGTCAAGTCTGTCTTGCATAAGGCATTATCTCAAAAGTTAAAAAAAGTCGTAAACAAGGAAAAAATCATGCTGTGCAGTCGGAGGATACATATTCTTGGGCTGGCTGACCAAAATCTGGTGTATCCTCCGCCTGCACAGCATGATTTTTTCCTTGTTTATGACTTTTTGTTCGCTTCTGAAGCAGTCGGGATTTTTGATTTTTTGAATTAAGTTTTTTTATTTATAACTTTTTAGTTAGTTTTTATCGAATTAGATACATTTAAACATATAAGTGTTTTATATTTTTGAAATCAACTCTTAAAACCCTTTATTTTGATACCCCACACGATGGGCATGGAAGAAAAAAAAAATTTGGGCCCCCACAATATGGCACCCAAAATTCGCCATTATTCTATTATCCAATTTTAATGTAGCCTATGACACTCGCAGGGTTAAGACGCATCGATTGACGTATGAATCATCAAAATCGGCCAACGCGTTTGGTCTCTGGAACGCCATATAGGAACAAACATACATACATACTTACATACATACATACATACATAGACTGATAAACACATTACCCTCCTTCGGCAGTCGGGTAAAAAGAATAGTGTAGTTTATTTTTCTTTTGTCTTTTCCACTTAGATACATAAAGATTTAGTATATGTTTGTATTTTTTCTTTTTTAGGGTTCCGTACCCAAAGGGTAAAAACGGGACCGGGATAAAGCGTAGGTTCAGAAATGTATGGAGTAGGTACTGCTCTTACCTGGGTGAAGGATCTGCCGAATACCAGCTTGATGCACTTAAGTCGATTGACAGACGGGTCAACTAAGGTCACCGGTGACCCTCTTTCCATTGCGTTAAATACGTTTAGAGTTGCCAGGTCCCGCTACAGAGCATCGGTGGAAAAATCTAAGGGTAATTTATTGCGTAAAATAGTAGAAACATTAGATAAGGAAGGTCCGTGGTCTCCTTTATATCATGAGTTTAAAGCCAATCGATCACTCGACCTCGCGTTTGTTCAGAACATTAAAGTAAATAATAAAAACACCACCAGTATTGAGGAAACAACTGAAGTTTTGCTGAATACTCTTATAACTGATGACTTACTTGCTAGTGACAACGACTACCATCAACAGCTCAGAGCGTGGGCAGCTGTACCACCCGAACCACCAAGGTCAGACCTTTCATCCACTGACGAATTTATTTACGTTGTCAAAAGGTTACCACTCAACAAATCATCAGGTGAAGATAAATATCTAATCGGATGATTATAGAAGCGTGTAAAATAGCCGGTGATACGATTTTAACCGTTTACAACCGTTGTATTGCGGAGGGCGTATTTCCTCGTATATGGCGACGCGGATTTATACGAATTATCCCGAAAAGTGGCGACAAACCCCCGGACGACCCTAAGTTACGACTTAGGGTCGTCCGGGGGTTTGTCGGCCCATAACATTACTTCCATCTTTGGGAAAACTCCTGGAGCGCCTTATCGTTCCATGTTTGCTACCGGACGGACCAAAATTTCATTACAATCAATTCGGTTTCACTACTGGAAAATCTACCGTAAACGCGGCCCTTACTGTTAGGAAAATAGTTAATGAATCTGAACATACGTACGTAATTGGGATTTTTGTAGATATTTCTGGGGCTTTTGATAACGCATGGTGGCTGAATGCTATTACTTAAAATGAAAACTCGGGGCTGCTACAGAAATATATGTCGGGTTTAGTCAATAGTACGGACGTTAAAACAAATCGCAAGCACGCCATCTGGCGGCAAAGCAAGAACTACGCATTGGCGCGCTTCCTCTAATCACTTGCGTGGTGGGGATAGTAGAATATGGCAGTTGAGTACTGATAGCCTTAGAGCTAACACGTCGTAGAATCAGTGTCGATCCGTAATATTAGTAAGCAAAAATGTAACTGAGTTGTGACTATTTAAATAAACCCAGTGTATCGAATAACTTCTGTGATTTCATTTGCACGATTGTGCCCAACGACCTGCCCACACACGATGTCTTAACCTAAAGGAATACATCCTGACTTCCCGATGGTTTGCATCTATCGGCCAGCCTTGATGCGACATCAGAATTGGGATTCGGTCGTGCTAATGAGATCACACGTGGAAACAATGCTAGTGTAAATGGCGGTTACATTCTTGCAAAAAAATCGCGGGGTCAGTTGAGACTACCCTCAGTCTTAAATAATGAAAAACTAGTCGGAAACGGAGCAGCAAGGAGGCTAGCAGCAACAAAGGAGCTGGACAGGACAAGGAGGAGCGTGTGCACGTGTGGAAAGATCCATACGCTCTGATCTTTATGCCAATCTGGTGAGTCGTTTTCATTTTGTTATGACTATGGAAAAGTGTGTTCATTATTCAAAATTCTGGTTTTGTGTACGGTATGGTGGTCAGTGGTTCGTCGGGGTAGCCCGTGTTAGGTTATAATTTCATGTTACTTATCGATGGTCAAGTTTTGGTGTTGTTGAAGAGTTATTATTCTACTGGCAATAACCTTTGACTAGCCCTGGCTGACTATTATTGTTTAGAAGGTAGAACGATATAGTGACATTTACGGCCCTACCTTACACATCAGTCAGAATATTTTGATTACTTTTGTAGTTTGATAGTTTTATGTAGTGAGAGTTAACTAAGTTTGAGAAGAAGCATAGTATTCTTCTTTTGTGGTCGGAGGGCCAAACTATTTTTAAGGTGGCAAACCCTACCAGGCCTCGTTAATTGCGACTTAAAATGCTATGGCATTCATTGGAATCTCTAAAGCCCATATACCTGGGTAGGGCACTTGGGAAACTGTGATGTGTGGTTCGTGTTTTGGACAGGAACTCTGCAATCACATTCTGTGTCCATAACCTATTTTGCCATGCTGGTTTAGGTTACTACTACTACTAGAAACTCGTGGATAAATAATAACAGCCGCACTGGTCGATCATCAAGGTTAAGCAACGCTTGACGAGGTTGGTCCGTGGATGGGTGACCATTTCAACATACCGGGTTTCCTCCGTGCCTCGGAAAGCACGTTAAGCCGTTGGTCCCAGCTGTCATTTGAAGATCTTTGACAGTGGTCAGAAGCCTGAGATCTGACACGTCTTGCCAAAGGGTACTGCGTTACCCAGTTGCTGAGTTGTGGAGGTCAGATAGGCAGTCGCTCCATGTAAAACACTGTTACTCAGCTGAATACGGTAGGACTGGAAGCCGACCCCAATGTTGTTGGGCAAGGGCTAGGCAGATTGATTGGTTTAGGTTACTACACCGGTGCACAGGTTAATTTCCATCAAAGCTGTGTATGGTTAAGATAACCGTGTGAACATTATACTCTCGTAATATTTTTCATGTTTCAGATACCATATTGTGTCGCAGCCTGAAGCCTCTGCTGAAGGCTAGCGATTCAGATGCTGAGCGCGAAGGTTGACGTGTCAACATCTGAGAGTTTATGAAGAACAGCATGCAAGCAGTTCGCAGGTCGTAGCCGAACGTTACGAGCACGCGCAAGTTTGGAATGGAATATTCGGTGAGTCGCTTCCATTTTATTTCGATAGTGAAGTCGAATGTTCTCTAGTGATGAGATGCTATTTCGAGTTTTAAGAGTGTTCATGTTGGAACACTGAATTGGTTGGTAGTGGTTATACCTAGCACCATCACTAGGTAATTAAGACACACCTAGTAAAAAGCAAGTAGCTAATAAGTTACCCATTGGCTTGTTAGTACATTCCTAGTTTCAACATTTGGTTCAGTACGAACTTTAGGATGAGATAGCCCATATGAAGGAGATGAGTTTAACCAAAATGACTGAATAACTAGTCGTTTTCAGTGGCAAAGCGAGTTAGTGATGTCGTTGGGCTATCATAATTGTATTGAGTTAGTAACGGTACTGGTCATTTGCGTGTATTCAGGACGGATCTTGTTGCGTAACGATGTACAACCACCGTCTTCAGATCTGAATTCACTTGCTTACTTTCAAAGTAATATTATGATAGCAGTAGATCTCGCGATCGTTTTCCTTACATGAAAACAGAGTTAGTGAGCGACAGTAAAGGATTAGTCAAAGTCAAAGTCAAAGTCAAAGTCAAAGTATTTATTCGTGTGCTTTTTGGTGATACAACAGGTCTTACAAAAATTTTATGGTAACTCAAAAAGCTACCCATTAGGCATACACGTTTTAACAATATCAGAAATTAAAATTGATTTACATACATTGAAATACAAAACAAAAATGTCAAAATTGATTTACATTGAAATATGATATACTAAATAAAAATGTCAAAATTGAGATAACAATTCATATTAGAATACAATTAATTATTATTACAAAATTTAAAATACAATCAGTTAGTCAAGGTGTCAAGCATAAATATATAATTGTCAGTTTTTACATTTTGTCAAGAAGGAATTCGTCAATGGTATAATAGCATTTTTCAATTAAATAATCATTCAGTTTTCGTTTAAATTGTATCAAATTCAAATCTTTGATAGCATTTGGTATTTTATTATATACTTTTGGTGCCATGCAGAGAATGCTTTTATGCATAAGGGCCGTCTTTGAGGCTCTCAGACATAGTTCGTGTCGATATTCCGGTCTTGTTGATCTATAACGTTCCTCAGAAGCTTTTTTAAATAATTTACTGTTTTTCTTGACGAACAATGCAGTCTCGTATATATAAAGGCAAGGTAATGTCAATATCCTAAGGGATTTAAAATGAGGTTTACAACTATCTGTTGGTTTTAAATTACACATCGATCTAATACACCTCTTCTGTGCTTTAAAAACGTTATTTTTCTCACATGAATTTGCCCAAAAAATTACTCCGTAGCGTAATGTGGAATCTACATAGCCATAATATGCAGCTATAACAGCTGCCTGATTTACTACTTTCTTAAGCTTGAATAGAGCAAAGGCGAAGCGACTTAATTTTTTTATGAGGATTGATGCATGTTCTTTCCAAGTCAGTTTAGAGTCAATAGTCAAACCTAGAAATTTTACATGTTCTACTTCTTCAATTCTATTATCGTCAATTAATATGTTTATGTCAGGAGTAGTTACTCTTTGTCTAAACTGCATAATTTTTGTCTTACTTAAATTTAATTTTAAATTATTATGGTCAAGCCAATTAATTGATTGTTGCAATGAGTCTTTGATGTCACATTCATAGTCACTATTTTTATTTTGTCTAACAATGATCGTACTGTCATCAGCAAAAAGGACCATAGGAAAACTGACATGTTTTGGGAAGTCGTTTATGTAAACCAAAAATAATGGCGGTCCTAATACGCTGCCCTGTGGTACGCCAAAAATTATTTCACGTTTTTCGGATACATATTTAAATTCCTTTTTTTCTTTTATAGAAATTCGTTTAATTTCCGTACACTGTGTTCTACTGTCCAGATAAGATTGTATAAGGGAAAGTGCTTTTCCCCTTATTCCATGCGCATTAAGTTTCCGTAGTAGAGTATTATGATCAACTAAATCGAAAGCTTTCGTCATGTCCATAAATATAGCACTAATAGGAATTCTTTTATCTATATCTGTCATTATAATATTAAGGAAATCATAGATAGCCAGATTTATGGATTTATTTTTTCTGAAACCCTTCTGTTCCTTTACTAAGAGATTGTGTTTTGTGAAAAAGGAATCTATACGATGATAAATAGCTTTCTCGAATATTTTTGATATAACTGGTATCAGAGCAATGGGCCTGTAGTTATTGACATCAGTTTTATCTTGTTTCTTAAATAAGGGCTTAATTATTGTCGGCTTGAGTTTATCAGGATATATTCCAGAAGAGATACTAACATTAATGATGTGGCAAATGGGGCCAGCTATAACCTCGGAAACAAATTTTAATACCTTTGTTGAAATATCGTCATATCCTACACTAACTTTGTTTTTTAAATTCTGTATTATGCGATAGACTTCATCAGGTGTAGTTGGGGCTAAAAATATTGATTCGCAACATGAATTTGGAGTCTCATATCTTGCAGATTTTGAGGTATTTGAAAGTAATTCTGCTTGATCCACAAAGTGATCATTAAATGCGTTCGCTATATCGCAGGGGTTTGTTATTGTAACACCGTTCCTTCGTATTTCCGTTATGTGTTCATGGGGAGGACAGTATTTATTTTCATTTATGATCTTCCATGTATCCTTTGATTTATTTGTTGATGTCATTATCCTATGATTATTTTTTGCCTTTTGTGTCAGTTTTATTATTTTCTTAAGTCTATGTGAGTAATTTTTAAGTTTAGTTAAATTATTGCTATTGGGTTTTGCTCTTAGCTGCCAAAGAAGCTGTCTCTTATTTTTGCTACAGCGTTTTATTCCGGGTGTTAACCAGTTCGGATTCCTTTTTAACTTTATTATTTTGTTAATTAAGGGAAAACACAAGTCGTAAAACAGCCGGAATGTTTCAATAAAGCCATCGTACGCTACATTAGGATCATCAGCTTGATAAACTTCACAAAACGATAAAGGGTATAAACATAATCTAAATTTCATAAGGTTATCGTAACTGTAATCACGGGCTGTTATATTCCAACTGTTTATTATACAAGTCCTTTTTACAGGAATCTTTAAAATTTGAGCGGTGTGATCTGACATGTTAAGGTCAAATATATCGTGGATACATGTGTGTGAAAAATTGTGCGCAAAATTATCTATACATGTGTTGCTTTGTAGCCTAGTGGGCTGGTCAATTTGCAACTTTAGATTGTAGCTTAATAGATAGTTAGTAAACTCAATGGAAGTTCTATTTTTTTTTAATGTATTAATGTTAAAGTCACCACATATAATAACATTTTTGCGCGCTTTATAACAAATCTTGGGCAAGAGAATATCTAATCTAGAGTAAAAAGTTTCAAGATTATTTGATTTAGGTATTCTGTAAATACATACAATGATAATATTGTGCTGTATCAATTCGATTGCGCAGCACTCGAAAGCTCCCTGAATAGAAAGTTTCTTTATATCTTCATGCTCTCTATACTGATGCTCATTTTTAATTAATATGCACGCTCCCCCTCTTTTTGTGTCTCTAGAGTAACAAGCTGCCAATTTATAATTAGGTATTGTGAGAAAGTCTTCATATCCAGTTTCCATGAAGTGTTCAGTCACGCAGATTACATCTATGCGATTTTGAAATTCAAGCAGATGCAGAAGCAATTGGTCTGCCTTGTTTATCAATCCTGCGATGTTTTGATGCATTATTGATAAATTAGCATAGAAAAAAATGGTTTGATGTATCTTCAAATATGTCCTTTTTGTCAGTGTTACTATTATTCTCTACTTGGATTTCGCTAATAGTTTTTTTGAGATTCAAGATTACGTTTCTCATGCCTGTGTCATTTAGGAGACCCTGACGACCCGAAAACATTGTGTTGTCATAACATAAGTCAGCGTTTGAGTCCAGTAAAAAAGCATATTCATATGTTGTGTTGTGCAGATACAAAAGATTATTAAACATTTCAACCCGTGAGTTGTATATTGTTGTGTAATCACCACATTGTCTATAGGTTGGGAGACATATAATTATATTGGTATGGCTTAGTTTTTCAATGGAATCTTTAATATGGTATATCAGATCGTGATAGTTCTTAGTTCTTAAGAAGTCTCTTTCTCCTATTAGAATAACACAATAGTCGCTTTTACTGTAGTGTTTAATCTTATTTTCTAAGCCAAGTAAGAGTTGTTCGATGCTACCATTTGGATACGAGTAGTGGCAAAAGTCAAAACTAGTTGCAAAAAGATCCTCAATAATGTTGCAGAGTCCGTTTCTATTGTTGGCGCTTATTATAGTTAGTTTGCTTTTTATTGTGTTTTGTGTCAGGAATTGTTTGTCGATTAAGTTCTCACGTATTGAGTGTTTATTTCCATAGATGTTACATTGAGTAGTCTTGTCAACCATCTGGGGTACAGATTCTGGAGTTGATCTATCAGCCATTTCGGGAGTAAGCTTCATAAATTTCTTCGTCGACTTAGGAGTAACGCTAAGATCGATTGTAGGAACTGTTTGAGATGATTTTTTCCTTTTTGGAGTGTTATTTACAATGTCCGTTGT
Organism: Orthosia gothica; assembly: GCA_949775005.1. Classification (NCBI taxonomy): domain Eukaryota; kingdom Metazoa; phylum Arthropoda; class Insecta; order Lepidoptera; family Noctuidae; genus Orthosia; species Orthosia gothica. The sequence goes on along the minus strand of OX459062.1, from coordinate 18,822,128 downwards.
AAGTTTTTTGTAAATGTTTTCCTTTTTTGTCAAGTTTTCGATGGTCTTTTTGAGATTTGTGTTGTCCATATTTAGGGATTCAACTTCTCTGTGTGCAGTCTCTAGTTGAAGCGTCAATTCTTTTACTTTGTTTTTTAGTTGAAGAATTTCATCGCAGTCCTCGTCGTCTGATATGTTGGGTAGACTGTTACTAGTGGTGCCATCTAGATCATTATTTGTTAAATTTAAGTCTTCACTTTTTGTTTCGGAGACTCTTCGATTACGACGTTGTGTGATGTTTCCAAAGAAGTTCATTATTAATTTAAATTTGAGATCTTAAGGAAACACAAAAAGCTTCGCAGCTCGTGGGATTCGAACCAGCACTCAGTGTCTCAGCAATCCAACGCTTAAGTACTTCGGCTATTCGAACGTTAATTATATGGTTGAATTTGGTAAGTGGTTGAGGAAAAATTATTCAAATAGTTTTGAAGTCGTTAAAGATGATTCATCGTTTAGATATTTTTTCCACACAACACCAAGTTCAATTTTAACTGCTTACATAAGTTTTTTCCACTTAATATGCACTTGTCACTTAGTTTTTAGGGTATTTCGCGTAATCAGTTGTTTATCACAGTGTTATTTAATGTTTATTAACGTTGTATTCTGTTTCGTCACTTCACGTTTATTGTCTTTACTTATTCGAAAATATATCACATAGTTTGTTTTGATAACGTTTGTGCACAGTATTCACACCATAACGAACATACTAAACACAATTTAATGTACGATTTTATTTGTTTTATAATTTTAAAGTCAATAATTATCAGAGAACTACACTTCGGATGTTTACTTCATCAGCGCCACCTACCCTCCATCTTTTACTGTTCATAATCTGATATCTATCTATTACTGTTGATAATCTGATATTAATGATATTGATCCGAGTTAATTCGTAAAGCTCCTTAATATTATCAGGGTTAGTTGTTTCCCTTTTATAAGCCGTCAGTATTTTCCAGAATCTTTGAGTAAAAAGCGCGAATCTTGTGAGAAGGATCCCCAATCACCAAGTTCCTTGAGAATTGTAAGTCATAGTTGATGACAGTGTAACATGTCTACTCGTAAGACCAATTCTGGACCGCACCTCATGCGTAACATGTGGCGATGGGTTTTTGAAGAGGTTTTATGAATTGGGTATGCATTGCCTTTGAATTGTGGTAAAGAGTAACAGAATTGTTACTTTTATTTTAATTACTTTGTTTAGTTGAACTTGTTGATCATCGGACCTTTTTCTGATTAATAGTGTTCTGTGGGAAAGTCTAGAAGGGAAAACTAGATAGGCCCTGTTTTAAGTCCGCGATAGGTGATTAAGACAGGACAGTGATCATTATACACCGAAAGCTTTAAATGGGTACGCTTAAAACCTACAAGTACGCACACTGTAGGTTAAGGAAGATGCCAGCGGGTCATGTACCAGTCGATGTTGATGTTAAAAGGATTTTAATGATGATGAGCAAGCTTAAAATGTCGAGTAATTGAGTCTATCAGCCGTATTATGTTTGACCGTACCAGTGGATTCTGGCGGAGGTCGGGGTCTTGAGAGACCGTTATGTGAGAGCAATATAATTGCTGTTCGGCTACAGAGCCGTGGCGTTAGAGGTTTTACTCGAGGGTTTCTGTAAGCTTGGCAGTTTTTGCTGCAGAAGAAGTTTTAAAGTTTGATTTGAGCGACTGGTGGTACATGGCCCAGGGTGATGATTTAGTTAAAGATCAGAGTTCTAAAATTTTCCTATTTTCACGAACCCAATGATATTATTTGGTCAGGAGTAGCCGAGCGTGTGTTGTTGCAACTTTCGGCCTGTGTGGCAAATGTTGGCCTTTATGGCAACAGTAGGCCTGTATGACACCTTGAGTTGTGTGACACTTTGTTTGGTGTTTAAGGAACCTTACAGAAAGTTCCTACTGAGTTATGAGGTTAAAATAAAGTAAACTCGCATAGTCACCCGAGAGTGAGGTCATCATGTTATCGTTGATGACGTTCGAATCGTCATACCCTCATTACGAAAACTGAAATGATTTTAGTTTTCTAATTTTGATTACTATGCGTAGATTGTGTTATTAAGATACACAAAGCTCAAGTACCAATTGAGATTGAAAGTGAAGTTGATGATGAATTGACGTAACATAGGACAGACTGAGTGTCTGTGTCAACAGGTTCTTAGTTCAGAGAGTTCAGTTGACTTGACATCGTATGGCAATTGTGATTGCTAAGATAGCTATGTGATAGCTAAGAGAGAGAGCTATGTAATGGCTAAAGATAGTGAATAAGATACCTGGTGTCTCGTTTCTTTTGTTTCATTGAATGTGACATTAATGACGATCAGTGGTACTTGGACTTTGTAATCACGAAGATTAGGTGCTATCAGGTACCGTATCGATGATTAAGTTGCTATTTTCTTTAAATTGGAAATATAATTACTTGTTCCTTGCAATAGTGAACAGAGAGATTTAAATGATCATGTTTGATTGTTTCGAAATGTTTCCTCACTCTGGAGTATGAGTCGGGATTGGACGAGTGAATACTGTTTGGAAATTTTGTGTTTCAGAAAAACATCCCTTGTATGATGGGAGACTGGCGGGTCGGAGTAGACTAAGAGGTCGTGTGGCGCAACACGACATGAGATGGCAGTGAGCAAGGACAAGAAGATGATGCCTGCGGGTGATAGATTTGGGGATCTGTCACCTGAGAGAGGCCCGAGAAGGCGACGTGCTGTGTTCCACGCTCGCCTCTCAAAAGAAATTACGGCCTAGAGAACACCATGTGGTTTTAGTCAGTAGGAGTCTGACAGACCCCTCAGCTTCCCCCAAGGGCTGAGGACATTCATGAGAATTTCCACATGATTCGATACACTGTTAACCCTGACAATGAGGAACAGACGAGGACGCCTGTCTCGCAGGATGGCCGTGTCGGGTTTAGTCAATAGTACGGACGTTAAAACAAATCGGAAGCACGCCATCTGGCGGCAAAGCAAGAACTACGCATTGGCGCGCTTCCTCTAATCACTTGCGTGGTGGGGATAGTAGAATATGGCAGTTGAGTACTGATAGCCTTAGAGCTAACACGTCGTAGAATCAGTGTCGATCCGTAATATTAGTAAGCAAGAATGTAACTGAGTTGTGACTATTTAAATAAACCCAGTGTATCGAATAACTTCTGTGATTTCATTTGCACGATTGTGCCCAACGACCTGCCCACACACGATGTCTTAACCTAAGGGAATACATCCTGACTTCCCGATGGTTTGCATCTATCGGCCAGCCTTGATGCGACATATATATAATCTAGTTTATTCTTGCTTTTGAAATGGTTCCGCAAAACTCAAACTCGGTCATCATTCCATGTCGAAGTCTTTCACCATGGGATGTCCTCAGGGTTCGTTATTGGTCCGCCTTTATGGAATATAGGCTTTGATGATTTCCTCGCGATTCCGCGTCCTAGCGGCTGTTCATTAACCGGTTACGCGGATGCGGTCTTCTGCTCATTCAATCAAGTACTCGAGCTGGACTCGAGAACTTAGCTGACACTTGCCTACGATTAATACCTCAGTGGGGCGATCGAAACCGTCTGACCTTTGCTCCGCACAAAACTTAACAACTCATTTTGAAGGGTAATCTTATATCGTGCCCTACTATTAAATTTAATAACGTTCCCGTAAAAAGGAAGCAGGCCGTGTGCTATCTTGGTCTAGTGTTAGAGAGGAATTTTGCATTTTAAGATCATATTAAAATAGTCGGTGAAAAAGCAAAAAAAAAATCTATGCCTTAACGAGAATGTCTAAATCTACGTGGGGTCTGTCTTTTTTAACTTTAAAAACTATTTATGGGGCTACTTAATTGGGTTGCATGTGCTATGGGGCGTCTGTTTGGGCTGATAGGTTCACCGGAGGGGCGGTACGACGTAAATTACTCCAAAGTCAGCGTTTAGCTTTGATATTCTTATGCAAAGCGTACAGGACTGGATACTTGCTGGCGTAGTTCCGGTCGACCTTGAAGTGCAGCGACGTGCTGCAATGTACTATTCCGCATGAGAGACCACGGACGCGGACTTTTTAACGCGGAGTGACCGTAAGAAAATCTCTAGATTATTTAAACTATAGGTCTACCGGAATGTCATGGCAAATGTGGAAATAAAAGTTGTTGTGTGCAATACTGGGGAAAATGGATTAAACGATCTTGATACTGTTTAATTTTTATTTATGTCTTTAGTATTAATGAACATGAGGTACCAATATTAAAGTAGTCACAGCGGTTCTTTGTGTCTTTGAACTTGGTCCTGCCAACCATTGCGTAAGAAACAGTTTGTCATCGAGTATACTGCATAGAGTAAGCGAGATAGGACGATGTGACATACATAAGCGAGTGAAAGAGACAGTTATACAATGCTATCTTCACCTTCAACATTGACACAAAAATAGCTACTGCGCGGGGTCTTGCAACCAATTCAGAGACACAAAGATCCACTGTGAGTATTATAGGTATGTGTATGAATAATGTTGTTATACATCGGGTTCTTAACATAGGAAAAATAAATCAATTGAATATTAATTTATGTACTAATTTATTATATATCGTTTAAATTATACTAATAACTTAAAACCTCATTCAGAACTAGAAAACTAGAATACGATTCCATGAACTCCACTGGCATTTCAAAAACTTGTATCTTTGTAGTTTTATGTCATCTCTCTCCATCAAAATGGTTCTTTTTCATTGGCATTTAACATATTCAAAACCAATCTCTTTATGTATAAAGTCTGTAAAAAATAATAAAATGTATGCATGTCACATAAAGTCATTCATCATCATCAGTCTATATATACTTTTTTTATGTAAGTTTTATGGCCTGGTTGCTAGGTCCTTTTAGCCACGTCTTTGGAAAGAGTTTTGGATCTTATATTTATTCTTTAGTATGCATTAGAATGCGGATGTAACAGATTCTAATGTTTTTTGGAGTATTTGGCAGCAAATTGTATCGAGTCAATCTTCCCAGTAAGCTTTGCAGAGGCAGTCAATACTACAATAAAATACTCCGCTCCAGTATCCCGAGATCGCTTCTGTCAATAATTTTACAAATTGTCCAGTTGCGTAGACAGTTGAGACACAAAACTACACCAATCCATACTAATATTATAAATGTGAAAGTAACTCTGTCTGTCTGTCTGTCTGTCTGTTACCTTTTCACGCTTAAACCGCTGCACCGATTTAGATGAAAGTTGGTATGAAGATAGTTTGAGACCTGGGAAAGGACATAGGCTATATAGGTAGGGTAGGGTAGGGTAGGGTAGGGTAGGGAAGGGTATGGTAGTGTAGGGTAGAGTAATGTAGGGTAGTGTAGGGTCGGGTAGGTTAGGGTAGGGTAGGGTTTTTTTTTTTTTTTTTAATAATAGTAATCCCGCTCAACAAAGTTGGCGCCTATTCTGTGCAAATCCTTTCATTACATTCCTCTTTCATGCCTCTCGTACTTTCATTCTTCATACTAATTGTTCTTCTTGCTTACATCTCTTGTATACGGTGGGTGGGACTCCCACTTTCTTTAATTATGTAAAGGCAGCTTTATTTATTTAAAATTTGGGTCAAAAGACAAAAAGTGCTAATATACAAGGTTACAGAAAATTACAAATGTGCGAGAAGTGCTGTTTATAAATACAATATGCAAAAGTGCTATTTATCACAGTCAGAAAATATATCACAGGGGAAAAGATCAAAATTTTATTAATAGTGCCTTACAAATAGGGATGAGAAGCACAACAGTGCTTTTCACCATACAGACAATCTGTTTTCTTTGGTACTACCCCAGTGCACAGTTCATCATTGCAGTTTTGTGCGTGCTATTCTATGCTTCTTACAAAATATTCTTATAATACTAGTGAAGCATAGTGCCGCTTCAGCTTCGGTTTCGTGCGATGACGGTGGAGGCCACATTAACACAGTACACTAGGAACTTTTCCCTGTGTTGCTTAGTCATGAGCCCATGCAGGCTCTCCTTCGTCAGTCGCCTGTCCAGCTCACATTCGAGTTGGTAGCGTTCCCTGATAAATAACGGACAATCTACAAGTATGTGCTGGACAGTCTCTGCCACGCCTGGATCGCAGACGCACGATGGGCTCTCCTTACACTTGAAGCGATTCAAGTATTCAGAGAACCCGCCGTGCCCCGTCAAAACCTGCGTGAGAACGCCTGTGGGCCGCACCTGTTTTATAATACGGAAAGCCGCTATGGCATCCGGAAGAAACATCTTCGGTTCCATTCATCAAGCGATTCCAAACGGATCTGTCGCTTGATAAATGACACCGGACATTGGTCGTAGTCCGGCTTCCTCCGCAACGACAATGCTGCCTTCTTTGCCAGCTCGTCCGCTCGCTCATTCCCCGGCAGGCCCGCGTGGGCCTTGATCCAGAACAAAGACACAACTTTGCTCTGGCGCAGGGCTTGAGCCAAATTGGCGCGCGCTTGAACCGCCAGGGGATGGAGAGAGCCATGGCTTGCAAGCGTCTGCAATGCTGACATTGAGTCACTGTACAAGCCATAGCTCGTCTCTTGCCGCGTGAGGATCACGTCCGTCGCTTTGCAGATGGCCAGGAGTTCCGCCTGGTAGACTGTGCAGTACGCGGCTAAGCTAAGTTTGAGATTCCGGACTTCGCCTTCATTATCCCAAATGGATAATGCGGCTCCGACCTTCCCCTCAATCTTGCTGCCGTCGGTGAAGATTCGCACCGCCTGCACATTGTTGCTATCTAGCAACTGTTGGTCTGCCAGGCACATGAACTCCAGGGGCATTTGTGTAGCTGGATGAGGAGCCTCTGCAAACCTTACAGAACCTTCGATCTCCCTATCTCCTGGCACAAACCGGGATGGCCCTCTCCTCGTTTCATACAGGGCGGCTGCCTCCTGTATGCGCAGATCTAGAGGTAGTGGGTAGGGTAGGGTAGGGTAGGGTAGGGTAGGGTAGTGTAGGGTAGTGTAGGGTAGTGTAGGGTCGGGTAGGGTAGGGTAGGGTAGGGTAGAGTAGGGTAGGGTATTGTAGGGTAGGGTAGTGTAGGGTAGTGTAGGGTAGTGTAGGGTAGTGTAGGGTCGGGTAGGGTAGTGTAGGGTAGGGTAGGGTAGGGTAGGTTAGGGTAGGGTAGAGTAGGGTAGGTTAGGGTAGGGTAGGGTAGTGTAGGGTAGGGTAGATAAATGTTTGGTCTTTTTATGGCAAAACAAAGTTTGCCGGGTCAGCTAGTAATATAATAATATCCACTAGGAATCAATTTGCAAATAATATTAACAGCCACTGAACTTCACTCGACAAAATTCCGCCAAAAACTCCCGTCTATATACACGTCCCACTGCAGGGCGCAGATTATTACTTATTATTTTTCTTACGTCAAAGATTCTCAATCTCCGTTAAAATCAATATCTTGTCGAAGAATTAGTAACAGTTACATTACTGTTGCCATTTCCTTCCGGCCATCAATCGATGTGCCCTGACCTACGATTTACCATAATATAATAGTAATGGAAAGAAATAAAAATTAAGTAAGAAAAATATAAAATAAACTAAAAGTATCAAAACAAGTCAGTCCAACTCATCGGTCCACTCTACGACGCACTTTAAAATCAAAGATTAAGTTTGATTTACGCCTTCTTCTGCCCTTATTTTATGATACACATTGAAAACAATATGTCTCGCTTAAGATCGAAGTGGGTTTTTCGAAATTTTCACAAAAATAACAAATTTTCAAGATAATATTAAAAAAAATCAGCAGCGGTTGACACATCGAGTACTTTGATTTGACAGGTGACAATTGACATTGCCAAATGAAAATCACAATTTAAAAAAAATAAAAAATGCCATTAGATTCTGGTAGACCTATACCAATTAACGTATGGGAGGAACTTTTTTCCGAATGGCAATGTAGGTGGGATAATTCTATCAAGGGCCGACACCTCCACCAATTATTTCCATCCGTTCGCGTGCGGCTGGCCAGCACGTGGCTGGAAGTGGATCACTGTGTTGCCAAATTTCTCACAGGACATGGTATCGTTAAAAGTAAATTATTTTCTTTCAAGCTCGTTGCCTCGCCTTTATGTCAGTGTTCTACATCTGACTGCGAATATGCACAATCTGCACATCATATCTTATGGGAGTGTATTCTTTGGCAGAATGAACGTAATATTATGTTGAATAATGTACAGGCTGCATCAGGCGTTGTTTACTATACGGACCTTGTGGAAACAAGAACAAATTTCCGTGCGTTCAAGCGTTTTTGCCATACCTATTATTGGAATAAAATATAACAGCTCACAATGTTAGGACCCATTAACATGTATTAATGCTAATTTTTATCCGTGGTGCTAAGCAACTGGGCTTATCCCAGTTGTAAACGACCCTTTGTGCCTATTGGCCTTGTTTGTTCTGTCTCCTGCTTGATATGGAGGGAAGTGGAAATTTATATTTTTCCTACTCCTCCGTTATTCGTTTCTGATTAATTTCGTTGCGGGCTGGTGGTCTCCACTGTTGATTTTGGCTTTCAGGAGTTGCAGTGGTTTAGGGATAGTGCATTGGGTTTGTCCCAAAAAAATAAAAGACGGGTCAAGAAGCATACTGGCAACGATGAACTAGTTGAGTCAAAGCCTTGAGCATCGACGCTGAGTTGTCAGCCTGTCAGTTTTTTATCGGTTACATTTCCTAATTTGATTCCGCCTAGCAAAGTCAAAGTCAAATGTATTTATTCAACTAGGCCAGGGATGGCGAACCATTGGCACGCGTGTCAGTGGTGGCACGTGAAAAAATAATTCGGGCACGCCAAATTAACAATAAACGACACCCTGTTCTGCTTAAAGTAACATAGTTTGAGCCTATCTATACCAATAATGTAAAGAGGAAAGATTTTTTTGTTTGTTTGTTTGTACCGAATAGGCGCCGAAACCACTGGACCGATTTTAAAAAATCTTTCAGTTATGGCAAGCTACATTATTCCCGAGTAACATAGGCTATTATTTAGATGGGTGCAAAGCCGCGGGGTTCAGCTAGTTGTCTATAAAATATTTTACAATGCATGTCCTCGAAAAGATTTTGGAAAAGAGTTTGTCGGTTTTCCAAGGAACCAAACTGTGCGGAAAGTGTCACTTTTTTTCACTAGTGCTTTTTACTTTCCTGTATTTTTTTAATTTTTAACTCCAACGTCAGCCCGACGCATAGAGTTTTTATTATATGAGAAAAGTTTTAAAAATTAGTTATGTACAGATTATCATTCATATAAAAGGTAAAATAAAACTAATACTTTATTTTAGGCGTTTTTAATTACTCTAGATTTAGATTTTGATCAATAAATTAATTTTACAATGCATGTCCTCGAAAAGAGCGGTTTTCCAAGCAGCCAAACTGTGCGGAAAGTGTCACTTTTTTCACTAGTGCTTTTTACTTTCCTGTACTTTTTTAATTTTAACTCCAACGTCAGCCCGACGCATAGAGTTTTTATTATATGAGAAAAGTTTTAAAAATTAGTTATGTACAGATTATCATTCATATAAAAGGTAAAATAAAACTAATACTTTATTTTAGGCGTTTTTAATTACTCTACATTTAGATTTTGATCTATAAATTAATTTTAAATATTCATTAAATATGTTTGGCAGAACGTATATTTTGCTAGTGCCTTATTGCGGTACGATGTGACAGCTATTCGCACATGCGCAGTAGATATGCCCGAGGAACTATTAGTTAATCTGTGGATATGGTGAACGCGCTTGAATAAGCCCGCCATTTTATTAATTTCATTTTATTAATACATTAAAATTAGATGTCAAAGTCACAAAGACACGTCAAAAATCTGTCTTATAACTAGTCAAATAACCCGCCCCTAACTGTTCTAATTAATTTATTTCCTCGCACAATGCTTAGTAAAATGGTGTATGATACACGTACATAAGATGATTTCCGACTTGTGTCGATTTATCCAGTCACTCGCTTCGCTCGCTCGTGAATAAAAATGCCACTCATCGGAAATCACCTACCTTCCGCACTTGTAGCATAAATAACTATTAAATATTCATTAAATATGTTTGGCAGAACGTATATTTTGCTCTTGCCTTATTGCGTTACGATTTGACAGCTAATACAAATACGAATAGTTTGTTTTCTTTAACAATTTTTGTAGTACATAGCTAGTGTCAGAAGTGTCCTTTTAAGCAAATAAATGCCTTTGTTAGGACACTCCACTCTGCCGCATAGATTTACCCACAATAATATTAAAAAAAAATGCTACTATTTATACATTTTGTGAGAATAAATTAAATAAATACAAAAGAGAATTAAAGAAGACTGCCATTTTATATCAGCTTTAACAAATGAGTCTGAGTTATATGTGTATGTGTTATAAGTGTGTGTCTTAAACAAATGAGTCTGAGTTATGTGTGTATGTCTTATAAGTGTGTGTATGGGTTATATATAAGTGTGTGTATGGGGTGTATATGTGTGTGTGGGGTGTTTATGTGTATGTGGTGTGTGTGTGGGAGGTGTGTTCGTGTACCTACCTGTGTGTGTGTGTGTGTGAGTAAATGCCGCGTGAATGAGTTATGATGCGTGCTGCAGGAGAGTTTCCGTTTCCTCATATTCGAGAGGTTTTATCCATTTAGTTGCATTTATTTTTATCCAATATGGTTTGGTGTATACATACGTGGGACACTCAGAAAGTTTTGCGAAACTAAAAAAAAATGTTCTATACGTACATATATTTTTATTAAATCTTTTCAAAGTACTTTCCACCAGCCTCTATACAAAGATTCATGCGCCTAAACCAGTTTTCAAAACACTTTTTCCAGTCCGCCGCAGACACCTCGTTTACAGCCTGCTCGAACGCAGCCAGCGCATCTTCCGGCGACGAAAATTGTATCCCTTTGAGCTGATTTTTTATTTTTGGGAATAAAAAGAAGTCACACGGTGCTAGATCAGGGCTGTAAGGAGGGTGACCCAGGAGTTTGACTGGCGTGCTGTCCAGGAAGTCCCTCGTTTTGAGTGCGGTGTGCGCAGGTGCATTGTCGTGGTGGAGCAGTAGCCCGCGGAGCCCTGTGTTTGGTCGCTTGTTGCTTATAACAGAAAAAACTTCTGGCAAACATTTGGTAGTATACCATTCGGCATTAATGCTTCTTTGATCCCGTAAGGGAATTGATACCAAGTGGCCAGTCAAATTAAAAAAGCTAGCGATCAAAATCTTACCCCCGCTTCTAGATCGCTTCACTTTGGTAGGCGTTGGCTCATTTTGAAACACCCAAACAGTCGACTGGCGCTTGGTTTCTGGGTCGTATTGATAAATCCAGGACTCATCACCTGTAACGATGTCGTAAACACGCCGAGACGAGCCTGCTTCAAATTTGTTAAGCATATCACGGCACCATTCCACCCGGGCCTGCTTCTGAGCATCGGTGAGGTTGTGCGGCACCCAGCGTGATACTATCCTCCTCACGCGAAGATGGCTGTGTAGAATCTCGTGAACGCTTCCCGATCCAATCTTCAATATGTGTTGAATCTCCTGATATGTAATTCGCCTATTGTCTTGGATTAAATTTTTCACTGCTAGCACGTTTTCTTCGGTAACAGCCGTCAAAGGGCGACCGCTTCTTTCGTCATCCCCCAAAGTTGGTCGACCGCGCTTGAATTCGTTATACCAACGATACACGGTTGCCTTGGAAGGGCCTTCATCCATGAATGCCATTTGAAGTCTATCGTACGATTCATCCGGTTTCAGGCGACACTTGAAATCGTATAAAATCATAGCTCTAAAATGTTCCCGGCGCAGATCCATATTTCAGTGAGACACAATACTTTGAATTAACTCGCAAAAAATGTGGAGGGAAATTTTGAAATTGGAACTTACTTATTTTTACTTATAAATAATCATATTTTCGAAAAACATTATAACTGGCCAGTCTCCCATATATAAAAACTTTTTTTCGCAATACTTTCTGAGGGGCCTGGTATATCTGTTTATTTATCTTATTGTAAAGTTGTGATGATCGTTTCCCGTGTTGCCTACTACCAAACATGGTTTTTGTTTGTGGTATCGGTGCTATAATATCTTTCCTTCTTTTTGATAACATAGCGATATCATAAGGCAGCTCTTTGTGTTTTTTAAGAACGATGTGTAATATATAAAATTTTCTCACCGAGAGCAAATCACTTATCTGATAAAGTCTCTCGGTGGGATATCTAATCCTTTTAAAAAACATTATTTTTATTAGGGCTCGTTGCACTCGTTCCAGCCCAATGAATTTGGATTTAGTTGCACCTCCCCAAATCGGGATGCAGTAAACTAAGACCGACTGCACCAGAGCGATATACAGTGCGACATAAAAGTGTAGAAAATAAATGAGGGCGCCACAATCGCTCAGATAGCAACCCAGTTAGTACGACCCAGCTGATCTTGATACTTGAATAGTATTATTTATTTATTGGGTTTAAATTATGAGTAAATAATTAAAAATAGTAATAAATTAAATAAGTATGTTTATTAAATATTTTATAATAAGTAGTAATAAAACAACAACTTCACAAAAATAAGTATTTTTAATAATCAATTGCATTCAATATAAAGTCGTCCAATGCCTTTGGGGGACGACCCTTCCTGTGTTTAGCTGGTGTTGAGAATTTCCCAACGTTTTCAATGCCGTGTTGCACGATTCTGCGCACTGTGCTTACAGAAACATCTAAAACAAGTAAAGTAAAGAATCACTGTCAGACCGACGAACGAAGTTCCGCGGTAAATAAACGTGAATATATTTTAAAATTGTTTCTTTCCATCTAGTCGCTTGTATCAACAAATATGGTATAGCAAAATAAAAAAAATCGTATCCGCAATAAACTACATTATTTTTTGTTGCCTTACCATCAACGTTGTTAAGTCGCGCTATAACTACAACGCTATTTGTTTATCTTAGCATAACCTCAAAAATGGTAAACAAATAAATTGAAAATGATAGTTGGTTCGAAAATTTTGCTCCCTGAATGTATTAATCGTTTGTAATTAACGTTTAGTGCAACTTTCAATAGTTACTTACCAGTAAAATCTGCTGTACGATGACAAACATCTTTTAAGTTGGATAGAAGCTTCCCAGCTTGGAATTCGGCTATACACCGCATATAAACTTTGTAAACTATATCACGGGCACCTCCACGAATTACCTTATTCATGTTTTTCCACTGCTTTTCTATCCACACACAGAAATATCACACAAAAACCAAAATTCTTACGAAAATCGAAACCGAACGAGATGAATTGACAGCTCAAGTACTCATTTTAGATGTTGCCAGAAAATGAAAACTTTTAGTTCCCGAATATTTAACTTCTACTCTTTTATGTTGCACTGTATATACGTATATCCTTTAATAGGTTTTTAGATGGGTCTCCGGTATTGGTGGCACTTCTTGGAACAACATGCCTCAAAGTTTTAAAAATCCAGCTTAGCTTCCGAACCCTGTTAGAGACTTGCTCAAGTTGAGGATACCAGGATAATCTCTGGTCAATCATGACACCTAAATATTTGGTGTATGTGACCTTATTAATGGTAGAGCACATACAGTTTTTGTTTTTAATGTCACCACATTCGTGAACTTTGATGGTGAAGTCCTTATTTGGTTGTGTACGATTACAGATACTAAAACATATGTAGTTTGTTTTTGAGGTGTTCAATGTCAGCAAATTATTATTCAGCCATTTAGCTATTTGGGCCATGCCACATGAAGCACTTTGCTCTACGTCATTTCAGGAGCTTCCAGAAAAAACAACAGCCATGTCGTCGGCATAAGAAAAGACTTTGGAATTTTTAATGTTCATGTTACAGAGATCATTGATGTATGTTCAGAAAAGTGTGGGACCCAAAACACTACCCTGAGGCACGCCGTACAACACTTCAGCATCATCACTGACGCATTGCCCCAACTTAACCCTTTGCTTCCTGTTCGAAAGATAGCTTTTAAAAAGATTGAGAGCAGTTCCTCTTGTACGAATGTTTTCCAGTTTGTTCACAAGGATTGGCACAGAGACAGTGTCGAATGCCTTTTATGATCCAGGAAGATAGTTAAACATTTATTGCCATTATCAAGTTGATCAGCTACAAGTGAGCTTAGTGCAGTAACTGCATCCTCGGTGGATATATTTTGCCTAAAATCAAAATGTGCTGAGGATAGTATTTTAAATTTATTTAAATATTTGAGAAGCCTAATATTGATTAATTTTTCCAAGATTTTCGATATAGCTGGAAGGACAGATATCGGCCTGTAATTGCTGAAATTGTCTCTGTTCCCACCCTTGTGAACTGGAGTAATAATGGATTGTTTAAGGGGTGCCGGGAAGATACCGTCTCTGAAACAGAGATTTGCAAGATGGGTTATAATTGGGACAACTTCCTTGCCTACATACTTGAAAATTTAGTGGAGATATTATCCCAGCCAGCGGCACTATCTGATTTTAGGTTCCTGAAAATGTTGTCCACTTAATTGAGGTCGGTGTCCAGGAGTACAAAGGAGTTAACCTGTGTTGACAGTTGATTAGGTACATAATTAGGGTCACTATTTGCGCTAGGTTGGATTTGTTGGGCCAGCTGTTTGCCAATATTTACGAAATAGTCATTAATAAAGTTTACTGATTCACTAGGGGTCGATTTAATATTTATTAGTTCATTGTTTTGAATTTTAGATTTATTAGTGTAAGTTATGGTTTTAATATTTTTCCAAAGCAATTTATTGTTTGATTTTGATTTAGCAAGTAATTCCCTATCATATTTTCTTTTAATTTTTTTTATAAGCTTGTTGCAGTAATTTCTTTATCGATTGTATGTTATTTTATTGATTTCGTTTTGTGGGTCACTCTTAAATGTCTTTTGCAGTTTATTACGATTTTTAATGCAACGAAGTATTTCTGGAGTTACCCATGGTTAATAATGCGTTTACTATTTGGAATGTTTACTGTGGTAGTGTTGTGATTAATTAATGCAGTTAGTTTATCAATGAGTATATCAGTTATTAAATTAGGGTCATCACAAAAAAGTAATTCTGCAAAATTTTGTTCTTGTATTTATTTTAAAGCTTGTTCAAAATTTATACTAGTAGTAGTTTTGTTAGCAGCTAGGGTATCTTTTTGCTTACGGAGTGACATAAAAGTGGTGTAGTGGTCAGTGATAGTGGTATGAATGATAGCGATAGATGCCGAGGCTTTTTTTTTGTTAATTTTTATCATAAAGTGGTCCAAACAGTTCCTATCCCTGGTGGGTAATATATGTCCAGGAAGTATACCATGTAAAGACAGCATGTTTAAATAGCTCAATCTATTTTTATTTTCCTGTGATGTCTCAGTATCTTTAGGTCTAATATTGATGTTTATATCGCCCGCTATTACTACGCTTTTTTGCGAAGTTATTGTATCAAGGTGAGTGCTAAGGGAGCCAATAAAACTGTCTATGTTAGTGTTTGATGGAGAGCGATAAATACACAAAATATGGTTGTTCAGGATATCTAGCTGGAGACAGGACGCTTGGGCCAATTTAATTTCCTTTACT
Source organism: Orthosia gothica (assembly GCA_949775005.1). Taxonomy (NCBI): domain Eukaryota; kingdom Metazoa; phylum Arthropoda; class Insecta; order Lepidoptera; family Noctuidae; genus Orthosia; species Orthosia gothica. Next base: position 18,806,561 of record OX459062.1, on the reverse strand, counting down.
TTCGCTTTTAGTGTGTTTTTAACATAGACCACTACTCCATCATTTTGGTTTAAATGTCGAGTAGAGGCAAAAAGGTGGTAATTATTTAGTTGAGGAATTGGTTTGTTATCATTTAGCCTACATTCGGTTAAAATTATAACATCGGTTTCGAATTTAAAAGTAGTCAGAAACATTGAGAAATCCTCGAAATTACAGTAGACACTCCTTATATTTTGGGAGACAATAGTCAAGTCGTTTTTATTTACTGAAATGTGCTTAGAGATCTCAGAGCAATGACATTCTATTGTACGCGCAATTTCAATATTGACATACTCATTTATAGTTTGAAGGTTATCACTCATTTATTATGTATCTGGTAGAATGGCCGTCAGGAACAAGATTTACATAAATTTTATAGACTTCAGATTGCCGGATGAAGTAAAGAGAGCGCAGCTGTATAACGGTTTTTATGCATGATTTAGTTTTTCTGAGTGTGTCATCATCATCATTCATCATCATTTCAGCCGAAAGACGTCCACTGCTGGACATAGGCCTCCCCCAAGCGTCGCCACATTGACCGATCCCGTGCGTCTCGCATCCAGCGCCTTCCCGCAACCTTAACCAGGTCATCGGTCCACCTAGTGGGAGGCCTTCCAACGTATCGTCTTCCAGTTCGCGGTCGCCACTCCAGAACTTTTCGGCCCCATCGGCCATCCGTTCTGCGAGCAATGTGCCCTGCCCACTGCCACTTAAGTTTGGCAATTCTTCGGGCTATGTCGGTAACTTTGGTTCTCCTGCGGATATCATCATTTCTGACGTGATCACGCAAGGAAATTCCGAGCATAGCCCTCTCCATTGCCCTTTGGGTGACTTTAAGCTTTCTGATAAGGCCCATTGTGAGCGACCACGTCTCGGTCCCATAGGTGATCACTGGCAACACACACTGGTCATAGACTTTTGTCTTGAGACTCTGCGGTAAATTGGACGAGAAGATACCACGCAACTTCCCGAACGCCGCCCAGCCGAGTCGGATTCGACGGTTGACCTCTTTCTCGAAGTTGGACCTACCCAACTGGACCGTTTGTCCCAGGTAAACATAATCGTCTACAACTTCAAGTGTAGAGTCTCCGATCTTGATAGGAGTGGGTGTTACATGGTCGTTCACCATGACCTTGGTTTTGTCCATGTTCATTTTAAGACCCACTCTTTCGGCAGCTCTACTAAGGTCATCGAGCATTTTACTGAGGCTCTCCATGGTCTCAGCCATGATCACTATGTCGTCGGCAAACCGAAGGTGAGTGATGTACTCGCCATTAACGTTGATGCCAAGCCCCTTCCAGTCCAGAACCTTGAAGACGTCCTCCAGCGCAGCAGTGAACAGTTTCGGAGAAATTACGTCTCCCTGTCTTACGCCGCGCTGGAGAAGGATAGGTTTCGAGGTCTGATCCTGAAGACGGACTGACATGGTGGCGTTTTTGTACAGACACTTCAACACCTCAATGTACCGGTAGTCGATCTGGCACCGTTGGAGAGACTGTAGTACAGCCCAAGTCTCGATCGAATCGAAGGCTTTCTCGTAGTCCACAAACGCTAAACAGAGAGGCAAGTTATACTCTTCGGTCTTCTATATAACCTGCCGCAGCGTATGTATGTGGTCTACGGTGCTAAAGCCTTTTCGGAATCCGGCTTGTTCGGGAGGCTGGAAATCGTCAAACCTGCGCGCGAGACGATTCGTGATGACTCTTGAAAACAACTTGTAAACATGGCTAAGAAGCGAGATGGGCCTATAGTTCTTCAGCCGGGCATTGTCGCCCTTCTTGAAGAAGAGTACCACCACACCCCTGCACCATGCCTGTGGCGTTTTGCCCTCGAGTATGACGGAATCAAAAAGCTTCTGAAGGGCCTTGAGGACCGGTTTTCCACCCGCCTTCAGGAGTTCAGCCGTGATTCCGTCATCACCCGGCGCCTTGTTGTTTTTAAGCTGTTTCAGAGCCATCCTAATCTCGTACAGGCTGACGTCCGGGATATCTTCGGTATAGTGTCGGGTCAATCTAGCTCTTGGGTCGTTTGCTAGATTCGCAACGGGTTTACTGGTTGACGTGTACAACTGCCCATAGAAACTCTCGATCTCCCTCAGAAGCTCCGGTTTGGCGGATACAATCCTGCCATCATCGGTCTTCAGTTTCGTGAGCTGGCTCTGCCCAATAGACAGATCCCTTGAAAACACCTTGGAGCCTTTATTTCGCTCAATCGCGTCTTTAATACGCTCGGTATTAAAGCGGCGGAGGTCTCTTTTCAAGGATTTAGAGATCTGTCTATTGATCTGCCGGTATTTGCACGCCTCATCTGAAGACTGCAGGATCATCTCACGCCTCTCCTTCATAAGCTTGAGGGTATGATCAGAGAGCTTTTTGTTTCTATCTGTACGACGGGTCTTGAAAAACTTAGACCCGACCGTATGGACAGCTTCCACGAACCCGTCGCTGTATTCGTCCACGGAGCTCCCCAGGCACTCGAAACGATTCTGGAGTTCGAGCTGAAAGCTCTCGGGGTTTTGGACCTGGACCTGTGCTGGACGGAGCGTGGACTTCATCAGTCGAGACCTTTCAAGCTTAATATTAATGTTCAATGTGCCTCTTACCATGCGGTGATCGCTCCCGGTTTTTACCGAATTGATCACAGAGACATCATTGAACATTTGCTTCTTGGTTGACATGATGAAGTCGATCTCATTTTTTGTTGCACCATCGGGGCTCTGCCAGGTCCACTTCCTGTGTTCACGCTTTTTGAAGAAGGAGTTCATCATATAGAGGCCCTCCTTCTCCATAAAACTGGCCAGTAGGTGACCCCGGTGGTTCCGTCGTCCAACTCCAAATTGCCCCACTTGCAGCTCATCCTCGTCTCGTTTGCCCAGTTTCGCGTTGAAGTCCCCCATGACAACGGTGAAGTGAGTTTTGAAACCATGCATGGCTCTGGAGATATCCTCATACATGGTCTCTACCTCGTCTGAGTGTGTATAGTGGATTTATATTATGAATTTGCGTACTTATGGTATGTGGCGTGTATGTGTAAAGTTCTGAAAAAGAGTTACTATGTGTGATTAATTTACTTATTATGGTGTTCTTAGTTAGCAAAATATGAGATGTTACACAATAGTAATGAGTAGGAATCAAAGAAACAATATAAGGCAAACGTATAATCACTTTTAGAGTTACGTATAGAATTAACATTATTATTAATTACGGTCAGCGAGTCATTTTTGCAATATAAGCTGATGTACCTGTTCTTCACTTTTAATGGCCAAAGTTGGTGACAGCTCGTCCTTTTTGAGATAGACTTTACCATAGGCAGTCCAGCAGAACTTGAAGGCTCCAGATTTAGCCAAATCCCGAGCAAGGAAGTGTAGGCGGGACCCCTTAGGAGTCAGGTGTTCTGATAGGAATATGGGGGTGTCTTTCTGTGTTTTCAATCCCAGGTGCTTGCAGCATAACTTTGATTTATAATTTAAGTTAAAAGCTTTCCCCATTTTCATAATTTCACCCTTCAATATTGTAGAGCCAGGTTCAACAATAATAGGTGATTTTTTAATTTCCGTGTCTTTCCCCCGTACCCTATAAATGTCCTTAATCTCATATTTGCTGACAGTACAAGCTAAGTTTTGGGAGAGGCACATGACCATTTCTATGAGATCTTCCTTGGATTCATTGGGCTTTTTTGGTACGTTCTTAATTTCAAAATTTAACTTGCGAATTCCCATTTGAAGTTCCTCAAGCCTGTTTTCCAACAAAGTGATGCATTTCTTATCTTCCTTGGCCTTATTTTCTAGCTTGTCAATTTTTTTTTGGAGCTCCTCATTCCGTGCCGTTACGAATGAGATTGAGTTTTCTATTTTGAGATTGGATTGTTGAATGTCTTTCAGAGTGAGAGTAATTTGTTGTATCTCATTTTCTCGTTTATCTGAGAAAAGTTCCATCATTTCTCTCATCTCCTTTTTAAATTCTTCTAGCTGATCACTAATCGTGGTATCTTCCCTGCTTCTTTTTACCCGTTGGAATACATACTTGGGCGGCGTCTTACTCTCATTTGCCAGTAAATTAATCTCCGTGTCTGATAGGGATTTATTCACTAATGTGGTCATGATAATGAAGTTACCAGGTATATGTTGAGGGTAATGACGATTATGCAAGTCAAATATCCGTAGATATGCGTATATGACGACGGTGTAATTTCGGGTGTACTTAGTTATTAGTTCGCACTTAGTGTGAAGGGCTCCTAATTAGATCCTGTTCTCCAATCACTTAACATTGTGTTGTGACTAGTGCTTTACCAAGCATGGAGGAGGTGCGCTCACGCACTAATTAGTAAATATTGTTTCTTACGCTTCGATCGGTCGGTGGTGTCCTTGCAGGAGTAGACAGCTTAGGTACCAGGCACGCACGATCTCAGAAGTAGGTATATGGTCGCCCGCTCGAGTACTGCCAAAAGTATATATTATAATCCAGCGCGTAGCACTAGTAGGCGGCTGCAGTCGTTCGTAGCTCGTAGCACGTTGGCCGGGTAGCGTGCGCCTACGCCGAACGTCAGTCGAGCGCGGAGGCGCGGCGGAACAGAGACGGCAATTATGATCACGGCACTCCTCGCACAGGCACTCAGCGTTCTCCAAAGTCGAGCTCGCCTTTCACTTTTGCCACACTGATTATACTAAGTACGTGTGTATTGACTTTAATATAAGAACTACATTAGGATAACTGTAAATTAATTTTGTGGTAATATCTAATATATAAAATTCTCGTGTCACAGTTTTAGGGTAGGGTAGGGTAGGGTAGGGTAGGTAGGGTAGGGTACGTAGGGTAGGGTAGGGTAGGGTAGTGTAGGGTAGGGTAGGGTAGGGTAGATAAATGTTTGGTCTTTTTATGGCAAAACAAAGTTTGCCGGGTCAGCTAGTTTTATATAAAAATAGAAGAGGAAAGCATCATCGACAGCTATTTGCACATGCGCAGTAGATATGCCCGAGGAACTATTAGTTAATCTGTGGATATGCTGAACGCGCTTGAATAAGCGCGCCCTGATGAAGGTTACCCCTCACTATCAAATTACTCTAACGTTAGTTGAGAACTCATGTTATTAATTAGTTACCTGGAACCAATAAATTAATACACGAAATAGTCTCGCGCGTAGGCCCGACGACTTCGAGCCTCCCGAAGAAGCTGGCCTCCAAACAGACTCCAGCACCGTAGACCACACACGTACGCTGCGGCAGGCTAAGGACCGAAGACTACAACCTGCCTTTCCACTCAGCGTTTGTGGACCACGTAAAAGTCCTCGACTTGATCGAGACTTTGGCTGCACTGAAGTCCCACCAACGGCGCCAAAATGACCACCGGTACATCGAGGTACCGAAGCACCTGCACAAAAACGCCACTACGCTTGTTCCACCTTGCGACCGGCCCCAAAACCCATCCCTCCGCAGCGAGGTGTAGAACAGGGAGACGCCACACCTCCGAAACTGCTACACTGGAGGACGCCTTCAAGGCTCCGGACCGGAGAGGGCCAGGCATCGACGACAACGGCGAGCACATCACTCACTTTCGGTACACCGATGATATATCTGTCATGGCTGATACCATGGAGGATCCCAGTACATAAAAGTACCACTACTGCTGACTTAACATGTCGGTTTCCTTAAGATGTTTTTCCTTCACCACCAGTAGGTATCTCTTTTTTGGTCGCGTTCTTCATTACTGAAGGTCGCGTCCCTGAAAGGCCTTCATGGCTTTATGCACGATGTTTTACCACTTCAATTGGTTCTCAGCTTCTCTTAGGGCAGTTGTAACAGAGAGTCCAGTGAGGGCGGTTACCTGGTCTGACCAGCGGTTAGGTGACCGGCCGCGAGGTCTTTTTCCATCCGCCTTCCCACCAGCTTCTCTAGATTGTCTGGTTCTCGACGGGCGAATGTGACCAAAGTGGCTAGCAGCATACCACAGCAGCGCTGGTGTAGTAGTAGGAAGCAGAGCGTGGTGAGTCTGTCTTTTATGCCTAGTTGATCAAGGATATATTGATACGTTCTCTTGGCGGTCCATGGTAAGCGGAGCATTCTTCGCCACCACGACATCTCAAAAGCTTCTATATTTTTCCGTTCTATTGCCCGAAGCGTCCACGACTCCGATCCGAAAAGGGATATCGAGAAACCAGTGTCCAGACAAGTCTCATCTTGGTGACATTGTTGACCTTTCAGTCCTGCCAAATACGTGTCAGCTTACTGCCGCCGCTTTGGCCATTTGAGTCCTTCTCCTGATCTCTCTTTCAGTTCCACCTCGGTCGGGAAGTAGCGATATGAGGTATATAAACTCGCTGACAAATTCTAGGTCCGCGAATTCTTTCGTTCTAAAGAGTTGACCGGATATGTCCGTGAGCATGACTTTTGTCTTCGACTTATTAATCCAACCAGTCCACTCTCATATTCTTCTAAGTGAAGCAGATCAGCTAGCTCCTTTTCTGAAGCCAGTATGTATATTCTACTGCTATTACTGTCATTCTCTGATGACTGTCAATTTAATGACCAGTAGGTATAATCTACTGCTATTACTGTCATGCTCTGATGACTGTCAATTTAATGACCATTAGGTATAATCTACTGCTATTACTGTCATGCTCTGATGACTGTCAATATAATGACCAGTACCTATATTCTACTGCTTGTCAATTAAATGACCAGTAGGTATACTCTACTGCAATTGTGTGCTCGTTGATGTATCATTTTAGCAATCGCTTTGCCCTCACACCGGTCTATCTAGACCAGACCTCCGACAGGACTAAACGCAATATCGCGCACCTACGGACTGCTTGTGTTGCCTCAAGATATACCGATTTACGGCTACGACTTCGCTTAACCACTGGTACGGTTGAACATACACTACGGCCGATAGATTGTATTACTCGAACTTCTACAGCTTGATCATCAATTATCATTATCGAAATCAACATTGACTGAAACATGATTACGTGACCCACCATCATCTTCCTAAACCTATAGTGTATATACTTCTTAGTTCTAAGCGCATCTATTTAAAGCTTCCAGTGTATAACGATCACCGATATCGAAAGGTTCCTCTAAGCCTTAGCAGTTATTGATCAGAAACCGTATTAGCTTAGATCATAATAACAACGCTCATGGCACGACTGCTGCAGCAGCTAGTGACACTCATGCCACCCATATCGTTATTACCTCAAGTGGTACGACCAACACACATCACTTCACATAGAGTCTACGACTTCTTCTTCTTCGTCGGTACACTCTTGGCAGAGCGGTCGTGGTCATCATGTTGCAGTGAGACTTCGGTTTGCCATAATTTGCCTAACGATGCGACGCCAACCCAGAGAGGGTTGGCGTCGCATCGTTGTTGCTGTTATTCGTGTGTACTTATGGAATGGGCCAGCCACTGCAGACTTAAATCTGTTCGGTCCATCGCATGGGTGACCTGCCACGCGTCCTCGTTCCTTCCACTCTACCCTGAACTACAAGTCGCTCGATAAAGTCGTTGCCTCGTCGGGACATGTGTCCAAAGAACTGGAGTACTCGAGCTTGGACTATAGCCGATAGACGCTGCCTGATACAGAGTTCTTGAAGGATGGATATGTTAGTGCGAAACTCAGTCCACGACACTCCAAGCATTTTCTCCAGCACCACATTTCCAGAGCGTCTATTCACTTCCTCTCAGTTTCTTTCAGCGTCCAGGTCTCTGCTGCGTATAGAAATATGGGAAACACAAGTGCCCTTATGAGCCGAGTTTTCGTGGCTTTGGTGATATTGTGATTCTAGGATGTTTCTTGATTCTATTCTTACGACTTCTAGGTTATTACAAAACCAATACAACGATAGTCCCCTTTGAGACCAGTGTACACGCTACACCACCAGCTGCCCATCGCCCCCTGAACAACTCACAAGTGAATTGCAGGTACGACTACAGACAAGTGTGTAAAGTGTGACCTAATATAGCCACGGTATGTGCTCTCCTGCTTGGTGGAGGAACTCTCCTCACTGTTTTCTACGTTTAACTCGTTAGGAGCCCTACTTAGAGGCATCCTTTTTATGCGATCGTGAGCGTACTTATTCGTTCTATTACTATTTAAAGATTTCAAAAGATAGCGATCGCGGGATCTACTACTATCATAATGTTACTTTGAAAGTAAACAAGTGAATTAAGATCTGAAGATGAAAATCGATCGATCGAGATCGTTGTAAATCGTCTCGCGACATAAGATCTGTTTTGAATACATGTAATTGACCAATGGTCAGTATTGGTTAAAGCAGCAATAATACTAACTCGCTCTTACACTTAAAATGACAGTTGTGCAGTCCTTCACAAGGGATATCTCATCCTTACAGCACAAAATGTTGAAACTATTACCGTCAGTCAGAAATTTATTACGTACTGGCTTTGTACTAGGTATGTCTCAATTACCTAGTGTTAGTGCTAGGTATAACCACTATACTAATTCAATGATCAACACTATTAACTCAAAACTTATTATTTCATTTGGAATTATCATTTTTTCTTGAATGAAGTACGGCATTGTTACTGTATTGCTCAAAAATAATCAGCCTAGTCTAGGTAATGGCCACCAGTGATACCTTTGAACAACACTAAAACTTGACTGGTGATTAAGCCAACATTGATTATGACATGACATGGCTCATACTAGATACAAAACTAGAAAATTGAATAATAAACACTTGTCCGGAGCCATAACAAAATGAAAACGACTCACCAGATTGGCATAACATCCCACATTGTTTCTGCCATGTAGACGCGAAGCTGAAGGGCTTACTTCTACTGCATTCAGTTTTGGTGGCATCAAAACAATACGACGCCGACAGTGAAGTGTGCCACCATTCGCGCATCGAACTCAGGTTTTACGAGGTTGAATTCCACAGCACTACTCAGCAAGTGCACTATATATCATCTATATACTATCATCACATTTCTTTTTTTTTCGTAACAATGTCTTCAATTCTCAATTCTCCATTTTTTATTGCGTACCATAATGTATATACATAGTTGGTAGGAATATAATTATATAAGTCACAATTATGGACCCTGTCGGGCACAGCATATATAAAGTAGGAGAGAGGAGGAAGGACACTGAGTGTTTAATGTGATAAATTAATTGTATTATTGGTAAGTTTAGGTATTAGTAAGTTATAGGTACTGTTTTATTAATATAGAATTTAAGTTAAGAATTATAATTATTGTTTTATTAATTATATACTCCGTATTATTTATATATTTAGAAACATTGTACAAAACATTATTTTTTTAATTACAATTAATATTAGTTTTATTTAATCATTATTATTTATTTTATTTAATAATCAACATTTTTATTTATTACGTAATTAATATGTATTTTCATAAGGTAAGTTATTTATTTATAGGATACTCCATGATTATTTAAAAAAATAATGATAATATATATTGCATTTATGGGTCGGCAGGCGTCTTTAATAGTGAATATTTACGAGTATAGGTACAAATAGATAGTTATAAGTTCCTTATAATTTATCATTTAGGTATTCGTTTATGCTATAGTAGCATTTGCTTACAAGGAAGAGCTTTAATTTATTGATAAAGATATTATATGTGTTAGAATTCTTTATTATTTCGGGTAACTTAATATGGATTTTGATGGACATGACAAAGGTACCACTGGAATGCATGTTTAGTCGCGATTGTGGTAAGTTTAGTCTATATTTATGTCTTAAATTAATTTTATTTTGTACGTCCTCTCTTTTTGTAAAGAATTCTGAGTACATACGCACAAACTTACAAACTTCAAATATATAAAGACAGGGTAAGGATAAAATCTTTAGTTCCTGAAAGTGGGGTTTACAGCTATCGGTGACTTCAATATTTACTAAGATTCTTATAAGTTTTTTTTGTAGGGTAAATAGCGTGGGTGCATCAGTGCTGTTGCCCCATAAGATGACACCGTATTTGAGCCATGCGTAGGCGTACGCGTAGTACGTTACTAGTGCAGTTTTTAAGTCTGTAGTTTTTTTGATCTCACGGAAGGCGTATGAGAATTTAGATATTTTTGCTCTTACTTTCTGAATGTGTGACTTCCAATTTATGTGTGTATCAATGTTTAGGCCTAGTAGGGTGAAATTATCAACTACTTCTAATTTATTATTTTTAAAGCTAAAGTTTATATTTATTGGTATCTTTTGGCGAGGGTGGAATGAAATTATTTTAGTTTTATTGAAGTTAATTTCTAGGTTGTGTTCAGTCATCCAATTTATTGTAGAATCCAGTATGGAATTCAATTTATCATTTAAATTAATGTTATTTTCACATGAGGTAAGTATAGATATGTCATCCGCAAACAGAACACACGGCTCATTAATATTATTAGGTAGGTCGTTTACGTAAACAAGGAACAAGAAGCACCCAATTACGCTTCCTTGTGGGATTGAGGCGGTGATTTGTTTGCTGTCAGATCTGATTAATTCTATTTCATTATTTCTGTTGTTGTAGTGTTCGATTTCAACTATTTGTTCCCTATGTTTCAAATAAGATACAAACCAGTCATAACATTTGCCACGGAGTCCTTTATTATATAGTTTATTTAATAATATTTCAAATTGTACTTTATCGTATGCTTTAGTCATATCCAGCAGAAGTCCTATCGCGTATTTTTTATCGTTAATAATATCAAGGGCTTTCTGAATATATTTGTAAACGGCCAAGGTAGTGGAACGGTTTTTCCGGAAACCATTTTGACAATCGTTAAATATTTTTCACAAAACGCATATACTCTATTACACATGGCTTTTTCGAATATTTTAGAAGCTGTCGGTAAGAGGGCAATAGGGCGGTAATTATTCGGATCAGTTTTTTGTTTTTTTTATGGATAGGTTTTATAAGAGCTTTTTTTAAGAGATCAGGAAAAGCTCCTTCTTCAAATGATTGGTTTAATAATTTATAGAATGGTAAGGTTAATTCATCTGCACATTGTCTTAATAAGGTAGGTGGAAGTTCATCAACGCCGTGACTTTTTTTATTCTTCATGTTCCTTTTAGATACTTTTTTTTTATAAGAAAATCAACTTTATTTCACTCTACGGTTTTCTCATCGTCGCCAATGTAAAATATGCACATTTATCAATATTAATAGTTGACTCGCCAACGCACTACCACACAGGCCGACAGTCTGATAACAACTGATCGCCCCACCACTCGGACCGGTATTTATAACCGAGCGACATTTGCGCACGAGGCATCTCTACAATACTGTTATCGGCTTGTAGCGCGATCTATTGATAAATGATAAATGATAAATGATTTATTTCTGTAAGTTGGTTTGTACAAACACTTTTACATGTCGATCATATTTTTTAAAACTAGATGAGGTCGGCGTTTCCTATCTGACTACTCTGAGAAGAAAGGCCGAAACAAACTCAGAGGTCACAGTCTCTTTTAAAGTCTTGACAAAAACTTGGTTATATCATGTGAAGACCATGTAGACATATGTCTGAAATGGTCTTTTGAGGAAAGAACCAGCCAGATTGAGTGGACCTGTCCAGTCAGTGCACGCATTTGTCAATAACCGAGCAGCTCAACTCAGAATTTACGGAGCTCAACGATTCGACGAACAATACCAAAGAAAGGACATTCGGGTAGGCCGCATAAACTACTCAAACTGCCAGACCATGAGTAAAAACTAACTAAGTTATAATAAAAAACAAAAATCCACATAGTCTTCACATTCACAATAATAAAAAAAATAAAAAATATAATACTTTAAAAAGTAAATATTCTTGTCATTGCAAGAAAACAAAAAAAAAAAATCAAAATTAAAAACAAAATTCACGGTGCAAAATATAAAAAAATCAAAATTAATTGGAGCAGCTCAATCCCAAGCCTTTTTGTCCTCAACGTAATCTTTAATAGTATAAAACGCTTTCTGACACAACTTACGTTTAATGAATGATTTGAATTTATTAAGACTTAGATCTTGTACGTGGCTTGGAAGCTTATTATAAAAGCGTACACATTGACATCTAAACGAGCCACCTATCTTCTTGAGCCTTGTTGTAGGTACTACAAATTTGTGTTTGTTCCTAGTATTTATGTTATGGATATCACTGTATTTTTTAAACAATTTTATATTTTTATGAGCATATAAAAGATTTTCATAAATATACTGAGAGGGCACAGTCATTACATTAATCTCCTTAAATTTCTCTCTGAGAGAGTGCCTCGGGCTTAATTTATATATTGATCGAACAGCTCTTTTCTGCAAAACAAAGATATTCTGGATGTCGGCGGCATTTCCCCACAACAGAATACCGTACGACATTACACTATGAAAATAGCTAAAGTATACTAAACGGGCTGTCTCTATGTCAGTTAAATTACGAATTTTTCTAACAGCATATGCTGCGGAGCTTAGCTTCTTTGACAATTTATCTATATGTGGGCCCCACTGAAGCTTAGCATCCAAAGTTAAGCCTAAAAATACTGTGCTATTCTCAGGATTCAATTCTTCGCCCTTTATCAACACATCAGTTTTCACCTGCCTAACGTGAGGTAGGGTAAACTTAATGCATTTGGTTTTTTTTTCATTAAGGAGTAAATTGTTAACATTGAACCAGTGAACTACTTTTGAGATCGCGCTATTTACTTCGTCAGTAACCAGCTGCTGCCGTTTAAGTTTAAACAAAAGTGAAGTATCATCTGCAAACAACACTATGTCATGGTTATCCTTTATGAGGTAAGGCAAGTCATTAATATAAATAAGAAACAAGAAAGGACCAAGAATCGAGCCCTGCGGGACTCCCATTTTTACTATAGATCCGGGTGATCTTTTTCCATTAACGTCAACAGTCTGAATCCTATTACTCAAGTAAGAAGTAAGAAGATCCAGAGCGCTGTTCCGGATCCCGTAGTGGCGGAGTTTCATGATTAGCGTTTCATGAAGAACACAATCAAATGCCTTAGACAAATCACAAAAGATTCCCAGGGCATCGCACTTATCTTCCCATGCATTATAAATATGTCCTAAAAGCTCAACACCGGCATCAGTAGTTGAACGACCCCTTGTAAAACCGAACTGTTTGCTATGTAATAATTTATGCTTATTAAAAAATCTTTGCAACTGCTCTAAAATTAATTTCTCAAATATCTTACTAAAAGTAGGTAGTACTGAAATAGGTCTATAATTTGTTGGGTCTGATGTACTACCTGATTTAAACAAAGGTATTATTTTACTATTCTTCATTAGGTCAGGAAACTCCCCACAGTCGATACAATTATTAAAGATAATAGCTAAACTAGGTGCGACAACATCAATAATAGACTTAGCAACTTCTACAGAATGACCCCACAGATCTGCAGTCTTTTTAACATTTAAAGTGTGAAAGGTTTTAATTATGTCTCTACAAGTAATATGTTCAAAAAGAAATTCCGTATCGCAGACATTAACATTTTCTTTTAGCAAAGACTCAGCAACAGAAGGTGATGAGTTTAGGGATTTAGTAGTTGAAATGGGAATATCCGAAAAGAAATTTTCAAAGGCCACTGCGACTTGTGAGTCTGATTTTATGATGTTGTCATTAATAGACAGGCTGTAGTCAGTATTTCGGTTACCAGATCTTCCCGTTTCACTATTAATAATATTCCAAGTCGTTTTAATAACATTACTACTGTTTTTAATCTTCGAACTCAAATAATGCGACTTGGCCAAACTACAAACTTTTTTAAATAATTTTGAATAATTTCTAACATATAAATTAAATTCAGCAGTGTTTACATAAGGCCTTTCACTGTACAGCTCATAAAGCCTTGTTCTACTTTTATGAATACCAATGGTCGCCCAATCACCGAATGATGCGTTACTATTAACGGAGATATTCTTGGGAATAAAGGTCGAATTAAATTGTTTGCAGTATATACTAAAAAAATCATCATATAGGTGATTAGGATCAGCATGAATTGACAAAATTGGTAATTTATTAATAAGTTTAGCCTTAAAAGCTGCCAAACGACTTACAGTTTTGGGGTTAACAGTGATATCCTTTTTAGCCACTTTGTTGTTTAGGTTTTGTATAGTAATCCTCTGCCCACAATGATCAGAATCTAGTAAATTTATAATTTGTTTGTGGACAGGTATAACATTAGTATAAATATTATCTAAGCATGTGGCACTAGTAGGGGTTATTCTTGTGGGCTCCAAAAATAGGTTTACAAGATTGTAGGACTGAAACAGACTTATTATTTTACTACAAGAACCTGAGTTTTCTAATAAATTAACATTAAAATCACCACAAGTGATTATGGATTTATTTGAGTTACAAATCTTGTGTAACACTTCATCCATTACCTTTTCAAAGCAGTCATACAATCCTGAAGGGGGTCTGTATACACTTAATACAATAAACTGCTCCAATTCTATACAAGCTATTTCAACTGTCCGCTCAACAGATAGGCTCACAATATCCTTACGGTCCTTAAATTTAACCTGGTTACTTACTAAAATCAAAGAGCCACCATGTATAGCATTAACTCTGCTAAATGAACTACCAACCTGGTGATTATTAAAATTGAACAAAAACTGGTGGCTTTTAAGCCAATGTTCTGTTATACAAAGAATATCAATGCTATTAAAATTCATAAATAAATCTACTTCTAAATCTTTGTTCAAAAATCCTTGAATATTTTGATGCACCAGGTTAATACTATTTACTGATTTTAAACTTTTATTTGATTCTTTTTTGCAATTTTCGTTATGTACAGTTTTGCAAGAGGTTGTCCCTATTGTCCTTATTTGTAATTTAAATTACTATCAATATCAATTTCTGATACCAAATTATTGGCTGAATTATAAAACACTTCTTGGCATTGCTCAATAGAAGCAAGTTGTTTAGCCAAATTCTTGGCTGTAATAGAAAAATAATATGATAGCGACACAGCTATCTGTCGTTTACAATACTTTGAAAGAAAGTACCTATCCATGAAAAATCTATCTCTTGTTAAATAAAAGTTATTACCAACATAATTGTTAGTGTCAATTAAATGGAATAAATTACTACTATATGTTAAATTATGTAATGTCCTATTCAATTCAAATCTAAGATTGTTTTCTTCCTGTGGCAAACTTTGGCTGTATGGGAAAGTGAACATCACAATTTGTTTTAAACTAAGGTCGCATAAAGATCTATAATGTTGGAGTAATTCTCCTTTGTTCACATTACCCCTATTACCAATAAATATTAATAATGTAGTATCCTGGTTAAAATTACATTTAATAACTTTTTTCATTATGTCAAATAAAGAACAACCAGGCATACAGTAGTTCATAATTGAGTGTCCTGGATATTTATTTGTCAACAAATGGCCTAGATCCTTTCCAATTTCATCACAAAATAATACTATTTCTGTATTTACATTAGTTTTAGGCAAACAGTTAGTAATTTCTAATGGCAAACTGGCACTAGACTGCGGTATGGTGGCATCACATATTGTCAACGAATGGTCCGGCGTGGGTTCAACAGATGGTGGTTGACACTGATCACATTTGTTGGATTGTGAGCTCACCAGCTCATTCATTGCCAATACATATTCCCTCATTTGGTTTTCAGAGGCTGTATACTTGATGGTCATAGAACTAAGTTTCTCCTGTAGTAGGTCAAGTTCATACTGCAAGTCTTCTGTGTCAGTTTGGTGTTTCCTATTACTTTTTTCTAAGTTATATGAATACATATCTAATTGTTTAAGTAGATGCAATCTTTCTCTATTAAGTTTTACATTTTTGATGAAGAACCTTTGTTTTTTGACCATTTTCTTGGTTTTAACTATGTATTTGTTAATTTTAATGTACTTTTTTATTTTATTTTTACTAGTAACTACCCTCAATGATTTAATTGATTTTGAATCATCATGACCTGTTAAATCTATTGTGTAAGAGGGGTTTATTGCAGTAACCATTGATGGGGCAACAGGCACCAATTCATTGAATAGACTTTGATTCAACGAGGCAGTGATGTTTAAATTTGTAGTTTCTAGTTGTTCAATCTGACTTTGAGCCTCATGTAGCTGCTGTTGTAATAAAAAAATTTGACTAAGAGCTTGTTCATACTCATTGCTACACTGGCTGAACCCGTCCACAACAACTTGGAGCCTGTCCCGGGCTGCTATGGCATCAGTGTGTTGAGTATATAACTGAGCCATTTCTGTTTTCAGTTTGCTATTCCTGTCAAGGACACTAAGGAACTCTATTTCGTTCTCATCCTTTTCCCTAATCAGTTGGTCACAGAGCTCCTTAGACGCTTTTAATTCGCTCAAAGCCTGACTGAGTTTGGACTCTTCTAGGCGAGCCCGCGCGCTGCGAGTCATAATCATGATTAAAGAGAAGAGAAAAGAGGTTGGAAAAGAGTAGTTGATTGAGTAAAAGATGATTAGTTGAACGGAAAATGAAATTTAGATAGTAAAGAAAGAAGTTCTGTCACCAAACTAATTAAGGTTATGTTTACGTTTTATAGGTCACCGACATCAACTTGTAACCGTAATAAAAGTGATCCAATGAATCTTAGGCAAAATATTAGAACGTAAGCAATTCAATATCAAGTAAAATATATAGTATTGTACCTGATACCGCGTCGAAAAAATACAACATTCACTAATTGCTTGAGCCGGTAACTGTCAACGAAACACAATGAAAATTTTTACACTTATTTTGCACTTGGTGCCCAAAATTTTACACAATACACTTAATTACGTATTAAACTAGTTAATAGATTGGAAATAGGCCTTATTATAAAGGAAAATTAATATTTAAAATTAAAATTGTTAGGACAAATTCAAATCAGCTGTTAGCTGTAGTGTTGCCACAGGAGGAAAAAAAATTGATATCTACATACACTATAGGTCCTATTGTTACTTTATCCTATTAACCCTTTGAGAGCCTAAAACATGGATCCACTGGACTCGTGTCGATTTATCCACTCACTCGCTTCACTCGCTCGTGAATAAAAATGCCACTCATCGGAAATCACCTACCTGCCGCACTTGTAGCATAAATAACTATAGCATCTAATTAACAACAAAAATCACATAATGGTCCTATTGTTACTTTATCCTATTAACCCTTTGAGAGCCTAAAATGTTAGATTTGTGTTTGAGATTGTAATCTTTAACTGCTTTCAGCATATTTGTTCTAACCTGCGGTGTAGCAACATCAACAATGACGACGGAGCTCTGCTTAGATTTGTTTGATAGGCGATATCTTATATTATCTTGTGGAGGGGCCGAGAAATAACTCGGACACTTCGACCCATGGGATCTATTGTGTTCCCCTAGATAACTTACTCCTCTCCAATCTCGTTGAAAACACTTTTCATGAGTTTTACAACGAGACTAGGAGATATGAGCCTATAGTCTTCTGGTCTTGGATATCCAACCCCTAGGAGACTCATTCGCTTACCAGCCGGTGCATCGCATGTGCACAGAAGGTGTTCCATGCGTTCCGTATGATCCCCACACAACCTGCACATGGGTGTCGCGGTTAGACCCATCTTCATGAGCATGTCGTTGGTTCCAAAGTGCCCAGTAAAGGCCCCAAGCAGGTAGCGGATTTGCCCCCTGCTCATATTCCAAATGCATTCCCGGGCTTTGAACGTAGAGCCTAGGAATTTCTTGGAGTGTTGTAGACCGGTATAAGACAACCAATGTTTTCGTTGTCTTTGATCTGCAAACTCCCTAAATGTGGCTTTGACGAGACACGTCGAAATGCCTACACATGGTTCTGGACCCACAAAATCATTTACTGAGCCCTCTCTTGCCAGTTCATCTGCTACTTCGTTACCATGAATTCCTTTGTGCCCAGGGACCCACATCAGTCTTACCCTGTTATGCTTCCCAAGCCTGTTTAGGGCCTGGATAGCATCCAGAATCAGTCTGGAGTCCACTTTGTAGGATACCATGGCTTTGATTGCAGCCTGACTGTCACTAAGAATATATATGGATTTGCCTCTGGTTCCTCTATCTATATTCTCTTGAGCACAGGTTATTATGGCATATGTTTCTGCTTGGAATACAGTTGCCATCTTCCCTAAGCTTCTGCTACATTTGTAACCTTTTGCGTATATTCCCGCTACTGTACCTGATTTCATTTTGGATCCATCAGTGTACCATACCAGACTATCTTGTTCTGGTGGATCGATTCCCTTCGTCCAGTCCTCTATTGTAGGGATTTGGACCTTGAAAGACCTTTCAAACACAAACATAGTTTGCATTTTATCTGATATCATGCTTGTTACCCGATCCAGGTCTTCATTCCCATCGAACTTTGTATGGTTAGTCTTTGGCTTAGAGGCATCCCATAGTCCAGCAACAGCAAGACGATGTTATGTCTTCCTTGCCTCGAATTCAACCATCATATGCAGAGGAGGGATATTAAGGTATCTCTCAATCGCTGCCGTAGGTGTTGTCCTGAAAGCACCCGTGATGCCGAGACACACTGTTCTTTGTAACCTGGTGAGTGGCGCTTTGCACGAGGCAAGCTTTGTTCTTGGCCACCACACTATGCTGCCGTATGTGATAATAGGTATTATCATTGTCCGGTACAGCCATCGTATCACTTTGGGCTTTAGCCCCCAAGTTTTACCGTAGGTGGAGCGACACATGCCGAACACTCGTAGGGCCTTTGTCGTAATATTTTCCACATGACTTTTCCACCTGAGTTCTTTATCAAGCGTTACACCCAGATATTTAACTTCGGTGGACCAGGGCAGCTTTATTCCATTGAGGGAGGGCTCTCCTAGGTTTCCTGGTTGTCTTTTCCTCGTAAATGGAATAATGACTGCTTTGCTTGGGTTGATAGAGAGGTGGTTCTTTGTACACCATTCTTCTGTCATCCTCAATGCCTGTTGTAATAATCCAGAGACTATGTTCGGGAATTTACCATTAACCATTATAGCTATGTCATCTGCATAGCCTACTGTGTAGAATGGTCCGGTATTGACTTTGGTAAGTAGCGAATCTACTACCAAGCACCACAGTAACGGTGACAGCACTCCGCCTTGCGGACAACCTCTTGTTGTTTTTGCACTAAGTCTGTCTCCCATCAGTTCCGATCTGACTATCCTGCTTCTCAGCATATTGTCAATCCAGTTACACGTGGTATCATTGATGCCATGTTCCTTTGCAGCAATGCGTATGGACTCAAATGTTGTCTTGTCGAAGGCTCCCTCTATGTCGAGGAAAGCCCCGACACATATCTCCTGTCCCTCAAGCGCAGCCTCGGCTCGACTCGCAACATAGTGCAATGCCGTTTCCGTAGATTTGCCAGGGCTGTAGGCGCACTGTAGCTTATGTAGAGAGAATACTTTAAGTGGTCCCTCTCTTAGGTACCTGTCTACCAGTTTCTCCAGAGCTTTTAGGAGAAAGGATGATAGACTAATGGGCCTGTAAGCTTAAGCTTCCTCATAAGTCGGTCTACCCACCTTCGGTATAAAGGTGACTTTGACCTCCCTCCATGCTTTGGGTACGTACCCAAAGGCTATGCAGGCTCTGTATAGCTTGCTCAAATGGGGTATCAAAACAGATGCCCCTTCTTGCAATAGTATTGGGTAGATGCCATCCGGACCAGGGGATTTGAGAGGCTGGAAGCCCGCTATGGCAAGCTTTAGCTTATTTTCATCTACCACTTTCTTTACCGTGAGCCAGTTATTTTTGGACGTGTGCCTTGTGAGCTCGTCCCTTGTGACTGGTTCCTCTTCATCGCTGTCGCGCACTATACATTCTGGGAAGTGAGTCCTAAACATCACGCCCAGAGTGTCCTGTCCAGTTTCCGTGAGATACCCATTCTCATCCTTTATAGATGATAGTGGGTTTGTATTAGTCATGGACATTGCTTTGCACACCCTCATTCCATTTGGCAGAGCTTCAATGGAGGTGCAATGCTGCCGCCAATTAGTTCTTTTGGCCTTGCGTACCGCCGTGTTATACCTTGTCAGCATGCTATGATAGCCAGAGAAATCCTTCTTGGCTTTTGCATCATTAAAGGCCTGTCGTGTTTCCTGACGTATTTTAACTAGTTCAGGAGTCCACCATGGTACCTTTTTACAAAAGGCCTTTTTCTCTGGGCAATTATCTTCCTATGCACCGATGGTGCCCACCTTGATTCTGTCCGCTTCAAATTCTATATCTAGTTTGGAATTAAGCTTACCTTTAGGGCTCCCTAGATTTATTTTTAGGTCCCTCCTGTACGAGTCCCAATTTGTATGCCTTGGGTTTCTCCTTCGTCTAGTTTCGGCTACTCCCGCCGTCCTAAACCTAAAGCATATATAATTATGGTCAGACAGAGAGATTTCGTCCGATACATGCCAGTTTTCAATATGAGCGCTGGCCCTGTTTGAAGCCAGTGTAAGGTCAATAACTTCAGTTCTCGCCGAGGTCCTGAAGGTAGGATTATTGCCTGCGTTAAGGATTTGTAAAGAAGAGCTTACCACAAAGTCCAACAAATCCTCCCCTCGTTTGTTGACATCTGAACTGCCCCAAACGACGTGGTGTGCATTCGCATCGCAGCCAAGTATCAGGTCGAGGTTTTCTTGGTTGCCGTATTCAACCAGTCTTCTGATTAGTGGTGTTACTGGTTCCTTTTGTTCATATGGGAGATAGGCAGAGGCAAGAATAATTCTCCTTTTCTCTCCGTCCCCACTTGGATCAAAGCTGTTGTGAGATCCCTGTAACAGAAAGTACGTAAGGGCATTGCCTCTATACCGCCCCTGATATAGATGCAAGTCCTCGCGTCATTAGTTGGACAGTCATAGAGTACTATACCTCCTGTCCCACCTAAGTACCTTTTATAGTTCCCTTATACAGATAAGGTTCCTGTATCAAGGCAACGTCATATGTGTTAAGCTTCAGTTGCCGAGCCAGAAGGGCAGAAGCGGCTCTGCAATGATGCAAATTTATTTGTACACACCTTAGTCCCTCCATCTTGGATGATTTTAATGGGCCTGTGTTGATATGGGAGGGCTTTAGTTTTGAGGCCCCTCCTCCATCGCCTGGCTCTCCTCGAGAGCGGTCGGCGACTCAATCCCCAGGGTGTCGAATTCCCCGAGGATGTCATCCTCGTGGTCTGCCTCCGACGCCCCGGTCTGAATCTCTATCTCCTGCGCTGCGTCGTGAGCAGAGATTTCGTCGATGGCCTCATCACGTTGCGGTGGTCCATCCTCGGAGGGCTCCGTTTCTGCTTCCGCAGTGGGCGCCTCTCCCTTGTCTTCTTCCAGGAGTTTGAACGAGTATCGTTCAATTCCTCCTGGAAGAGAGTAGCCCGCGGCCTTGATGACCCCAGCGGACACCCCGTCCATGAGGACGATACGACGGATGCCGGTCTGCTCAGTGAGAGTATTCACGACCTTCCAGTCGTCCGTCCTCAAGGCAGGGTTAAGTCGCTGGAGCAGTCGAATGGCCCGGGCAGAGTCTTGCAACGCCAAGTTGCGACTCTTCCATGCCATTTTGACTGGTTTTGGAAGGTCCTTGGCGTCGATGACCTTGAGTTTCAGGGAGCCAAGTTCCACATTGTGGATGGCACCCCGAAACCAGCAAGCTGCATTAGAATCGTCGCAGGATACATGTACTGCACCTGCAACGACTCCGGGAGCAACCGTGAGAACAGGCAGAGGATCCGGCGCATCTTGCAGTTTCTCAATTATGAGCTCCTCGATTGGCACCAAGTCCTCCGCCTTCAAGTACTCCTCTGGGTACTTGACTGAGACGACAGCGAGTTTCACAGCCGCCACCGCATCCCTAAAGGATCCGATTGAGGATAAATGCCCTTGGGTCTTCATCCTCTTGGCCGCCATGTTCCCGCTGTCCCCGCTGAAAACAGCACGCGGTCTCTTTGATGAGCCCTCCGTAGGAGTCCCCTCAAGAGCCGCCTGCTGTCTCAGCTTTTGGCGCTTTTTCTCTGCGTCCCAGATCGTCCAACCGGAAGCCAGCCTGATTCATGCCGGCCGCCGGGGGACGACGAGGTGTTGCCTTTGCCGGTCGCGTCCGGGGCTGCAAGGTCCGAGGTCATTTGACCTCTAACGCAAGGGTCCCGTGTCGCGCCAGCTTTGGCAGTACCCTTATGCCCGGTGGGCTGGTTTGCAGTTCCGCCCTTCGGTGGTCCCAAAGCAGTGCCGACCCTCGACAGTGCCGCAGCAGTACCGTCAATTGACAGTCCCACCACAGCCCCATCTCGAGACGATCCCACTGCAGTCTCGCCTCTGGACGTTCCTGCTAGGGAAGATGCAGTCCCAGCTTGTGCCGGTCCCGCCGTCTGGTGTACAGTCCCAGCTTTTGCCGGTCCCGCCTTTCTGAGCGCAGTCCCAGCTTTCGCCGGTCCTTTCGCCTTGTGGTTTTTTTGCTTCTAACATCCATTAAAAATCCCGTTTTATA
The DNA here is from genome assembly GCA_949775005.1 of Orthosia gothica. NCBI lineage: Eukaryota > Metazoa > Arthropoda > Insecta > Lepidoptera > Noctuidae > Orthosia > Orthosia gothica. The sequence continues at coordinate 18,784,138 of OX459062.1, read as the reverse complement.
TTTTCATCCCTCAACTATCCCCACCCGCCATGGAGTGCTCAAGTGGCGATGCTACGGTAGCACCAGGGATTAGTGGAGGGATATACCCCCCCCATTAGTTGCCCACGAGACTGCACAGCACCAACCCACACCGCTACCACTAGCGATGCGAGCGAGCACTGCCGCCTGCAAGCCCCCAATGGGAGTGAACTCACCTGGGGGCCGTCTGACCGGACCCCGCAGCCGATTTACCGTAGCTGGCTAAGCTACGGCCTCCCGTGTGATGAGAAATCCGGGCCAAAGAGGAGTGTTGCCTCAGAGACGTTAAACCGCCTACGCTCGTCGGCTCAGCCACCAGGATCCCTTCATCCCCCCGTAGGGGTCCCCGCGAACGGCACAAACACGCGGGAGGTCATTGCTATCCATCATTGTTCTTGTTCAATGGTGGACACCCAGGGGCATGACCTCGCCACCCCTGTGTTGAGTCGCCCGGTGATTTCTGTTACGTCTATTTCATAGGGAATTAGACCAAAAACAGGGCGGCAACCACGAGAAGGAAAATCACCGCACTTGCCTTAAGGATCTACACGACCGTAGCGCTCTCCCTCAAGACCACGCCACCTTGCCGTCTCTGAAGGAGACTGACAAGGTAGGACTGCATCGACAAAGCCAAGCCCTACGAGGCTTGTCGCTGAAAGCTCAAAGCGTAAGTTTGTTAACACAGGCCAGCCCCTTGATAGGCGAGAGACATCTATTGATAGGCGATAGATGTCTCTAGTGTTGTTTTGTACTAGGCTGGCATTTATTGTCGTGCTGATGTTCAACACCTCCCGTATGAGATCAATTCTAGATTCATTTTCTTTACACGACATGCGCTTAAGTTCTTCGATTCTGCTTTACAAATTCCGTATTTTTAACCGACTTCCAAAAAGGAGGAGGTTCTCAATTCGTCGGAAACTATTTCTTTTTTTTCATGTATGTTCCCCGATTACTCAAAGACGGATGGACCGATTTCAAAAATCCTTCTTTTGTTTGAAAGGGTATACTTCCTAGTTGGTCCTATAGTCATCAGGTCAGGATCTCATGATGGAATCCTAGAGAAATCGAGGGAACTCCTCAAATATTATAGTCATACATATAGCGATTTTGGTATTTTCATCAAAAATGCAATCATTTGCACTCAGAAAGTATCATTTGGAGAAGTGGAACTGATCAAGAAGACCACAGATAGTCACTGGAACTCCTAAATGCTAAGTATGTCACGGGCATAAGATATCTCGAATAGTTAACCGACTATAATGAAGCAAATACTTATAAATAAATGGTACAGATGAAAATGGCACCATCGAAGTGATCTGATGATGAAGCCGGAAGGTAGGCACTGGAATTCTGAAATAAAACAATGTATCCTAGTCGTGATGTTAGATGTTATTTGGCTATAAATGATAATCATGATGTTCCGTATGGTGCCGGACGTTAAGAATTTCACCATCCCATGTCTTCCCGTGGGTGTCGTAAAAGGCGACTAAGGGACAAACCAGAAAATGGGCAGCAGCGTTCTCTGTGGTCCTATAACAACCATACTGCGATCGCCAATCCGCCTGCCAAGCGTGGCGATTATGGCAAAACCCCCCCTATGAATAGCACAAATAAAAAATGGCCCCTAGTGCCCGGCAGCCCGCCTACCCTCGACTACGGTAGCGGTCGAGGTTACGGCATGGCAAGGGGTGCTAAGAATCTCCGGACGAGATCCGGCTACCCCAACAATCACCGACGACTGGACCTGGCAACGTACAACACGCGCACACTTCGGACCGACGAGAAGATCACCGAGCTCGAAGAGGAATTGAGCAGGTTGCGATGGAGCATTATAGGGTTATCTGAAGTCCGAAGAGAGGGGGAGGTCTCGATAATCTTCAAATCCGGTAACCTGCTCTATTTCCGAGAGGGTGACCGGCAGTCCCAAGGTGGTGTCGGGTTTATCGTCCACAGGTCCCTTGTGAACAACGTGGTGAAGATCGAGAGTGTGTCGACCAGGGTGGCGTACCTTATACTCAGAATATCCTCTAGATATTCGCTGAAGGTCATACAGGTCTACGCCCCAACCTCGGCACACCCCGACGACGAGGTAGAGACCATGTATGAGGATATCTCCAGAGCCATGCATGGTTTCAAAACTCACTTCACCGTTGTCATGGGGGACTTCAACGCGAAACTGGGCAAACGAGATGAGGATGAGCTGCAAGTGGGGCAATTTGGAGTTGGACGACGGAACCACCGGGGTCACCTACTGGCCAGTTTTATGGAGAAGGAGGGCCTCTATATGATGAACTCCTTCTTCAAAAAGCGTGAACACAGGAAGTGGACCTGGCAGAGCCCCGATGGTGCAACAAAAAATGAGATCGACTTCATCATGTCAACCAAGAAGCAAATGTTCAATGATGTCTCTGTGATCAATTCGGTAAAAACCGGGAGCGATCACCGCATGGTAAGAGGCACATTGAACATTAATATTAAGCTTGAAAGGTCTCGACTGATGAAGTCCACGCTCCGTCCAGCACAGGTCCAGGTCCAAAACCCCGAGAGCTTTCAGCTCGAACTCCAGAATCGTTTCGAGTGCCTGGGGAGCTCCGTGGACGAATACAGCGACGGGTTCGTGGAAGCTGTCCATACGGTCGGGTCTAAGTTTTTCAAGACCCGTCGTACAGATAGAAACAAAAAGCTCTCTGATCATACCCTCAAGCTTATGAAGGAGAGGCGTGAGATGATCCTGCAGTCTTCAGATGAGGCGTGCAAATACCGGCAGATCAATAGACAGATCTCTAAATCCTTGAAAAGAGACCTCCGCCGCTTTAATACCGAGCGTATTAAAGACGCGATTGAGCGAAATAAAGGCTCCAAGGTGTTTTCAAGGGATCTGTCTATTGGGCAGAGCCAGCTCACGAAACTGAAGACCGATGATGGCAGGATTGTATCCGCCAAACCGGAGCTTCTGAGGGAGATCGAGAGTTTCTATGGGCAGTTGTACACGTCAACCAGTAAACCCGTTGCGAATCTAGCAAACGACCCAAGAGCTAGATTGACCCGACACTATACCGAAGATATCCCGGACGTCAGCCTGTATGAGATTAGGATGGCTCTGAAACAGCTTAAAAACAACAAGGCGCCGGGTGATGACGGAATCACGGCTGAACTCCTGAAGGCGGGTGGAAAACCGGTCCTCAAGGCCCTTCAGAAGCTTTTTGATTCCGTCATACTCGAGGGCAAAACGCCACAGGCATGGTGCAGGGGTGTGGTGGTACTCTTCTTCAAGAAGGGCGACAATGCCCGGCTGAAGAACTATAGGCCCATCTCGCTTCTAAGCCATGTTTACAAGTTGTTTTCAGGAGTCATCACGAATCGTCTCGCGCGCAGGTTTGACGATTTCCAGCCTCCCGAACAAGCCGGATTCCGAAAAGGCTTTAGCACCGTAGACCACATACATACGCTGCGGCAGGTTATACAGAAGACCGAAGAGTATAACTTGCCTCTCTGTTTAGCGTTTGTGGACTACGAGAAAGCCTTCGATTCGATCGAGACTTGGGCTGTACTACAGTCTCTCCAACGGTGCCAGATCGACTACCGGCACATTGAGGTGTTGAAGTGTCTGTACAAAAACGCCACCATGTCAGTCCGTCTTCAGGATCAGACCTCGAAACCTATCCTTCTCCAGCGCGGCGTAAGACAGGGAGACGTAATTTCTCCGAAACTGTTCACTGCTGCGCTGGAGGACGTCTTCAAGGTTCTGGACTGGAAGGGGCTTGGCATCAACGTTAATGGCGAGTACATCACTCACCTTCGGTTTGCCGACGACATAGTGATCATGGCTGAGACCATGGAGAGCCTCAGTAAAATGCTCGATAACCTTAGTAGAGCTTCCGAAAGAGTGGGTCTTAAAATGAACATGGACAAAACCAAGGTCATGGTGAACGCCCATGTAACACCCACTCCTATCAAGATCGGAGACTCTACACTTGAAGTTGTAGACGATTATGTTTACCTGGGACAAACGGTCCAGTTGGGTAGGTCCAACTTCGAGAAAGAGGTCAACCGTCGAATCCGACTCGGCTGGGCGGCGTTCGGGAAGTTGCGTGGTATCTTCTCGTCCAATTTACCGCAGAGTCTCAAGACAAAAGTCTATGACCAGTGTGTGTTGCCAGTGATCACCTATGGGACCGAGACGTGGTCGCTCACAATGGGCCTTATCAGAAAGCTTAAAGTCACCCAAAGGGCAATGGAGAGGGCTATGCTCGGCATTTCCTTGCGTGATCACGTCAGAAATGATGATATCCGCAGGAGAACCAAAGTTACCGACATAGCCCGAAGAATTGCCAAACTTAAGTGGCAGTGGGCAGGGCACATTGCTCGCAGAAAGGATGGCCGATGGGGCCGAAAAGTTCTGGAGTGGCGACCGCGAACTGGAAGACGATACGTTGGAAGGCCTCCCACTAGGTGGACCGATGACCTGGTTAAGGTTGCGGGAAGGCGCTGGATGCGAGACGCACGGGATCGGTCAATGTGGCGACGCCTGGGGGAGGCCTATGTCCAGCAGTGGACGTCTTTCGGCTGAAATGATGAATGATGATAATCATGATAATTGGAGGTACCAGAAAAATAAAAAACTTTTTAACAAAAAATCATACCGACTTCCAGAACAAAAAACTACAAAGCAAAAAATAAATTTCTTTTCCGAAGTCGGTGTCGAAAAAGGGAAACAATGGGTACAAAAGACACTTGCACGACTTGTGCAAATACAATACAATTTGATTTAACAAAACGTTACGTCAACATAAATGTTTTTTTTTTTTTTTTTTTTTAAACATTTATTTTAGGTTATAACCCATATCAGAAAACATCTTTAAATTAAATTATTCGATAAGTAATACTAAATCACACATAGATACAAACAATATAAATACAACATCAACACATCAAACAAATTAAAAAATTTCATCAATCATAAGATAAAATATTCATAATCATATTCATTACAGTAGTCTCTTACGTGCGACACTATATGTAACTTGTCTGTCACAACAGTGTCTCACATAAGGACAGTCCAATATATTCAAAATCAAAATCAATATTTTTATTTCATATAGGCACTTATTAAACGTCGACAAAAGGTGCACGCTTCGGGTTGATCGTTTCCTATGGAGAAGAACCGGCAAGAAACTCCATGGTTACTCTTTTAAAAAAATGGTTTGGTTTTACAATATTTCCTTGTTACAGCATTAGTACTTAGATATGTGGGGACAACGTAGGCCCGACAATAAGTCGTAAGAAAAACAAAAAAAAAAAGATAACAAATTATTTAAACAAAAGAAAATAAAACGAGTTAAAAAGTTAACAAATGTTAACAAGCATCTAGAAGGCCTACAATGTTCACACATTTACAAAACAATCGGTAAAGGAATCTATACAAAAGTAAAAAAAAAAAGACTATATCTAACATGTGGCACAAATATTGTTATCAGTGCTGTAACTATTCTTAGCAAAGGGCTATGAAGATGATTGAAAACCATTGTAAAAAGAATAATCAAAAGAAGGAAAAAAAACAAAGAATTAATGAGATTGAGAATAGTTAGACACAACCACATATTTGTGCCGTTTATGAGTTACCAGGGAAGCCGCATGCGCAGAAGGAGCTAAAGCCAAATTTTTTATCTTCAACGTAGTCCTTGATTTTATAATATGCTTTTTTAATAAGGACACGTTTGATGTAGTTTTTGAACTTTCCATCGGTCAGTTCTATAACTGACTTTGGCAACTTGTTATAAAAGCGTATACTGTTTATATAAAAAGACTTGCTAGTTTTTGTTAATCTGAATTTGGGTATTTCAATTTCGTGCTTACTGCGTGTATTTAAATTATGTAAGTCGCTTCTAGTTTTGAAAAGCCTTCGATTTTTGCGGACATACAAAATACATTCCAAAATATAGAGTGAGGGTAGAGTCAGTATATCGATTTCTTTAAATGTTTCTCTGAGGGACTCGCAAGGACCCATTTTATAGATCGCGCGGATTGCCCTCTTTTGTAAGATGAAAATTGAGTCAACATCTGCTGCTGATCCCCACAGCAGAATGCCATACGACATAATACTGTGGAAATAAGCATAATATACTAACCTAGCTGTGGCTACATCGGTTAACTGCCTTATTTTCCTTACTGCATAATTATGCAGCTGAACTTAACCTACCCGAAAGAGTTCTAATGTGCGCGCCCCACTGCAGTTTTGAATCGATAGAAATCCCTTAGAATACAGCTATAACTTCAAGACTTTTGTCGTCAAGATATAAATTTAGGTCACGTTGTGGTACATTTGGTAAAGAGAACTTAAGACATTTAGTTTTTTTCGCATTCAGTAAAAGATTGTTAGCTGCGAACCATTTTGTGAGAATAATAGACTTTCGTTGACATGTAAGACATCCGTATCTTTCCTATCTATTTTAAAAATTAGCGAAGTATCATCAGCAAATATAATTATATCCGATAATTTGGCCATCATAAAAGGGAGATCATTAATGTAAACAAGAAAAAGGACAGGGCCGAGAATTGAACCTTGGGGCACGCCCATCTTGACTAGAGACCCGGAGGACGTCACCCCGTTAACATTCACTTTTTGCTGTCTGTTTGATAAATATGAAAGCACAAGATCAGCAGCTCGTCCTCGAATTCCGTAGTGGTGTAATTTACAGATCAGTGTGTTATGGTCGACGCAGTCGAACGCTTTTGAGAGATCACAGAAAATGCCAATGGCATCCTGGGACTTCTCCCAAGATTCCAAAATGTGACTGATGAGTTTTACTCCCGTCCGTTGTCGACCTACCTTTCGTGAAACCAAACTGCTGACTATGCAGGATCCCATTTGAATTGAAGTGAGACAACATCTGATCCAGCATAATTTTTTCATAGATTTTACTCAATGCTGGAAGCACGGATATAGGTTTATAATTAGAGGGATCACTCTTACAACCTGATTTGAAAATTGGTACTACTTTGCTGTGTTTCATTAAGTCAGGAAACGTGCCGCTGTCCAAACATTGATTGAATATGCCTGTTAGGACAGGAGCAATTGAGTCAATAATATCTTCAAGAACCCTAACGGATATCCCCCATAAGTCTTCAGTATTTTTTATATTGAGACTTTTGAACACGTTTTTAATTGTATCAATACATATTGGTTTAAATTTAGAGGTCGGTATGTCTTTGGTAAAGTTTTCTTTAAGAAGAGCTTCAGCTTATTTAGATGAAGAGGGAAGAGACTTCTTAACCTCTAACGGAATGTTGGTAAAGAACTTTTCTAATTTCTCAGCGACTTCTTGCTTATCAGAAATGGTTTGATTATTTGTTTTCAAAGACAACTCATTCTGATCGCGTTGTTGTGTCTTTCCAGTTTCTCTATTTATTAATTGCCACACAGTTTTTATTTTATTATTTGAAACACCAATTTTGTTAATTATTATTTGAGATTTTGCTTGAGCGCAGACTCTTTTAAATATTTTGGAATAGTTTCTAACATAAGTGTGAAAAACTTTATCGGAAATCAATGATTTTTCGTAATATAAATTATTAAAAACGTTATTATTAAAAGAATTTAATTTATTTTTCGTAAGAGGTCTTAATCGAATTGATTTAACTAGGTTTAATTTTATATCCGACTCAAAAGATACTAGTTGACCAGTATGGTCTGACCTAACGCCACTAATTACAGACGAATCTTTTACTTTACAATTAGTGAATACATTGTCTATGCACGAAGCTGAAGTTGCTGTTATTCTTGTTGGTTCATTAAATAAATATTTTAAGTTAAATGATTTGAACAATGACATGAGCTTACATTTTTCGGGTGAATTGACTAACAGATCTATATTTAAATCACCACAAACAAAGACAAATTTATTATCTTTGAAAAGATAATAAATTCTTCCATTAAAATTAAAAACATTGACAAGTTTGATGCTGGTGGTCTGTAAACACACAAGATAGTATGCCCTTCGACCTCTGCACATGCTACCTCACATAAGCGATCAACAGAGTAAGCAGTGATATCCTTCCTTTCCTTATATTTGAGATGACTGTAACAAAGTATCAAGGTACCACCACCCACTGTGGATCTATTGTACGCGCTGGCAACTGAAAAATTATTTACATTAAACAACATCCTATCTGGTTTTAACCAAGTTTCACAAAAACATAGGATATCCATGTGGTATTTATCTACTAACAATTCCACGTCTAATATTTTGCCGGAGAAGCGATTTATATTTTGATGATATAGTAAAATATTACTATTCGTCTTCTCTTTTGTCGGCTCTAATAGTTTAAAGGGTCTACAGTAGTATTATCAGAAAAACTGGATAATACTGTTAAATCACTAAACCTTGTTTCAGTTAAATTATCAATAACTGCGTATATATTAAAAGCTAACAATGTAGCTAATAAATGTCGGCTATTTTTGGAAAGAAACATATGTTCCCGAATCAAAACAAAATCTCTAACAAAATTGTTGGTGTCAAAAAACAATAAACGATCACTATGACGACAAGATAAAATATGCATCAAGTTATTTAAACTAGATATGTATTCATTTTCCTGAACAAGTAACTTGTCAGAATAGGGCAATGCACATAGTATCAATTTGCCTAATCTTAACTTAAGTAGGGTATCAATACCATTAACTATGTCCCTTTTTGTTACACTAAGGCTATTTCCAAAAATAAGAACTGCAGTAGTTTGCTCATTTAATTGTGTCTGTTGAATTTTATGAATAAGCTCATTAAAATGCAATTTATGATAACAATGGTTCACTATTGTATGTTTGGAACGGTTATTTAACAATGATCCAAAACTCCGAAACTATCAGAATATACCAAGACATTACTTTTGGAGGGGTTCAAATTTGTTGCAGTATGATCGATGGGTAAAGTTATAGGAGCAACATGTTATGAAATGAGAAGTGGCGGAGCGGCAGCACAACTACAGGTGAGGTTGTTAGTCAATGACTCATACCTCTCTGCATTATACTTCACCAGGTCCACCAACTCACAGGCCTCCTGCATGCGCTCACTTAACATTTGTTGACTACATTCATATTTACAAAATATTTCTTTTAGTGTATTTTCCCTACTCAATAACTCCCTTTGAAGATTCTGAATGTCAACATCATACATTTGTGTACTAGTTTCTTATTTACTATTACATCAAATTAATTGGTTTTTTAAGTTTCTGAAATCTCTTTTAAGGTTAACAAGTTAGTTGCTTTTTCCCAATCCTATACCCAACTTCTGAACTTTATCAACACTGCCAGGTACTTATAGTCCGGCAATTATTCATTATCATGACGGTATTAAAAACCGGCCAAGTGAGAGTCAGACTCGCGCACGAAGGGTTCCGTACCATTATCGCAAAAACGGCAAAGAAACACGTTTGTTGCATCGGAGCCCCACTTAAATAATTATTTTACTCTGTTTTTAGTATTTGTTGTTATAGCGGCAACAGAAATACATCATCTGTGAAAATTTCAACGGTCTACCTATCACGGTTCATGAGATACAGCCTGGTGACAGACAGACAGACAGACAGACAGACAGACAGACAGACGGACCGCGGAGTCTTAGTAATAGGGTCCCGTTTTTACCCTTTGGGTACGGCACCCTAAAAACACGCTGAACTACCCCTAGATCCCGATCTCCTAACACAAAACAGAAGATCAACCAATGTTTGTCCAATCATCCGTTACAACACAAGTTTCTCTCAACGGTTTTTCTGCTTTCTTGGTACTTTTCTGTACAACTCTATGAATAATAAACTATTTCTATACAAGCATACGAAAGAGGTTTGTAAAAGGAAATTAAGAAATTGGCTGTTAAACCTTGACTACATTTCCACGGAAAATATTTTAAAACCAGTGTCATAAACTCATACACGCACATTAACACTCACACTCTTACACTCACACATTTACACCCTCACATTACACTTATACAATCACTCATGCACAAATCCTTCTCATTTCTCCATTCTGATTAGTTACATAGGTACCTAATTATTGTTTGTAGGTACCTACATACTTTTCAGGGAATAAGATACTTCTTTTGTATATTTTCCGCTGAATTTTTAAATTTCTTTATCTTTGATTTCATTTTAATTCTCTTTAAACTTAATTTTCATTTAATTTAATTGTATTCTTCTTTAATCTTAAATTTCGATTTTGTAAAGACTACACGTAAATTATTTCATGGTTAATTATTCCTCTATGTAAAATGGGTGATCTGTAACACAGGGCCTTACCTATCTCAGACACCCTTCTCCATATAAGGTTAAGTATTATGATAGTCACTGTATTTTGATGTCGAGATAAATAAATATTTTTTTATTATTATATTTGTAAATACTTTGAGTTTTTAAAAGTTTCTTGTATTTCTTAATACTTTTATTGATTTTAATATATTTCTAAATTTTATTATGACTACTTAGAATTGGACATTTAGCAATGGTATCATCCCCTGTTAGGTCTATGGTAATGGTGGACCGCTCACACTCCAGTTTCGATGCAGTATTCATCAGCTCATTGTACAGGTTACTGGTGTTAGAAACCTCTTCGCTTTCAGCGAGTCAATGGAGGTAATAGTGTTATGAGCCTTGCACAATTCTGCTTCTAATACAGATATACGCTTCAGTGCCTGGTCATGAGTGTCATGGCACTGCTGAAAATCTGACACTAGTTGACGGATATGGTGATGCTGTTCCAGTATATCCATATGCTGGGAGTGTAGCTCTGCAAGCTGGTTCTTGACTTGAGTGTTTTATGTTTTATTTTATTTGTTGTTGAGTGTTTTTATTAGCTATCGTACTCAGAACAGTATTGAAGCTGTCCCGCACTCTGCGCACAGTGCTTCCGCATGGTCGCAAGAAAACGGTCCGTGCGCGCCTATGCGAACACACCCGAAGCGCTGCAGTAGCAAGGCAGACCCAGAATCGCTCTGAAGGCATTGTTAAACTGAATGCGGAGGGTGTTTTAGCTTTTCTGCGTGTAATTAGCCCACAGGCTGCAGGTGTACATGGGCGTGCTATATGCTCTGAAAAGAGTTATTTTCACGCCATACACCACAACGTGCGAACCTGCGGGCCAGCATATTAGCTCTTTTCGATAACGCCCTCCGCTCCCGTTTTAAGTCAGGATAGTTCCTGAGGTCATCCGTGACTATATGTCCGTGACCCTTGTCATGTGAGCCATGTCGCTATGTCGATCTAATAACTCAATTACAATTGAAGACGGCTCGAATATCACAACATACGCTTTCATTTGTTTTTGTATTTATTCGCATGTTGTCGGTATGATTGCAACTTTATCAGCTGTTTTGTCATTGTAATTTTTACCCATTCTGGTCCTTGCCACCAAAAAGGATGTTGCAATAGCTGGGAGCAACTGATGCCACAGGGTTCACAGTCTGCTGCGTTTTCTTCTGATTTGACGTACCTCCAGTGATGTTTCGGTATTACTTCATGCAATTGCTGCACTCTGTTGCTCACGAGCGACTTCCATTTTGTGACTTCACCATGCAGCCAGCCTGGTACCCTAGAGTGGACCTCCACTCTGCACCCTGGTCCCGCATGCTACAAGCTCCTGCCGCACTCCGTGGTACCAATCCCTTAATAAATAAAAAAAAAAAAAATGCCTTTTATTTCATGCATTACATTTACAGTTCTAAATCCTTCAAGTAAAAAGTTAATAAACATTAAAAAAAAATTGATATTATTCAGGTCGTATAGATTGGTCTTGGAACAATATAAAAATAAAAATAAATGAGAGTTAAAAGTTCACAACAATTGTAAACAAAATTGATTAATTTCATACATTGATTGTTTTCAATATGTGAGTATATCATTTAATTGAATTATTAAAATAACATTGATAGATAAATTAAAGAATAAATAAAATTGATTAATAAAATAAAACTAATTTAAAAACCTATCATGATTAGCATGCATGAACCTCTCACATGGTGAGAGTGAAGGCCTCCTCCAGGGATGACCAGCGGTCACGGTCTGAGGCTTATGACATCCAGTTTTTCCCTGCGACTCGTGTGATGTCGTCAGCCCATCTAGTTATCGGTCCACTTCGTTTTCTATTGCCTGTAGGGCCAGGCCATGATGGTCGTCACTCATTCTTGCTACGTATTCTGCTCATCTCCATTTAAGTTTGAGAGCGTAATATAATCTTTTTTTTTTTTTTTTTTTTTTTTTATTTATCTATGGGCTCGCGTTTGACCACTATCTCGCCTGATGGTAAGTGATGATGTGGTCGACGGTGAAGCACGCTTGCCTAGAAAAAACCTATTCACTCTTGACTTAAAGACCCCAAGGTTGTAGCTATCAGGAAACAAAGACTCCGGCAGGGAATTCCACTCCTTAGCTGTGCGTACAATGAAAGTATTCGCAAAACGCTTTGTACGTATGGGTGGGATGTCCACCATGTACCGGTGGCGCATTGCCGTACGTCTTGTTGTCCGGTGATGGAAAGGGCTAGGTGGAATCAAATTGTGCAGTTCCATCGCACACTCCCCGAAATGTAACCGATAAAAAACCGACAGACTGGCCACCCGGCGTCGATGTTCAAGGCTCTGGAGCTTTGAGGCGACCAGTGCATCGTTACCGATAAGCCTCTTGGCCCGTCTGTCAATCGACTCAAGTGCATCAAGCTGATATTTGGCAGATCCGTCCCAGAGGTGAGAGCAGTACTCCATGCATGACCGAACTTGCGCTTTATACAATTTGAGCAGCTGTTCAGGCGTGAAGTACCGTCTCACCTTTGCAAGGATCCCCAACTTTTTTGCAGCCAACTGAGCCTTTGCCTCAATGAAAGGACCAAAATTGAGGGTCGATGTTAACGTAACACCAAGAAGGTCGAGATGGTCCGTTATCGGCACGGTTACACCACGGAAAGATGGAGCCGGGTGGAATAAGCTCTTTTTTGATGAAAAAAAGACACGCCTGGGTCTTAGCAGCATTGAAACTGACTAGATTGGCATCGCCCCATTCGGAGACAGCCTCCAAAGACAGGTTCAAGCGCCCAACCATGGCCTCCCGGAGAGACCGGATCTCAGGCCCAGTAGCCCGTGCGCCGGACACGTATCTCTCAGCAACCGTGCTGTCGTCTGCGTACCCAAAGGTTCCGGGTTTTAGCAGGTCATTTATGTGCAGCAAAAACAGTGTAGCCGAGAGCACCGACCCCTGAGGGACTCCGGCGTTAATACCTAACTGACCGGACGAGCAGCCATCGATAACCACTCGAATTGACCGATCCCTCAGGAAGTCAGCAATCCAATCACACAGACCACTAGGCAGACCGAAGGAAGGAAGCTTACCAATAAGGCTCTCATGCCAGACCCTGTCGAAAGTCTTCGAGATGTCAAGGGAGACAGCAAGGGCTTCCCCATGCCTCGGCACGGGCTGAACGTTAGCTTGCTTCCAAGCCTTCGGCACCTTTCCAGTCACTATCGAAAGGCGATATAGGCGTGTCAGGATTGGAGACAATTCAGGCGCACAAGTTTTTAGTACAATTGCCGGTATATATAATCTCTTAATACCTCGTGAATATTGTTGGTGAAGTACTCATGCATTTTGTCTTCTCCTGCACTCAGCTCCTGATGTTTCTCTTTTCATTCTGCCCAAAGCTGATCTAACCGCTCAAGCCTTTGTTGAATGTAATAGGAGGTTTTCCTGCTCGCTGAATCCTTCTTGAAGTTGGTATGGATCCTCTTCATCTCCTCCAGGATCTCAGCCTGACGCGCGATTAAACCCTCCATTGTTAATGAAGTAAGCAAGAAATTAACGATCTTAATTGAAACACAGGAACTCTCCCTTTACGCTGATGCAACATGTCACTCTGGAAACTGGATCGCTGCGACTGCTTCTGCACGGCAACACTCGATCAAGGTACAAGTCACACGCGACGTTTTACTGACCGATAAATTGGACTGTACGATATTTGCAATAATTTCGAAGGACCAAAAAATAATAATGTAGGGTGCTAATGCAAATACACCTTACCATTAATTATTGTCAATGCAATGGTTGCAAGGGAATGTTTTTAAAACTAAAGTGTCAGAGTGGTTACAAAAAAACTGTTTCTACAGCATTAAGGAATTTTTGGAACATAAAAATATTTGTTCTGATTATTAATGTATTGTAAATAAATTGATGACATTTATAAGTAATAATAATGTGTGATAATAATGTGATAATAATGTGATAATAATGTGATAATAATGTGAATAATGTGAATAATGTGATAATAATGTGATAATAATGTGATAATAATGTGATAATAATGTGATAATAATGTGATAATAATGTGATAATAATGTGATAATAATGTGATAATAATGTACTAATAATATTTCTGCATAATAATGCCATTTAAACATAAATAATTTGCACGCTTGCTTGCAGGCAGAATACAATGACGTTAAGGCTGTATGATCTTCCCTTGTAAACTGTGTATTTTCTTGCAAATAAACAATTTGAATGCATATGTCAGTGTAATGTAAAAATGCCAATGAGTGCCAACGGGCTGGAATCAAGAAATAAAAATGCAAGTTGTCCGATCCAAACCGCGTCTATTAGAACACTAAATTAAGTATTGATACAAATGCATCATCAATGCTCTGCTTGCTGCTGCTGCATGATTTTCATAAAATCTAATGTAGGTCGCACGTGTAAGTGCAAAGGTGCGAGCCTACTTATTGCACAACTCCTTACTTACTTAACAATTTTAAAACCCATGTATGTGCACCGTACAGCAGATCAAAGTAACCTTTAAGTCTGTACTCCCGGAAAGATCAGGCAGCAATGCCGACCATGCACATGTCCAGACTCCTGGGTGCTATCAGAAAATATTAAAGTGATTGATCACCGCAGCGGCATGTATTATATAACACCGCTATATTTCTTCTTTCATAGCGCTGTAGGCAGCAGGTTGTGTGTTGCCTCTTGAAATGGAACCTGAGCTCTGCACTTGTCTTGTAGCACTACACGCAGCTGGTCACAACGGGTCTTGTGGTATTCACAGCCATGTTGATGCGCTCAGAGTCAGAACTATTTGTTGCATACTGTGCGAATGGCTGAAAAAATCATGTCTATGAGCAAGTTTTCAACAAGGATAACGTTTTGTTGAATCAAATTGTATTGTATTTGCACACATTTCTTAATCTCCTGCGAACTCCGCTGACGGTATGAAACTGACTGAGTTTCATTTAGCATCAAAACGAAATTAAAAAAATATTTAAAATTTTAGTCGCTTAAGACCAAGAAAACAAAACAATACTGCGGCTAAACTTCACAAGACAATAGGTAGGTACTTATTGTACGAGCAAACCCGTACATATCAATAGTATAATTTTTATGCTGACATCGACGCGCAGCGAATGAATAAAATCGCACAGTAGAGTAAAAAGTAGTAGTTGCATAGCATCGTTGTTGGGTTGACTCATTCGCCGCGGGTCGATCATATATCAGTTTTTCGGGTGTTTAAATCAATACATAATTATCAATTTAATCAGTTTATCATTTAAATGTACCTTACCCGTACATTTTTGGTCCTTCGAACCGGATGTCGCGTGTGTACATTACAGTGTAGCAACCAAGTACTGTAAAGTGTTTCACTAGTGACGTCAAACGAACTAGCAGTGAGGGTGTTTGTACTGCCAGCAATAGTGCAGTACATAGCAGCAGCAGCAACAGCAATCAGCAGGGATCAACAGGGATCCGTATTTCGTGAGCAACACAGCTCCCGCTTGGACAATCAAGTAAGATCGTTTCATTTACTATCATTTCTATCAACAACATGTCTTCAATGGAGGACGTTCTCGCCCAACAACAGCAGCTACTCAATCAGATAGAGCAAGTTTACACCAACTTCAAAAAGGATGGCTCCGACCGCAAAACCTCGGACTACATACGCCGAAGGTTAGAGAATTTGGATGCATGCTGGCAAGAGTATCAAACTAATCATATAAGATTGTGTAGCATCGAATATGCCAGATCGCATACTTACTTCACTTCGAAGCAATTTGACACTGTGAAGGAGAGATATGAGAAAATCAGAGCAGTTATTCAGAATCATCCGCCAACAGAGGAAAGACCATCAACACCGCTTCTAAAGCCTGCTACTCCTCTAGCTACTTCAAGCACCGTACAACAACATTCAGGTCAATCTTTAAAGTCTCAGGGGTCAAACAGCAAGACCGATGAGATGTTGAGGAAACAGATGACCAACTTCAAGGCTTTTGAACATACTGTTTCAAGTATCGACATGGATACTGTAACAGAGAAATGGGAATTCGATCATCTGTTGAGCATGGTAAGGTCTCGCTGGGTGAATATTGACACTCAGCACTGGGACTTAGACAGCGAGCTGGGAGACCGAAATCAAGAGTATCATCATATGTACCTCAAATATGAAAGCACATACAACGCTGCTATCAAAGCAATCAATAAGAAGATGTCGTCCATTTCACATAGAGAGCATACTACGCCAAAAATAGAAATACCTACATTCAGCGGTACTTACCATCAATGGACATCTTTTAAGGATCTGTTCACAGAAGCAGTTCATAGCAACCCATCATTATCTGGAGCTCAGAAGATGCAGTTCCTCAAATCTAAAGTAAAAGGAGAAGCAGAGCGTCTCATACAGCATCTCCCGATCAGCTCAGACAACTACATCATAAGTTGGGACATCTTGAGCCATCGTTATGACAACAAAAGGATGATATTTACATCGCATATTAACATTTTATTAAATATGCCCATTTCACAGCAAGCATCAATTAATCATATCAAACGAATCCATGATACTGCACTTGAAACGATGAACGCCATACAGACTCTCGGCGTAGATGTGACGTCGTGGGATCCATTGATCGTGCACATCCTGTGTCAGAAATTGGATTCGGACACATTCAGCGAATACAACGCAGCTATCAAACAACCTCGAGAATTACTCAAGTTGAATGAATTTCTAGCCTATCTAGAGGGGAAGTTCACGAGCATGGAAGCAAGTAGAAGAAAACAGGAGATCAATCATCAAAAACCCTTTTCTTCGAACACCAATAAACCATCAGAATCAAAACATTATCATTTCAAGCAGTCATATTCAAGCAACAAGGCTATTTCGCAATCACCAAGTTACAGGAAATTGCAAAACAATCGGCCAAATTGTCCAGTCTGCAATGATGCCCACGCTATATTTTTATGCAAACAATTTGCTGAATTTTCCCCGATGAAGAAAAAACAATGTGTTGCTAACTTGAATTATTGCCAAAACTGCTTATATGATCATAAAGGAAAAGAATGCTTATCAAAAAAGCGTTGCCTCGAATGCAATGAATTTCACAACACATTGCTTCACGAATCGTATTCAAAGGAATTATCAAAACATGGAGGTAATTCGACACCTTCTACACAGCAAAACAACATCCGTTATAATCAGGAACGTGCAAATCAAGGCAACACGCACGTGACACAACAAAATAATAATATGATTCAAGAAACTTTGCTTTCAACTGCACTGCTAAAGGTTCAGAAAGCAGATGGCACATATCTGATCCTGCGAGCTCTTATTGATCAGGGCTCACAAATGTCTCTCATCACAGAGAACGCTGCTCAGCAATTAGGATTGAAGCGATCCAGGTGTGACGGCATAATCACAGGCATAGGGCAAAGAGGAAACAGTTGCAAAGGAATTATGAACCTGAACTGTATGTCAAACTCAAAAATCAGACTTTATCAATTTAATATCGATGTTTACATTATGAATAACCTAACAAAACATTTACCATCATACTCATTCCCGAAAATAGTATGCACATTCCTGGATAATTTAGAATTAGCAGATCCTGAGTACAACATCAGCCGACCCATAGACATTTTATTGGGTGCGGACGTATATTCGAATATTCTGTTAACAGGCATGTGCAGATTAAGCGAATCACTTCCGCTTGTTCAAGAAACTTATCTGGGTTGGATATTATGTGGAAATATCAAAACTAAACTAATATGCAACGTCGTGCAATTCGATTTGGATAGATTAGAACAATTCTGGGAGATGGAAGATGTTACAGAAGAAAAATCACTATCATCAGAAGATCAAGAATGCATTCAGTACTACAAAGCAACAACAAATCGGTTGGCAGACGGAAAATACCAAGTGAGACTTCCACTCATACCACAATTTGAGGAGAAATTGGGACAGTCCAAAAATAAGGCTGTTGCTCAATTCATTCATTTAGAAAAGAAATTGCATAAAAACAATTCTTTATTCAACGCATATAAATCATTCATTGCCGAATACAAAAACTTAGGTCACATGAAACCTTCACCTCGCAACCAGACACTGGAATGTTTCCTACCGCATCATTGCGTATTGCGCGAAGAAAGTGCAACGACTGCATTGAGAGTTGTTTACAATGCTTCAGCAAAAACATCAACAAATAAAAGTTTAAATGACCTCATGTACACGGGGCCCAATTTACAGCAAGACCTTCAGTCTCTTATCATTAAATGGAGACAATATCAGTTCGCATTCACGGCTGATATAGAAAAAATGTTTAGGCAGATTTGGGTACACCCAGAAGATCAACCTTTACAAAAAATTGTGTGGAGAGATAACCCGTCACAAAAAATACTAGAGTATCAATTGACAACCGTGACGTACGGCACAAAAGCTGCTCCATTTCTTGCAATGATGACATTGAGACAATTAGCGGCTGATGAACGGGATAAATTCCCAGAAGCCGCCAAGGTCATCGAAGAATCTTTCTACATGGATGATCTGGTTCATGGAACCTGCTCCCTATCAACAGCACAACAGTTGCAGCAAGATTTGATGAATATGCTAAAATTAGGGGGCTTCAACTTGAGAAAGTGGACATCAAACGACAGTCGTCTACTGCAACTAGAAGATCATGACTATTATAAACAAGAAAGCAAGAGTTTTAATCAAGCAGGATTAACTAAGACATTAGGACTTCGTTGGAACCCTACTCATGATAACTTCACATTTATATCAAAAATTGAACCATCAAGCACAAATATTATCACTAAAAGAATCATACTATCAGACATGTCTAAAATATTTGACCCATTGGGATGGATCGTGCCAGTAACAACAAAATTGAAGATTTTATTTCAAGAAACATGGTTATCCAATCTTCAGTGGGATGAACAAGTACCAGAAAAAATCAGCAAGGAATGGATCAGAACCAAGGAAGAATTAGAAAGCATCAATCAGTTCAACATACCAAGATGGTACGGTACAGAAACAGCGAGTAGTGTAGAGTTACACGGCTTTTGTGACGCATCAACAAAAGCATATGCATGCGTCATTTACTGCAGAGTAAGAAACAACAATCAATCAACTATATTAGTAGCAGCTAAATCAAAATTAGTTCCTACGAAAAAACAAATATCACTACCTCGATTGGAACTATGTGGAGCACTGTTGCTGGCCAAACTCATGACCAAAGTCAAGCAGTGTCTAGCAGGTCATGACCTACATATATTTGGTTGGAGTGACTCTACTGCCGTACTGGGATGGCTTCAAGGAAATCCAAGTCGTTGGAAAACGTTCGTAGCAAATAGAACAATACAAATAACAGATAGCATTAAACCACAATCTTGGCGATATGTAAAATCAAGCGAAAATCCCGCTGACTGTGGAAGTAGAGGACTCACAGTGGCTCAATTGAATGATTATCGTTTGTGGTGGCAAGGACCAACATGGCTAAAATCCTTTGAAGCAACGAAAGAAAATCAAGCAATCTACTCAACAAACGAGGAAATAAAGAAGCTAGAAGACGTTCATATTGTTACAAAGCATGAATCAAGCATTATTACAGACCTGTTAAACAAATATCAATCAATTAACAAAATTGCACGTATTCTAGCATTGGTGATGAAGATTACGACGTACAAAAGAAAAGCACAAAAGAATTATCTATCATTATCAGAAATCAGTCAAGCAAAGCAAAAAATTATCAAGCTAGTACAGCAAGAAGAGTTCGCTAATGAAATAAGAGATTTAAAACAAGAGGGAAAGCTAAATTCCAAAAGCAAATTGTTAAAATTAAACCCCTACCTGGATCAAAATGACATCTTAAGAGTCGGAGGGAGACTAAAAAAGGCACATATCAGCCATGACATGCAGCACCCTATTATTCTGCCGCACAGTGGACGTCTGACAGAATTAATAATAGAAGACGCACATCTAACCATGTTACATGCCGGTGCCCGGCTGACATTGGGTTTTATCAGACAAAAATATTGGATTCTAGGAGGGAACGTCGCTACAAAGAAGCAGCTTCGTCGGTGCGTAACATGTAAAAAACAAAATCCATACTGCCAGCAGCAAATTATGGGGCACTTGCCGGAGGCCAGAAGTAACCCATCCCGTCCCTTTACACACACAGGCGTAGATTTTACCGGCCATATTTACGTCAAGGCAAGCAAAGGACGAGGTATCAAGAGCACAAAGGGATATGTGGCTGTCTTTGTGTGTATGGTAACGAAGGCAGCACACTTAGAACTAGTTAGTGATTTAAGCACAACTTCATTCATCGCAGCATTGAGAAGGATGGCGGCTCGCAGAGGGACGCCTAGTCATATGTATAGTGACAATGGTCGCAATTTTGTCGGTGCCAACAAGGTACTTCAACAGGAATATCAAGCACTAATGAATATCATGCAAGACAAAGATCTAAAAGCAGAACTATTAGATATGGAAATCGAGTGGACTTTTAATGCGCCCTCATGGCCATCTGCAGGAGGCCTATGGGAGGCGGCAGTTAAAAGCTTCAAATATCATTTCAAGAGGGTTATTGGTGACCAGATTCTTACATTTGAGGAACTATATACGGTGCTCACACAGATTGAAGCTTGTCTCAACACGAGACCATTAAGTGCTATATCAGAAGATCCAGACGATGTGGATTTTTTAACGCCTGCTCACTTCCTAACAGGTGGATCAAAGGTTTCCATACATGAGACTGAAACGGATTTAAGAACCCGATGGCAGTTGACACAAAAAATAGTACAGGATCTCTGGAAAAGATGGAGGAATGAGTACCTAGTACAAATTACAGAAAGAAGTAAATGGAGACAAGCTACAAGCAACCTCAATGTTGATGATATTGTCATGATTCATGATGACAATCTCCCGCCGGGAAAATGGCTGATGGGCAGAGTCATCGAACTACATCCCGGCTCCGACGGCAATGTTCGCGTGGTAACAGTGAAAACCAAAAACGGAACACTTAAACGTCCTATCACAAAATTATCAAAACTTCCAGTTAGCAATGAATCCTCGCAAATCAAGCAAGCAAATACCGCGCGGTTGGGAGATTCTAACACAAATAAGCGGCCTGAAACAAGGAAAGGAGGCACTCGTTACAATATAGCTGCAGTGTTCGCAGCAATCATGTTATTCTTTAGTATCATAACAACTTCCCAATGCGCACTCAACGTCACACAATTCAGAAATAATCAACATATTTACTTCGACAAACTAACAAACATGCAGATCATACGCGACGACTGGAAACTGATCATATACTACGATTTAGATCCTTATTGGGAAGGAATTACCGCACTTAACAAAAGTATAATGGCCCTGGAACAAACATGCAGCACGACCCAAGAACAAACACATTGTGACATAATATTATTGCAGTTACGTCATGGGTACAATGAACTCGATTACAATAATCATATGTTACTCAGTCAGCATTTTGCAAAGCAAGCGAACAGGTGGCGGCGAGGTCTTATCGACGGTGTCGGTTACATAGCAAACGGCCTCTTCGGTGTATTGGACGCCCGATTCGCAGAACAATACGAGAAAGATATCACTCTTCTTCGCAAAAATCAAAAGCATATTGTATCATATTGGCAAAATCAAACTTCGGTCATAGAAGCAGAATTCAGTCTCTTAAAGAGGACGGAGGCTACAATGCACAAACAACATAAAATGATTCATCAGCAGTTTGCAAACATCGAAAATACCTTAGAAGTATTAAAGGCTGCAACTCAAAACATTTCGATAGCAAGTGAAGTTTCTATGAGAGCTGTGGTCGCCAGCAATCTATTACGCGACTTGAAAGATTTACAGAATGCTTTAGTGGACACAATCACCGACATCTATCATGGACGATTTAACCCACATTTAATAACAGCCGAACAATTACAGGATCAGCTGAGCATTATAGCTAGTCATTTGTCTAGTGACGTCACGTTACCTGTAGAAAATATTCATGCCGATCTTGCACAACTTTTTAAACTTCTACGAGTCAAAGCAAGAATGCTTAAAAATTACTCAATATTTGAAGTACAAATACCTTTGATTAGCAGGGACACCTATGAAATATTCAAACTTATACCAATTCCTACAGAGAAACCCAACGACACAATGTTATCAATTAAACCAGTGTCAGATTTCATAGCTGTGAACCTGAAAAAGGATGCATACATTATCGTAACAGAAAATATCATAGATTCATGTCTAGTGACAAACGTACATTTGTGCTATATTCATTCGCCTATTTACAAATTAAGCAGAGATAAAGACTTCTGCCAATCAAAGTCATCAGCGTGTGAAGTCAACGTCGATCCCTGTAAAAATCTCTGGATGGAAAGCCATTCTACCAACAATTATATCTATTTTTGCTGCGGTCAATGTAACCTACGAACAGTATGTGGAGATCAAGTTACCGCGCATCAGCTGACTCACTCCGGACTTATAACTATAGATTACGGCTGCATAATCAAATCAGATAAATTTGAAGTAATTGCGCATCAACAAAGAAAGAGCGATGTTAGTATTAGTGCTAACCTATACTCACCAGTCATTGCATCCATAAACCACGTCATAAACGTGTCCATTCCTCAAGATGTCTTGAACGACACCAGCATAGAGAGCGATCGAGAGCTTAAAACGATTGAGGAAAAAATCAGAATCATGAAAGAGAGTGGATTGTTATTCGACAATCTGTCATCTCATGACGTTCATCATTATACCGCGATCTACTCAACTATCGGCGTGGTAGCAGCATGTCTCGGAGTGTTCGCGTGGAGGCGCGCGCGCACGCGCTGCGCACCCGCACCAGCGCCGGCGATGCCCGCAGCAGCAGGCGTGCCCGGCGGCAGCGCATGTCCGGCCACGCAACGTGCGTGTGTTGGTGATAGTGTAGTGTATCAGTGTGACAGTGAAAGGGCGAAGGTGGTAACAAGTGCGCGAGTGTTAGATAAAGCCACCTCCCCTATATTAGGTTCTTACACAAGTATTTCAAATTTGTGAACAGTGTGTTAATGATAGAGACACTAAGAAATTATATTAATATCAAATCACATATAATAATTGTTTGTTTCTTCTCACATTGTCTTTTTATCTTTTCGTCGGGGAGCATGTACGAGCAAACCCGTACATATCAATAGTATAATTTTTATGCTGACATCGACGCGCAGCGAATGAATAAAATCGCACAGTAGAGTAAAAAGTAGTAGTTGCATAGCATCGTTGTTGGGTTGACTCATTCGCCGCGGGTCGATCATATATCAGTTTTGTGGGTGTTTAAATCAATACATAATTATCAATTTAATCAGTTTATCATTTAAATGTACCTTACCCGTACACTTATTATTATACTTAAGTTTATACTTCCCTGAACATCACCACACAGTTGCATTTCCCCAGTATCTAGTCAGGATTGGGAATCGATGTCATCATTAACATTATCTGTAACCTGACTTCGCAAATTGTCTAGTATAGGCTACACTATACGGTTGAATTCGGGCTACATGATATTTCCGTCTCCAGAAGCCGGAGAATTGCGAAACATCTCCATTAGGTAGGTACTTCCACGCTAATTTTTGCGCACCAAAGAGAGTGCGCCAGCCATTACTCGTCTCATTTGGTTCATCATCGCCTTGTGCTTGCATTGTAATCACTTCTGATATCGGAAACATGAGGGTTACCTTCAATATACCCCCAGTCTTGTGGGATTAAGGTGGGTAGAATGCATGCACAAAGCAGGTAACTTAAACCATTTTAGAAATACTCTCCTTGGTCCAATAACGAAGCAGCGGATTAGGTCACAAATCGTTTCGCTTTCTCTCAACAAAAACACACTTTTTCAAGTTCATACACGCCACTTTAGGCTACATCTCAACTCTTTTCCCCACAAGAATCACAACTCTTTATAACTCCAAAATGCAACCCCGATCCCGCGTTTCTTTTCTATATCCACGAAAAATGGCGGGTGAACCCACTCAGAGCGCCAGTATTGGCCAGTATCGACACCCCTGCTTTTCATTGGCTAAAAGATCTCATCCGGCAAATTACCGCTTATGACATCCAAACGAAATAAAGTATTTTGACATAAGAAAAATAAAGTGTTGTCAATCGAATAAAATCGAACTGAGATTTGAATCAGAAGCTAAATGTTGCCAATTAAACAAAACTGAATGAATAAGTTTACAAGCGATATTTCTTTGTTTAATCATATACCTTCCTCCGATATAAATAAATAAATAAGTATTAATTTTAATCCAACACTTTCAGAACTGTGTATCTTCGAGCCACACGTGTCCAGCCCACATACCACCATCGAGCAGACATAGCTGCGAACAAGACCCCGTCGCGCGGCGCCTGCAGATAGCGCGGGGTGTGCGCCAGGCGCACTTCGAGTGGGAGCTGGCGTGCCGTGCCGCCGCGCCCCGCGCACCTCCGCCCTGCCCCGCACCCTACGCGCTCACGGGGGAGCGCGAGTGCGCGCGCGCCACCGACGGCTGCACGTACGCCGTGGTTGCGCCCGCGCCCACCGCCCCCGTGCGTTGCCGTCCAGGCCGCGCACCGCCACCGCCGCGCTGCGTGCAGCTGGCGCCTGACAGTGCATGTCGCATTAAGGGCAAAGAGCACCTGGATCCGTGCGCGCACCGCCCGCGCGTCCTGATCGAGGTCGACCGCGGCATGAACCAGTACGGCTGCAGCACACCACCACCTGTCCGCCCGCCTGGCAGTGACACTGCGACCGGCAAGTCAGGCTGGGGCTCGCCATCGACTTCTCATAGCGGTGGCGCGTCACCGCGCTGTCGCCCCCCTACCATTGTTAAGATACTTCGTGCCCGCTCTCTAGCTTGTCAAAGCAACAGATGCACTCACACATCTGCGGCGCTCTTTAAAGTTGAAAAGTTTTTAACACCTGTATCTGGAGGTTTAGAAGGTATTCTGCGCTCTAAAGAACAGTTGAAGAAAGCAGGGCTCGGGCGCGTCGGCGTCGTGACGGACGCGGTGGATGCGGAGGGTACGGCGAGCGCGCGCGCGGCGCCGGGCGGCCGTCTGGAACTGCACGTGCCACCCGGCACGGAGCGCGTGGCCGTACACGTGTCACTTCTGGCTGCGGGCTCCACGTCAGACTCGTGTCCAGCCGCTAGTGAACCGACCGCTTCCCCCTCGTGTACTAATTTAGACGCGACCGTAAGGCGATATCCGTGGTTGCCGATAGAGAAAAGCCCGAAAAAATGGACAGGTTCGGGAGACCTTGGTGCGCAGTCTGCAGGTGCTCGGTGTTCAGGGTTGTGCTCACCGTGCGGCCCACCTACTCCGCGACGCTGCAAGCCGGGCCCGGCACCACAAGAATCGAAGCATGAAACTAAACGATGTTCCTCAACATCGGTTTTTTTGGCTAACACTGTTATCTGAACCAGCCATAGTCGTGTGTGTATGATTTCTAATAAAAAAATATCTACATGAAACTTCCCACATGATTATACCTTATCTATTCACTACACTATTTACACTACTGGCATAAGAGAGATTCATATTTTTGTTTGTAATGAATAAACTCAAAAATGACTGGAATGATTTTGAAAAATCATTCCCCCTGGGGCCTTAACATGACCTGTCAAAATTATCATGGTTCCACTGGAAGAGAGAGACGTAGCTATACAAGCCAAATAGCTCTGTCCTTTAATTACATATCAAGTAATTGTTCCCAGTTGTTGACACCATTCTTGCCAAGGGATGTCGTGTTGCGCGGCAACAGGTTTGTGAAGCTCAAAAAAGCCTTAGCCGCGTCAGTGGTGTCTCATCCCATACAAAGAAACCGTGCCGACGTTCTATATTGATTGTACTGATTATTTTTTGTACATCGATCGCGTTCGGTTCCGTTCCGATCCATGGATATAGATGGTGACCTATCTATCGCCGTGGAACGGAACCGAACGCGATAGATTTACAAAAAATAATCGGCTTAATCAGATGAAAAACGCTAGTTACGTCGGCACGGTTTCTTTGTATGGGATGAGGCATCTGTATGCTAGTTTTTTTTTTTTTATGTATTTCTGCACTATGGCAATCTGTTCGAAAACAATAAGCCATTTGTTTGGCAGGAACTACATGTCCTGATTATTTTTATCGTTATCATAGAGAGCCAATCAATTGCTGAACTTTCCAACAAACCTCTTCTTGACTCAGTCTACAAATCTTTGGGCGAGACTGGGAATGCCTTGTCTCTTCAGTCGATTGTACTGTAGTCCTCCCTCCCCACTTAAGGCCTGTGCGAGTTCGTTTGTATGAGTTGCTAGTTTCTCCTGGTATTTCAGGCTTGCCTGGACTATTTTCTTATGCCTAGGTCAAGATACATGTATTTGTTACTAATACATTGCGGTATTCTGAACATGGTTCTTAGTGCTTTACTTTGGAATCTTTGCAGTATGTCGATTGTAGAGTCCAGCCGCAGAGGTGCAATGTGTACCGGGATTTCTAATTTATAATATGGAAGGTCAGCTTCCAGTCTTACCGGATTCAGCTGAGTATCAGTGTTTTACATGGAGCGACTATCTGACCTCCACAACCCAGTAACTGGGTAACACGATATCTCTTGGCAAGACTGGTGTCAGTTTTCAGGCTTCTGACTACCCGTAACGGTTGTCAAATATCTTAAAAAATGACAGCCGGGACCAACGGCTTAACGTGCTTTCCGAGGCACGGAGGAAACTCGGTATGTTGAAAATGGTCACCCATCCACGGACCGATCTCGGCAAGCGTTGCTTAACCTTGAAGATCGACCCGTGCGGCTGTTATTATTTAGCCACGAGCTCCTCTAGCCTCTAGCTCACGAGCCCAATGTTCACTAACTGTGTTCTGATTTTGTTAAGCTCATTATTTAAGTGGAATAAATGTTCATAAATTACAGTTCAATACAGCGAAGAGTAGGATTATTGGAATTACCGTTGAAGAATACTTATGCACGCACACACGAATTCACTTGTACGCACTAACACTCGTATGATGTAATTCGTACATGCCCAGCACTATTTACTTTTCTGGAAAGTCCTTGTTTGTGTCGCTTGATCGATACTTGCACCCGTCACATGCAACTTGCAGATCTCGGCAATTCCTGGCTCGATGTGATGATCGCCGCAAAATGTGTCGCTTCAATTGTTACCTCATCCAAGACTGATGGCACCTTTTGTACAGCCTATACAAAATGTAGGCAACTCCGAGAAACAACAGCGTACATATGACCATAAGCACAATGCTTATTGTGGATTAATGTACTTTGACTCCTCTACCGTGGCTGAATTGTGGCTTCCGAAGGCACTGTTTTGGTTTAAGAAAACCTCTTCATTTTGCACTTTTGATTGACACATGATATTATTTTCAATTGATTTTCAACTTAATGACCCTCACTCTGTGAGCGATTTAGACTAAATGCGTACATGATTATCAAATGTCCGCAACTGTCACGGACGCCATATAAGGACGGTACTTTAAGGGAAATGAAACATCCCAACGCTGAGTAAACACTGAGTATATTTGGTGCATTGATACAACTTATATGCACTCACACATGCATAATATAGCGTACTTACATACTACGTCACAAAGAAAACACCGACGTGTGTATTCACCAAGCAGCTTTATTGAACTGAAGTAATTGCGGTAATGCGCATGTAATAATGAATAAAAGTACAGTGATCGCGGGCGTAAGCATAAAATTGGCGAGCGTGCTCGTACATGCTCCCAAATCACAAAAACAAACAAAATGTAAATAACAGACCTTATGTAAAAATAATGTTAACACAGTAAAAGAAATGTAAAAGTTAACAGTAAATAAAGTAATGTAAATAAAGAATATAAAGTCCCAAGCTTATATCTAAACAATAATTATTTAGCTTGCCGGCGAGGTCGCTCTATCGACCCAGGGCTCTCGCTCCAGGTCCGAGTTATCAGGTCTGTAGGTAACTGGAAGAACTCCACGGTAGCGTTTCTTTAGTTTGACTGATCCATAGACAAGCCCCAAAAAAAAACGATGAGCATAAAGCTATACATAATATTGCGATGTGTGTCGTGGGCAGTTGCCAC
Organism: Orthosia gothica; assembly: GCA_949775005.1. Classification (NCBI taxonomy): domain Eukaryota; kingdom Metazoa; phylum Arthropoda; class Insecta; order Lepidoptera; family Noctuidae; genus Orthosia; species Orthosia gothica. Next base: position 18,755,697 of record OX459062.1, on the reverse strand, counting down.
CTCGTTTAAAGTCTCTTGGTGCATCTTCACCTCTTCAATCCTGGCTTTTAATGTCTTCATCATCACTTCATGATGCTCAGCTTCAAAAGTATAGTTGTTGTCTGTTATGAAGTGATTTAAAGCCGATTCTTTCAAGTAAAGCTCGTCTTCAGAAACGCTTATCTCACTGTGGAAGTTGTTATGAGAGCGAAGTATAATGTTATCCCCTTTCAACATGCCTCCTGGATCAAGTGTGATAATACCAGTAGCACTTAATTGTTTCGATAATGTTCCAGATGGACAGAAAATGCGAGTCAAGCATTGTTTACAACATTACAGGTGTAGAGCCACGCGCCATCATTGTGTAACTGTATCCACTTGTCGCTGCAATTTGATACAGTCGTGTGGCACGCTGATAAGTTCTTATTGTTTACTATAATTTGTGCCTCACACAACGTCGCGGCATGCTTTATGTCATAAACCGGTAAACACAGTGCACATAGTAACTGGTGTTTTCTCAGTGGTACACATGTGCTTAGGTCGTCGTTGGTTAGAGGCATCATCACATCCTTCTTGAGATTTATTGCCAAATATTCAGATGTAGGCATGATATGCTTCTCTATCTGCCCTTGTATAGAAGGAATAGGTATGATTCGGCTTAGCTCATACTGTTCGATGTTCACCAAAGGCAGCTTGACATCAAATAGGAAAAAGTCTCTCGTCAGCTTGACGTGTACTCGTGATAATTTATACATCTGTCGAATGCACTGATAGCTGTTTGTACAAGGTAGCGAGAGGTCACTAGGTAATTGTCGAGATATTATGTTTAATTGTTCTTGTAACTGATCTGGCTTCAGTAGATGTGCATCGACGCGTCCGTCCTTTACATCAGTCACAAGGTCGAGCAGTATGAGCTAAGCCAAGTCATACCTGTCGAGTTACTCTTGCTAGCTGTTCCCCATATTTGTATCCCAAAAGTCCAGATGGGTTTCAAAGTTGCTTTTATATACCAAGATTTTGCTGGTGTTATTTAGTTGCGAGCTTCGACCGATTAACCAGTGAAGACCACGAAGTTGTCCATCTAATTGTTTTCTTTTTGCCCAGATGTGCTTCTGCCATGTGAGCTTTCTATCCAGGTGCATTCCCAGGTACTTTGCATTATCTGTTTGAGGTATTTCTTTGTTGTTTAGCTCAACTGGAGGGCATGTGTCTCCTAAGAGTAAAGGTTACATGAGCAGATTTGGTTTCGTTTGCTTTGATCTTCCATCGCTTAAGCCATGATATCTGCAGTGAAGATGTGGTACAGGATAGGTCCCAATATGAAGATCAGGCCCTCATGCCATACCTTGTCAAAAGCTTGGCCAATGTTTAAAAGCGCTGCAGAGCAGTATAATTTATTTTCTAAACATCTACCAATAATGTCAACAATACGGTGAACTTGTTCGATTGTCCCATCACTTTCACGGAATCAGAATTGGTGCTGTGGAATGGTGGTGGTGTTAAAGAATATCCGTTCAAACAGTTTTCCAATGACTGGCAGCAGGCTTGTGGGTCTGTATGAATTTGTTTGTTCTAGAGGTTTACCAGGCTTGGGAATCATTATTACCTAGCTTCCACTGTCCAGGAAAGTGTTCAAATCTTAGGCAAGCGTTAAATTTGTGGACAAGTTTCATTACTGCTTTGTACGGAAACTTCTTTAGAAGTGTTGCATCTTTATGATTGATACCCGGGCGCTCTCCCTTCCTTCAGATTTTTAATTTCTTGGAAATTTTCATAAGGGCTAAACTATGGATCTAGGGCTCTATGACTTTGTAATGGTAAGCATCTCAGTCATTGCTCTGAGGTAAGCATATTTGATTGGTGATTCTAAGTAATTTTTTATTTCTTCTGTATGTTCACGACAGCTCTCTGGGTGTGGTTTCAATATTCTGTAGTACTTCTGTAACTTTCAATATTCTGGTTTCAATATAATTTGCTGACCATTAATGTGTCCAAGACCAATTATATGATATTTAGTGCAAAAAATAAAACAATGCCAAATTTTCAGCCACTCCATGTAAATAACGAACCTCTGACTAAAGCAGAATCCGAAAAATATATCTTGACCTTATTCTAGATAAAAAACTCACCTGGAAACCTCACTTAGACAAATTACGTTCTAAATTATCATCACTGATGGGGATATGGAGAGGCTCCGTGCGCTGTTTTTCCAAAGCTGTAAGATATATTATCTACAATGCCCTAATCAAATCTCATCTGACTTATTTAATCGAAGTATGGGGTTCTGCAAACAAAATCAACTTAAAAAATGTACAAACAACTCAAAATTAAATAATCAAATTACTCTTTAATATGAACTACCTAACACGCCAACAAAAACCGTCTTCCGTAAAACCAAATTAATGTCACTCGCACAACTATATTAATTCCATACATGTATCCTGGACTTTTTGAATATCATAATGCCAAATGTTGATAAAAAATACCTATATTATGTGCCTTATTCACTGATTTATCAAAAGCGTTTGATTATGTTGATCATGACATACTTATAATAAAATTGAATCATATGGTATTCGAGGAAATGTGCTCAATCTGATTAAAACTTACCTAAAAGGACGCAGACAATTTACAGAAATTTCTAGAGTCTGTGTTAAAACAAAAAAGGATAAAAAGTACCCTTCTTCACGAAGAAATATCAATATTATGTTGGTTATTATATTGGTGTCCCACAGGGCATCATACTCAGCCCCTTATTATTTCTACTGTACGTAAATGATTTGCCTAGTGAAATGTCAAATCCAATGGTCCTTTTTGCTGATGACAGCACATTGATAATTAAGTGTCATGATGGAGATTCTTATGAAGCCAATGTCAATAATACGCTTGAAAAATTTGTAATTTGGCTTAATAAAAATAATTTAATTATAAATTTAGAGAAAACAATAAATTATAATGGACAAACAATAGATAAGGTCAATGAAGCAAAATTTCTAGGAATTACAATTGATAGCCAGCTGACATGGAACACTCAAGCAGATGACATCTGCAAAAAACTAAGTTGAGGCGCTTATGCATTATAAAGTTTATCAAAAAAGTTAACATTCAGACAGTATTGATGGCATACCACAGTCTAGTTGTTTCTGAATTGAGGTTTGGTATAATATTCTGGGGCAACTGTAGCGAGAGAGAAAATATTTTAAGGCGCAAAAACGCTGTATTATACTTGCGCCTCGTCCTCTTAGATATAAGTATTAAACACATGTAGTAACACATAAGTGACACCACTCTTCACTGTAGTTAAGTTTTTTTTTTTTTTTTTTTGAGGGTATATTTGAACCCTGACTGATATTATAACTAGCCGTGTACCTCGCACACCTCATTCACATTTTAGTGCTCAACCACTCAAGACGTGTAGTATTCTCCAGTATTTTCAGTTATAAAGTGTACCTTTCTTTACGTCATCATGTCAAAAACGAAGCAATAGGACGATTAAAAATACCTATTAGGTAAGTAAAATAAAAAAGTTAGAACGGAAAGTCAGTTGAAAAACGAATAATATCATCGTCGTCGTCAGAAGACTCGGAGGATGATTCATCACACCATTCGTCTGAAAGGGAATCGACGAACTCGGGTAAATGTTTTTATGGATTGTTATTTTCAATAAATAGGTTACGTAACGATGTTCATATACAATAACGAACCTCATCGTTATAGACAATTGCACCCTTTGCGGTTTTTTTTATAACTATTATATTGGTATAGTTTATACCTAAACAACGTAAAAAGATACGTAATTTTAATCATTATTTCGTGTAGTGTTTTTGTCTCCTAACAAATATATCGCGGTATTTTATATGCTCGCCAAATCGTCTCGCCTCGCCTCGCCTTTATCGGCTCGCCAAATAAAATTGTGGGCTATGTTCAAGGTGAACAAAAATACTTTCTTGTGAAATCATGGTGCAAAACGTATTTACGTTTAATATCATAGCGTGTAACCTGAGCTGTCACTGGGGCTGACTCGACACACACTATGTATGCACAAAAGGGTCTTGTATTTACATGTTTACCCGCTTGGTACACCGTAAAGTCAAATAATGTTAACTTTTATAATTGTGCTATACCAGGTATTGACCTGTTTTATACACAATTATATAGTGCGGTGCCTAGAAATAAAACTTGCCATTATAGCATTTGTGTTTATTGCCGATTAAAGCTTTGGCGGCTTTGGGCCCACAAGATTGGCTAACGATACACGATAACGTGGAGTTCGATAGGAACGGCAATGTTATACTTGAAACGACCCCCGAAGTAGTTCTGGAATTGGCTCCCGAAGCCGTAACAAATACAGTCGTGAACCAAACGAACCAAGTTCATCTTCAGCTGCCGGGCCTAGTACTCAAGAAGAAAGTGTTACAATTTCATTATAAAGCGATGTGCTTGAAAATGGGTGATGATCCGTCCGCTACTAAAAAGTATGCCCCTGACGTACAAATTGAAATTGCAACACGCTTCCAACATTTTGCTACCAATGGCCTTAGCAAGGAAATGCGTGAGGAATGACTGTCCAAATATTTAACGCTAGAGAACTGTTGTCATATTGCTGCACCCGGATTAAACCCGGCGATAAAAGCCGCACTAGCCGAGGTTTTCGTAAAGCGAGACAAAGGCATTGAGACTGAACAGTCCCAATTGGCAAGCGCTATTTCTTATTTTCTTGCTTAACCGAAGTCTTATCGTCTCAGCTATAGGTCTACCAGAATCTCATGGCATTTTTTATTTTTTTTAAATTGTGATTTTCATATGGCAATGTCAATTGTCACCTATCAAATCAAAGTACTTGATGTGTCAACCGCTGCTGAAATTTTTTGATATTATATTGAAAATTTGTTATTTTTGTGAAAATGTCGAAAAACCCACTTCGATCTCAAGCGAGACATATTGTTTTCAATGTGTATCATAAAATAAGGGAAGAAGAAGGCGTAAATCAAACTCAATCTTTGATTTTAAAGTGCGTCGTAGAGTGGACCGGTAAGTTGGACTGACTTGTTTTGATACTTTTAGTTTATTTTATATTTTTCTTACTTAATTTTTATTTCTTTCCATTACTATTATATGGTAAATCATAGGTCAGGGCACATCGAATGATGGCCGGAAGGAAATGGCAACAGTTATGTAACTGTTACTAATTCTTCGACAAGATATTGATTTTAACGGAGATTGAGAATCTTTGACGTAAGAAAAATATTAAGTAATAACCTGCAGTGGGAGTTTTTGTCGAGTGAAGTTCAGTGGCTGTTAATATTAATTATTTGCAAATTGATTTTTAGTGGATATTGTAATATATTATTGGTGTAGTTTTGTGTCTCAACTGTCTACGCAACTGGACAATTTGTAAAATCACTGACAGAAGCGATCTCGGGATATTGGAGCGGAGTATTTTAATGTAGTATTGACTGCCTCTGCAAAGCTTACTGGGAAGACTGACTCGATACAATTTGCTGCCAAATACTCCAAAAAACATTAGAATCTGTTACATCCGCATTCTAATGTATACTAAAGAATAAATATAAGATACAAAACTCTTTCCAAAGACTTGGCTAAAAGGTCCTAGCAACCAGGCCATAAAACTTACATAAAAAAAAGTTTAAATAGACTGATGATGATGAATGATTATATGTAACATGATACATTTTATTATTTTTTACAGACCTTATACATAAAGGGATTGGTTTTGAATATGTTAAATGCCAATGAAAAAGAACCATTTTGATGGAGAGAGATGACATAAAACTACAAAGATACAAGTTTTTAAAATGCCAGTGGAGTTCATGGAATCGTATTCTAGTTTTCTAGTTCTGAATGAGGTTTTAAGTTATTAGTATAATTTAAATGATATATAATAAATTAGTACATAAATTAATATTCAATTGATTTTTTTTTCTATGTTAAGAACCCGATGTATAACAACATTATTCATACATATACCTCAGATCAAATAAAAAGTCAAGATGGAACTTTGCAAACAACAAAGTGACACCGGTTCAAACTATGCCTTGCCGTACAAATACACAATTACACGCACTCACGTACAACGAAATTACGCCTTAGCTAGTCATTCGAGCTCACAGATCAAATAATAAAGCTCAACTGACAAGCCAAGGGGTAGTTTCGTTGTACGTGTGCGCGTGTAACTGTGTATTTGTACGGCAAGGCATAGTTTGAACCGGCGACACTTTGTTGTTTGCAACGTTCCATCTTGACTTTTTATTTGATCTGCGACACATACCTATAATACTCACAGTGGATCTTTGTGTCTCTGAATTTGTTGCAAGACCCCGCGTAGTAGGTTTTTTGTGTCTATGTTGAAGGTGAAGATAGCATTGTATAACTCTCTTTCACTCGCTTATGTATGTCACATCGTCCTATCTCGTTTACTCTATGCAGTATACTCGATGACAAACTGTTTCTTACGCAATAGTTGGCAGGACCAAGTTCAAAGACACAAAGATCTGCTGTGACTACTATAATATAGGTACCTCATGTTCATTAATACTACAGACATAAATAAAAATTAAACAGTATCAAGATCGTTTAATCCAATTTCCCCAGTATTGCACAAAACAAATTTTTATTTCCACATTTGCCTTGAGATTCTGGTAGACCTATAAACAGCAAAACAAATAACAACGATATGCTCGCCAAACTAATGGACATGGAGCGCCTACTATGCGATATACAGCACGGGGATTCCATAACCCGAGGAAATTTCATTTTCTTTAATTTGAAAATAGATATGAAGGAACACTTATCCAATACAAAAACTGCTAAATACTTATTTAGCGAAAGTTTACCTGATACACTGCAAAAGCAGTATCTAAATCGGGTACTGAGCTGAAGCCGGGGCAAAAGAAGGCTCCTAAGGCTGCTACGCTGAGTCTCAAAATGCGAACCGTGTGAGGAGCAATTCATCTCTTACGTCTTTTTTGTGCCTAAACCAAATGAATCGATACGGTTTATACGAAAAAAAAAAAAAAAACTTTATTTACGCGGAACACTTCAAATTTGAACATTTGGGAACTGCCACTAAATTAATTACTCGCAATTGTTTTATGGCCACATTGGACCTAAAAGATGCTTACTTCTTGCTTAAAATGTACGAAGACTCAATAAATACCTAAGGTTTATTTTCAGCAATATTTATACGAATTCAATGTAGGTACCTACATTTTGTTTCAGTACTGCTCCATTGGCTTTTACTAAATTAATGAAACCTGTCGTTACACTGTTACGTACCATCGGATTCATTTTCACTAATTCCTAGTAGGACAAACATACGAACAATGTTTGCTTAATCGAAACAATTATGAATCTTTCAATCGCTTTAGGATTTATCATTAATGAAGATAAAACCATGCTACAGCCATCTTTATCCTGTAAGTTCCTCGGGGTGATCTTAGACTCAACGTCTTCAAGTTAGCTTACCTATGGAAAAAAGATTACGAATCAAGGATCAGCTAATAAAATTCCTAGTAGGACAAACATACGAACAATGTTTGCTTAATCGAAACAATTATGAATCTTTCAATCGCTTTAGGATTTATCATTAATGAAGATAAAACCATGCTACAGCCATCTTTATCCTGTAAGTTCCTCGGGGTGATCTTAGACTCAACGTCTTCAAGTTAGCTTACCTATGGAAAAAAGATTACGAATCAAGGATCAGCTAATAAAATTTATAGGACTTAAGCGTTGTAAGATAAAAACTTTTGCACAATTGGTTGGTTTACTTGTGTCCGCGTGTCCAGCCGTGGAATACGGCTGGCTATATACAAAGGAGCTGGAACGCTGCAAATGTTCAAGTGTTAACGGTGATGATAACTATGACAAGTTTATGACCTTGCCAGATTCCAGATTTACAATGGTGGTTACATAATATTGGATATTCTGTCCATCCTATAAGAAAAGACGAATTCTGCAGGGAAATATTTATGGACGCCTCGTCTACGGGATGGGCAATGGCTTGTAATGACAATACGGCTAGTAGCCAATGGTCAGAGAATGAAAGGCAAATGCATCTTGAACTCGTAGCCTCTTATATTGTCTTGAAGATTTTCGCAAAAGATCATTGTAACTTTCAAATACTCCATCGTGTTGATAATTCGACGGTGATATCTTACATTAATTGTATGGGGGCATACAATTCTGCTACCTTACCAAGATCGACAAGGAGATCTGTTCTTTGTGTTCGCATCGTATATCAGGTCATGTGATAATTCCATAGCAGATGCGGAAGCACGACGTTCTCATCCGGATATGGAATTCTAACTTAAGGACTGGGCCTTTCATTCTCTGACAGAAGCCTTCGGCAAACCGGATATAGATTTGTTTGTCAGTAGGATAATGCTCTAAGTACGTCTCATGGCATACGTCGTAAATGCATTTTCTTTAAGCTAGTCGAAATATTTTATTTATGCATTTTCACCTTTTTCTTTTTATCTTGAAAGTCATTTCGGATTACGCACGAGGAATTATGGTCGTACCCTTGTGGCCCAGCCAGCCATGGTTTCTCGTATTTGGTTCACTTCTTATTACAGACACGATTACATTCCAACCAGAAAAAGTCGTACTGATTTCTCATTCCAGCACCAGTCGAATCCGCTCGAAATTTACACTGGTGGCAGGCATCTTATCCGGGAGTAATTCCTGCATACTCGTAGAGGCTTCGATATCGCCTGCGCGTCTCTGTAAGAAAGTTCCCTCAAACAATACGACAGTGCGATTAAAAAGTGTTGGTTCTTTTGTAAAGAAAAATCTATCGAAATATCTGAGGCCTCAGTCCTAACTGTCATAGATTTTATGACTCAAATTTCCATAGCGGTGCACAATATGGAACGCTGAAGTCGTACAAATCGGCTTTAGGTCTGATAATAGGAAATGATTTATCAAAAGATAATAGAATAACTCGGGTTTTTAAGGGCGTATTTCGACTCCGGCCACCCTTGCCAAAATATAACTGCACTTGAAATCCTGACTGGGTCCTACATTTTTTAAGTACCCGTTACCCAAACGGAAACCTTTCTTTAGAAGAACTTTCGAAAAAGTGTATCAAGTTATTGGCTCTTACGATGGCACACAGAGTGTGCTGTAACTTTTTCTAAAATAAATATAAAAAATGTAGAGAACCTTAACGATACAATATTAATTTAAATTCCCGATATCATAAAAACTTCCCGCTGGGGTTCCAAGCAAGCTATTTTGGTGTTACCATTTTTTAGGCAAAAGGCCGAAATATGCCCATCAAACCCCTTATTGTCTTATATTAACATGTCTGCTTCGCTACGTAAATCGGATTCATTATTTATCGGGTCTAAGAATCCCGATAACCCGGTATACACGGCGACCCTCAGTCGATGGATTAAGCCCACGCTCAGCGATAGCGGCATGGACGTGTCGGTATTCACCGCGCACAGTTCGGGGTTGAACGTCGACATCATAAGGAACACCGCGGATTGGAGCGGTCATTCCAATACATTTTCTAGATTTTACAACAGAATTGTTGTCGATAATAACGATTGTTCATTAGCTGGGTCGATAATTGATAATGATGATTAACACATTAGCTATGCAACTGTTACAGTTAATAATATGATTATATTATACATATAATATAGAATAATTGTACTCGGTAACATCAAGATTTATGTCACATTTTCGGTTAGAAAACATAATTATGATATTGAGTAAAAACATGTTTTTTTTAGTTTTTTTTTTTATTCGTTTTAGGCTCGCGCTTGACCACTATCTCACCTGATGGTAAGCGATGATGTGTTCGACGGTGGAGCACGCTTGCCTAGAAGTAACCTATTTACTCTTGACTTAAAGACCCCTAGATTGTAGCTATCGGGAAACACAGACTCCGGCAGGGAATTCCACTCCTTAGCTGTACGCATAATAAAAGTATTCTCAAAACGTTTAGTGCGTATGGGTGGAATGTCTACCATATACCGATGGCGCTTCGCCGTACGTCTGGTAGTCCGATGATGAAACGGGCTGGGCGGAATTTGATCATGCAATTCCATCGCACACTCCCCGAAATGTAACCGATAAAAAACCGACAAGCTGGCAACTCGGCGACGGTGTTCAATGCTCTGGAGCTTTGACTTAACCAGTGCTTCATCGCCGATGAGCCTCTTGGCCCGCTTTTCGATCGACTCTAGTGCATCAAGCTGGTATTTGGCAGATCCGTCCCAGAGATGAGAACAGTACTCCATGCATGATCGAACTTGCGCTTGGTACAAGCTGAGCAGCTGTTCCGGCGTGAAGTACCTCCTCACCTTCGCTAGGATCCCCAACTTTGATAAGACGAGGCGCTTCGTATAATTATGATAGAACTTCACTTAAGGTAAGTTCGTTTAATCATCAATTAGATCTATGTTTAAACTCAATATGACCGACAGCTGCATACCTTTTAAAAAAAATATAATCTTTTAACTTTTGCATGCCTATATATATTAGAAATGGCAATTTTTGTTAAAACAAATGATCACTTATTCCCAACTTTGAAAAATACTAGAATCAGGACTACAAGTTTAAGAACTCAATACGAAGATAAGCTATGCATAGGTGGATATAAAACTGCATTATTGAGAAAGAGTGTTATGTGCATGGCTCCTCTTATTTATAACCATATACCAAAAATGGTTAAAGAGCAACCTTAACGAGTATTTAAAAAAAACCTTAAAAAAATACTCTTTGTCAGATTTTTTGAATGACAAGACTATTTAATGTTTAATCTTCTTATATTATTAATTAGCTTAAAGTAAATAAAATACTCGTACAAGTCTCATAGTGGTATAAGAAACAAAAATGTTTGCATGCCATTAAGAAACAAAAATGTTTGCATGCCATTAAGAAACAAAAATGTTTGCATGCCATTAAGAAACAAAAATGTTTGCATGCCATTAAGAAACAAAAATGTTTGCATGCCATTAAGGCAGAATGTATAAGGATCCAAAATATTTGTAACACCTAATTGTATTATTTACCTACATTCTAAGCAAATAAATAAATCTATCTATATATCTATCTGGTAAGGAAAATATTGACAAAAGATACCCATTCTCAAATTGTATTTACAAAGAAGTTGCATATCCAAGCCCGACAGCTGCGTAGCGCGGAAAACCACGGACAAATTATGGTATAAGAAATATTAGATACGAAGGTGCTCATATGTATATAGGTCTACCGGAATCTCATGGCAAATGTGGAAATAAAAATTTGTTGTGTGCAATACTGGGGAAATTGGATCAAACGATCTTTATACTGTTTAATTTTTTATTTATGTCTTTAGTATTAATGAACATGAGGTACCTATATTATAGTAGTCACAGCGGATCTTTGTGTCTTTGAACTTGGTCCTGCCAACCATTGCGTAAGAAACAGTTTGTCATCGAGTATACTGCATAGAGTAAGCGAGATAGGACGATGTGACATAAATAAGCGAGTGAAAGAGACAGTTATACAATGCTATCTTCACCTTCAACATTGACACAAAAATAGCTACTGCGCGGGATCTTGCAACTAATTCAGAGACACAAAGATCCACTGTGAGTATTATAGGTATGTGTATGAACAATGTTGTTATACATCGGGTTCTTAACATAGGAAAAATAAATCAATTGAATATTAATGTATGTACTAATTTATTAAATAACATTTAAATCATACTAATAACTTAAAACCTCATTCAGAACTAGAAAACTAGAATACGATTTCATGAACTGCACTGGCATTTCAAAAACTTGTATCTTTGTAGTTTTATGTCATCTCTCTCCATCAAAATGGTTCTTTTTCATTGGCATTTAACATATTCAAACCCAATCTCTTTATGTATTAAGTCTGTAAAAATAATAAAATATATCAGGTATCATGTTACTTATAGTCATTCATCATCAGTCTATTTAAACTTTTTTTTATGTAAGTTTTATGGCCTGGTTGCTGGGACCTTTTAGCCACGTCTTTGGAAAGAGTTTTGGATCTCATATTTATTCTTTAGTATGCATTAGAATGCAATTAATAATTAAAATTTGCAAATAATATTAACAGCCACTGAACTTCACTCGACAAAATCACGCCAAAAACTCCCGACTATATACACGTCCCACTGCAAGGCGCAGATTATTACTTAATATTTTTCTTACGTCAAAGATTCTCAATCTCCGTTAAAATAAACAGTTACATTAATGTTGCCATTTCCTTCCGGCCATCATTCGATGTGCCCTGACCTACGATTTACCATATAATAGTAATGGAAAGAAATAAAAATTAAGTAAGAAATATATAAAATAAACTAAAAGTATCAAAACAAGTCAGTCCAACTTACCGGTCCACTCTACGACGCACATTAAAATCAAAGATTGAGTTTGATTTACGCCTTCTTCTTCCCTTATTTTATGATACACATTGAAAACAATATGTCTCGCTTGAGATCGAAGTGGGTTTGCCGACATTTTCACAAAAATAACAAATTTTCAAGATAATATCAAAAAATTTCAGCAGCGGTTGACACATCAAGTACTTTGATTTGACAGGTGACAATTGACATTACCATATGAAAATCACAATTAAAAAAAAATAAAAATGCCATGAGATTCTGGTAGACCTATAACAATCTTCCAAGAGATATCAAAGAAATACAGTCTTTTCTTATTTTTAAAACGAAATTAAAATTCCATATTCAAAAAAGTTTTCACTTATTTTAGTTCATGTACTACAATTACCTAGTTAATCAAAAATAAGTAAAAACAAAAAAAATATGATCACAAAAATATAATTATATCTATCTCAATTAATAAAAAAATAAACTTACGATCAATCTATCTATATCTATAAAAGCGAAAGGTGACTGACTGACTGACTGACTGATCAATCAACGCACAGCCAAAACTGCTAACCCTAGAAGCATGAAATTTGGCAGAAAGGTTCCAAATGTGACGTAAGTGTGCACTAAGAAAGGATTTTTGGAAATTCCACCCCTAAGGGGGTAAAAAGGGGGTTGAAAGTTTGTATGAAAAATCTTATTCTTTCGACCAAAATTTTTGAAACTTAGCACAAATAGTATTCTAAGAAAATAATAAAGATTGACATTATTAGTTTTTCGAAACTACCCCCAAATGATGATTTAGGGGATGTTGAAATTTGTATGAAAAAATCTGATTTCTTGGGTGAATAAACTTCAAACTTGCTACAAATACTAACCTTAATGAATAATAAAGGGTGCTATTTTTTTTTTTGAACTACCCCCAAACGACGATTTAGGGGTATTAAAGTTTTTTTGAAGAATCTTATTACTTCAGTTAATAAACTTGAAACTTGACATAAATACCAATCTTAATAAACAATAAAGGCTTTCATTGTTAGTTTTTCGAAACTACTCCCAAAAGATGATTTAGGGGATGTTATTTATTTGAAGAATCTGATTTTCTGGGTAAATAAACTTGAAACTTGACATAAATACCAATCTGAATAAACAATAAAGGCTTTCATAGTTAGTTTTTCGAAACTACCCCCAAAAGATGATTTAGGGGAAGTAATTTTTTTTGAAGAATCTTATTACTTCAGTTAATAAACTTGTAATTCGACATTAATACCAATGTTAATAAACAATAAAGGCTTTCATTGTTCGTTTTTCGAAACTACCCCTAAAAGACGATTTAGGAGCTATTACCGTGTTTTTGAAAAATCTGATTTCTTGGGTCAATAAACTTGATACTTGCCACAAATACTAACCTGAATGAATAATAAAGGTAACTATTATTATTTTTCGAAACTATCCCCAAAAGACGATTTAGAGGTGTTACAGATTTTTTGAAGAATCTTATTACTTCAGTTAATAAACTTGGAATTTGACATAAATACTAATGTAAATAAACAATAAAGGCTTTCATTGTTAGTTTTTCGAAACTACCCCCAAAAGATGATTTAGGGGATGTCAAGTTTTTTGAAGAAGTTGATTTCTTGGGTGAATAAACATGAAAATTGTCATAAATACCATTCTAAATAAACAATAAAGGTTCTCATTATTCGTTTTTCGAAACTACCCTTAAAATACGATTTCAGGGTGGTAAAGGTTTTTGATTATTTTCACTGCACATAGCTTCTTTTTATGATGGAGAGGAGAACATAGGAGGGATTTTTGGAAATTCAACTTTTTAAGGGATTAAAAGGGAGACATTTATTTGTATGAAAAATCTTATTCCTTTGGCAAATTAATAAAGGTTGGCATCATTAGTTTTTCGGAATTACCCCAAGAAGACGATTGAGGGGTGTCAAAATTTCGTTGAAGAATCAAATGGCACTAAGACGGGGACCTCTACATCGATTTGAAACTACCGAACTGGACCGTTTGTCTCAGGTTAACATAGTTGTGAGTGAAGTTTTAGTGACGCATTATTAGATTTTTGTGTTGTGTCGCGTAATTTAGAAAGCATTCGTTTTCATACTAAAGTAATTTTTGGTCCACCCGAAATTCCTGAATGACTGACTGACGGATCATCGCACAGCCTAAACCGCTGATCGTAGAGACCTGGAACTTGGAGAGTATGTTTTTTGTGTAACGTAGGCAGCCGATAAGAAAGGATTTTCCGAAATTCTTCCCCTAAGGGGGAGAAAAAGGGGGAAAAAGTTTGTATGAAAAATCTAATTCTTTCGGCTAATATTCTTTAAACTTGGCACAAATAGTAATCTAATTAAATGATAAAGGTTGACATCATTAGTTTTTTGAAACTACCCCTACAAGTTGATTTACTAAAATTGAAACATTGCACAAACACTAACTTAAATAAATAATAAAGGTTGTTATTATTAGTTTTTCGAAACTACCCCCAAAAAAAATTTAGGGGGTGTTAAAGTTTTTTTGAATAATCTTATTACTTGGGTTAATAAACTTGAAACTTAGCATAAATACCAAACTAAGTAAGAAATAAAATTTGTTATTATTAGTTTTCAAAAGTACCCCCAAAAGACGATTTGTTTTTTTTTATGAATCTTACTTACGAGTTAATAAACTTAAAAGTTGACATAAATATCGACTTAAGTAAACAATAAAGGTTGTCATTATAAGTTTTTAGAAACTACCCTCAAAAGTCGATTTAGGGGGAGTTTTTTTTTTTGAAAAATCTTGTTTATTGTTGTAAAAAACTTGATACTTGACATAAATACCAACCTAAACAAACAATAAAGGTTCATATTATTAGATTTTCGAAACTTCCTCCAAAATACGATTTAACAGGTGATAAAGTTTTGTTAAAGAATTTTATGTCTTGGGTTAATAAACTTGATAGTTGACATAAATACCAACCTAAGTAAACAATAAAAGGTTGCCATTATATTTTTTTGAAACCACCCCCCAAAATAGGATTAAGTGGGTGTTAAAGTTTGTTAGGAATCATACTGGACAAGGTTTCGTTTTTGATGTAGGGATCTAGGGAAGCACGAAGAAGGAATTTTCGGCAAATCAACCTTTCACCATCATCATTATTTCAGCCAAAAAACGTCCACTGCTAGACATAGGTCTTCCCAAAGCGCCGCCACACTGATCGGTCCTGTGTGTTTCGCATCCACCGGACTCCCGTAGCCTTGAGCAGGTTGGACTTCCTAATTTGCGTTTTCCGGTTCGCAGTCGCCACTGAACTGTCAACCTTTAAGGAGGCGAAAAGGGGGAAATTTGTTTGTATGAACAATCTCATTCCGTGCAGATAATTAAATAATCAAAATTTACATTATACCTTTTTTTTAAACTACCTCCCCCCTGATAGGGTTAAGTGATGTTAGTTTTTTTGAGGCATCTTACTGAGCAATCTAACATATAAAAAAATTAAAAAGAGAAAAAGGGTATATTAAGTTTTAAGGAGCGGATTTTACTTTGTAGCAGTAACCTAAAATGTATTATTCTTGAAGTCGAACAACGAATCGTCCCAAACCTATAAACCGTAGAACTTTACGAAACCAGATTTTTATTTCGTTTATTTTCACCTTATTTTTGGTTGCCATCACACGAACAAAGTCGCGGGCGGAGTTAATATTATAAATGTGAAAGTAACTCTGGCTGTCTTTCTGTCTACCTTTTCACGCTTAAACCGCTGAACCGATTTAGATGCAATTTGATTCGGAGATATTTTGAGACCCTGGGCAGGACATAGGATAGTTTTTATCCCGGAAATCACACTTATGGTGGTGGAAAGAGGGGCAGAAGTTTGTACGGAAAACCTACAATATTATGCCGCGATATAAAAAATAAGCTATTCGAATTACTAATGCTTCGCAGACGAAGTCGCGGGCAACAGCTAGTGTTTTAATAAACTAAGTAAAATAACAAGTAACAAAAAGTTTAACAACAAATGCCTTTAATACCAACTGTGATAGAAACTGTGTTTCGACACTTCATTGGGCGCACGCCACGGGTACTTGTCTCACTTAATTTATTTTGGCTTACCCACATCACAAAATTAATAAATTTTAATAATGTACTAAACTTGTTATCCTTCCGAGATGATCTTGTGTTACTAACATAGTATTAAGCTAATCACTAACATAATTCCCGTGATAATTATATTGTTTTCACTAACATTGTTTTCAATCAATCAATATCTTTATTGTGGATCATAGGTAGGTACATAATACAGGTCTTAAATAATTAAATTGTGATCAGCTATGTCCCGCCCTTCGGACATACAATAGTTACATAGCAATTAAATTAAATTTACATTATTGTTATAGAAGATTAAAATTACACATCAAATTTAAAAGAGGTGAATCAAAGGCCACCGAACGCATCATGACTGAGGGGGACTGTATTGGAGCAGTGATTTGTCTGTTAAGAAATCTTTTATAGAGTAGTAGCACTTGTTTACTAACAGATCATGGAGATTCTTTTATTTTTTTTTCATTTCCGTAATTATTCTTATTGGCTCCGGAATATTATTATAGATATTTGACGCTGTACAAAAGATACTTTGCAACGTTTTTGAGCAATGAATGCACGCCTTGTCTATACTGTTTCCCCAGAATATTACACCGTATCTGAGGATAGAGCTAACGTAACCGTGGTAAGCTGTTAGTAAAGTCGTCTGATTTGCTATTTTCTCCAATCTGCGAAGCGCATATATGAATACTGTCCCAGCTTTTTGCATACGTGGTCAATATGTAATTTCCAATAAGTAACCGTTGTCAATATGTAACCCTAGAAATTTTGTTACTTCAGATTCTTCAATGTTGTTGTCCAGGTAATGGATTTTTAAAGTACCCGTACGTCGAGTTCGGATTCTAAAATTAATCATTTTTGTTTTGTCAATGTTAATCATTAAATTATTAATTTTTAGCCAGTCTATAATTAATGATATTGTTTGGTTAATGTCAGATTCTAGATCAATTGTTTTATCATTAGCAAATAAAACAGTGCTATCATCAGCAAATAGTGTAATGTCGTGATTTGTTACCGAAGGCATGTCATTTATATAAACAAGGAAGAATAAAGGACCCACGGTAGTCCCTTGAGGAATGCCGAATTTAGCAGTTCCAGATTCAGAAACATATATTTCCTCTGTTTTAGTAATACGATTTAACCTCCTTACTTCTGTGAATTGTTGTCTGTTGTTAAGGTATGATTCTATAAGTTTGTACACATGACCTCTCACACCATATGCATACATCTTTCTTAAGAGGATCTTGTGGTCGACCCGGTCGAAAGCCTTTGACATGTCCATGTATAGCGCAACAGCCGGCAGCCCTTTGTTCAAGTTAGTCATTACCTTATGTAAAAAGTTATATATTGCAATATTTATGGATTTTTTTTTCCTGAAACCATATTGACTGGACGTTAGAATGTTGTGTGTTTCAAAGAAAGTATACAAACAGTTAAACATCACCTTTTCAAAAAATTTGGCAAAAATAGGTATCAATGCTAGGGGCCTATAGTTACTCATGTTAGTTTTGTCTCCTTTTTTAAATACTGGCTTTATAACAGATATTTTTAGTTTGTCTGGGAAGGAGTCTTCTTCTATGCATAAATTAATGATGAAGCTTAGTGGTTCAGATATAATATGAGCTACATCTTTAACAATATTTGTCATAATAAAACCAGTGCCGGCTATGATAGCATAGCCGGCACTGGTTTTATTTTTTAAAGCAATTATTATTTTATTAATGCTATCAGGGATAGTCGGTGTCATAAAAATTTAATTAGAATTATAGGAGGTCAGTTTATAGGAAGATTTTTGGGGTACTCTAGTATTATTGTCATTGATGTTAAGAAAAAAATTATTAAATGAATTCGCAATGTCTTGAGGATTATTTATGATTACGTCAATTGTAATTAATTGATTTACGCCTTCATTAGGATATTTAGATTTGATCTCATTTATTACTTTCCAAGTAGCTTTGTTCTTATTTGTGGCAGACTTAATAAAGTAGTCGTTTTGAGATTTTTTTGTCAGTCTGATTACAGTTTTATACCTCTTAGCATATGTTTTGAAAGCTGTTTTGGTGACTTGATTTGGATTATTCCTATATTGCCACAATAGTTGGCATTTACGTTTGCTGCATAATTTTAAGCCACGTGAGATCCATTTCGGTCTAGACTTGTTATGTATCCTGACTTTATGTAGAGGGAAACAGAGATTATACAAAATAATAAAATTATCATAGAATTTGTTGTAGGCACTATTCGCATCCGTGCAACTATAAACGTCGCTATTGGTTAGTTGTTTTAAATATTTTATTAATATTGCTCTATGGTCTGGAGAGTAATCCCGTTTTAATATATACCAATATTTTATGGTGCAGGTATTTTTCACCGGAACCTTTATGATATGCGCATTATGGTCTGATAGCGCTAATTCCTTGATAGTGCCTTTGCAAGCTCTTATGTTATGGGCTATGTTGTCTATGCACGTTTTACTAGCAAATCTTGTTACTTGCTTGAATTTTAGTTTCAAATTGTACCTAGTTAATCTTGTAGTAATTTATTTCGCCCTCACAGGATTGGTTAAACTTTGGGATCCTTTATAAACCACATATCTTGACTTCAAACACTCATTTAATTCTTCATTCTCACAAAATAAACTATCTATCAAATTAATACACACATTTCCCAACTAGTCTTTCTAAAACAATGAATCGAATTTTCTTTTCAGCCAATTGTCAAAACACAAGCTAATCTATATTTGAAAACGATTTGCTTTTAAAACAAAGACAATAAAAAATCACCCAATAACATCCTCTCTGAATTTTATATTGTCTCAAATAAAATTAAAATCAACCTGTATTTAACTTTGACATATTTTCCTAGAACACCCCATACACAACTTCAACACTAAACACATATATAATACAAAAATAAAAACCCATACTAGTATTCCCTACCTATCATTACATTCTACATAAATAAACCACCCCCTTAAATATATGTTTCAAATTAAAAATCAAAACAACCTTAAAACTATAACTAATACCTAAATTTCAAATAAGTTCCAAAAAATTATCTCTACAAGATATAACATCTAACACCTATCATAATTAACTAATTATGCCACTAAATTCACTTCATTAAAGTTCACATCAAACTCATTGATCACTCACAATATGCTTTCTTAAACGTAAAAACTTAGTTCTGTCTAATCCTTTTGTCAAAATATCTGCAATATTAGAATTGGTTGGACAATAGAAAATTTCAATTAAATTTTGATCTATCTTTTCTTTAATAAAATGATATTTCACATCAATATGTTTGCTACTCCGATTTAAAATTCCGTTTTTAATTAAAACAATAGCTGACTGATTATCAACAAATAATTGAGTTTTTGGTGTATATGCCCTGTAATCACCTTAATCAGACTTTGAACATAAAGTAAATCTTTAATACATTCTGCGGCAGAGATGTACTCTGCTTCCGTACTGGAGAGAGCGGTGACGGACTGTTTACGCGAGCACCAATGTATAGGACCACCACTGTACAAAACTACAAAGCCAGTCGTACTTTTCCTAGTATCGGGATCACCAGCGAAGTCTGTATCACAATAAGCTGTCAAAACTAAACTATTACCACGCAAATATTTAATACCAGAAGATATAGAGCTCTTAAGGTATCTGAAGAGATTTTTAATGTTAGCAAAATCATTTAAATTAGGATTCTCTTGATGTCTACTACAATAACCAACATGGAATGAAGCATCTGGTCTAGTTTTATTTACTAAGTATAGTAAAGACCCTATCAACTGCCTATAACGATGCACATCACTACTATTACCCTTCCCCTCTTGATGTGTATCAACTAAAATATTCGGAAATATAATTTCTTTTATGTCATTAAAACCAAATTAATTTAACATTTGATCAATGTAAGATTCCTGATAAATTTTCGAATAATTTTCTCCTACCTTTATATCAATACCGATAAACGTCTCGACTTTATCAAATTTTCTAATTTCAAATTCTTTTTGCATTCCTATCATTATATTATTCAATTCATTTTCACAATTTCCTATTAAAATTCCATCATCGACATATATTGCCAAGTAAATTTCTTTTTCCTCACACAAAAACAAACATGGATCTAATTTCAATTGTTCCCAATTTCTTTAAATAATCAGTTAGCCGCTTATTCCACATGAGCGGTGCTTGTTTAAGACCATAGAGACTCTTCTTTAATTTCAATACTTTATTTTCACCATAATCATATCCTAATGGAATTTCCATAAAAATATTCACATTTAACTCTCCATACAAAAATGCTGTCTTTACATCAAACTGTTTTAATTTTAGACCTTTCTGTGCAGCAATCGAAAGCAATAATCTTACACTAGTAGTATTCACCACTGGACTATAAGTCTCTTTGTAATCTATATTATATTTTTGTAAAAATCCTCTAGCAACCAGTTGTGCTTTGTATCTTCCTTCCGATTTCACAGTAAAAATCCATTTACTAGTTATTAATCTTCTATTTCCAGATTCTATTTTATCAACAACTTCCCAAGTTTTATTTTTCTCCAAAGAATCCATCTCTTCTTTAATAGCTTTCTCCCATAAACTTCTCTCATCACTCTTCAACACTTCGCTATAAGTTAAAAATGACGTTTCTAAATCATAATCTTTCAACCTTATCGGTAATTTTCTATCTCTTTTTGGCAAAATCCTTAACCACTAATTTCTTTAACGGACTCCTCCGCATCCACAAACAACTCATTTCCATCCACCGTCAATCTACTATTATCTTCAATTTCATTTCCATTATTCACTTCTTGACTACTATCTTCCAAAATAACTTTTCTTCTACTATTATTATCTGATAATTCTTCAGCAATACTATCTTCAAAAACATAAATTCCGTCATTTTCATCATTTCGTTCTTCTTCTAAAATATGTTCTATGACATCATTTCGTTCTTCTTCCAAAATAGAAAATTCCTCCTCCACCGTTGCTTCAACATCTGTCTTCTTCTTCTGATCTTCTCTATAAAAACTTCCCCTCTCAACTTCACAACCACTATCAGCTGTAATGATTCTTCTCTTCTCATTTTGATCTTCCACCTCCTCTTCTTCTTTAAATAATTTATATAAATCTGTAACTTTAGCACTCTTATCACATTGCTTTAAAAATTCCAAAACATCCTTCGCATTATTATTAAAAGTCACATCTCTTGAATAACATACCTTCAAACCCACCGGATCACAAATCTTATACCCATTGTTCGTAAATCCTACTAGCAAACCTTTATTACATCTGGAATCTAATTTATTTAGTTTTGTATTTAATTTGTAATAAGCCAAAGAACCAAAAATATTCATATGTTTTAAGTTTGGAATTTTATTAAACCACATTTCTGATGGTGTTCTCTCGTTAATTGTATTGGAACACCTATTGGTTATGTATGTTGCTGTTAACACCGCTTCGCCCCATAACTCTCTCGGCAAATTCATGTCGAACAGAAGAGCACGAGTTCTCTCCATAATTGTTCGGTTTAGTCTCTCTGCCTTCCCGTTATGTTGTGGAGTATACGGTATTGTATAATCTATTGAAATTCCTTTATTTAAACAGTATTTTTTGAAATTATTTGATGTATATTCACCACCATTGTCACATCTAAATGTTTTAAGTTTTAAATTAAAATGATTTTCGGATAAATTAATGAAATTAGTTATTTTCGAAAAAGCTTCACTCTTAGTTCTGATGAGATAAATTTTAGCAAAATGAGTATAGTCGTCTAGAAAAGTGATAAAATATTTAAATCCATCATACGTGTCTGAACCTATTGGACCACAAATGTCACTATGAACTATTTCTTTTTTTTTTTTATATATATTTATTTGCTCAAACACGTGTATACATGCAGGCATAAATAATACGTGCATGCAGGATAACATAAAAACGTACAAAATGTTCGGACATGTTTGCCACATTCTATGGCGTGCAAATATTTTCAAAGTAATAACTAAATAGTATAATGAACAATTACAAAAATAAACTTTAAACACAATAATTACAAAAATGTCAACAATACAGATCTGAAAATAAATAATAACTGTGTCAAAATATAAATGGAAATGTCAATTGGGTTTAAAGATTCTTTATTTATTCTAAAAGAACATACATTGTTCACTTAGCGAATAAATACATGACTAAGGTTAGTGTAGTCCAGTAGCTAACAGTTTTGTTTCCTTAATGTAGGTAGGTGCGATGTCGACATTGTTATAGTACGACTTATATCGTTAGCTTAGAAGTTTCGTGTTGTTAGTGACATACTGTTTGAGTTTAGCTCTGAATACATTAAAAGAAGATGTGTTCCGTATATCTGCTGGTAGATTATTATAAAGCTGGACGCCTTCGTACTTTATATTTTTCTTGCCATATTGCGTTCGCGGGGGACGCGTCTGTATTTGGTTAGGGTTCCTTTGGCTGTATTTGGATGTTTTGATGTTGAAGGATAGCTGTGTATGTATGGTTTTGTTAAGAATTTTTCTAATGAGTACGCAGGAATTGAAAGTGTAAAGTTGATGAATGCTCATTAGTTTGGTGTTTTGGTATAGTTCAGATGTAGATGTATGATAATCGTAGTTAAATATAAGTTTAATTATTTTATTTTGTGCTATTTGCAGATCTTTCATTACAGATTTTGTGGCGCATCCCCAGATTTCGATAAGATAATTTATGTGTGAGCGAATTATTGAGTTGTAAATGTTGAAGCGGATTTTTTTTGGGATGTTATTTATGTACCCGCGCATTGATCCAATTAACGATGTTATTTTTGATTTTATGTAATCAATGTGCGCTTGCCAAGTGAGTTTGTTGTCTAATCTAAGTCCGAGGTATTTTTCACAATTGCTTTTGACGATTTTAGTGTTGTTTATGTGTAAAGCTGGGTGATCAGAGATTTTTTTATTTTTAGCTGATAATATCATGTACGATGTTTTTGATGCGTTTATAGTAAGTAAATTGGAGCTAAACCAGTTATACAATATGTCCAAGTCTTTTTGAGCGCCAGCTACAATGGTGTTTATGTTGTTACCGAAGTAGAATAGGCAAGTATCGTCGGCGTATAAAGTTAGTTGTCAAATTAAACCTAAATCTTTGATATTGTTTATGTAAATAGCAAATAAGAGGGGTGTTTGATCGCGAGCTTTACCCTACGCTCGATAGATGGCGTTGTACCATTTTTGTATCTTTCTGAATCGCGCAGTTAAGAATCTCCGCGAATATTATGTAAGGTTTTGAACAAAATAAATTTTTTGTACTCGCTATGGAAAAAAGTTGTTTGATTTAAACTACAGTCCTCGGGCAGTTGTCGAGTGCCGAACATTTGGTCCTATCGAGTCGGATCGCGAAAAGTAAATCGCGTCGACAAGTGAAGTGACAGTTTTGTGACGTCTGGTGAGGCATAGAAACCAGTGGTGGATCGCCCTGAAGTGCCTGTAAATCCCCGGAGTGTGTGGTGATTAGCGGTGTTCAGCAGCGCAGCGAAGAGGTTTGCGGCCGGCTCCGCCAGGGGGCGCCACCAGTATTGAGGCTCACTTCATGCGGCAACGGCGACAACAGCAGAGTGACGAGACTTCAGCAACGTCATCAAGAGTGACGTCACGGACAGTGACGACACTCGCAGCGGGTACCAGCAGTGACATCAAGATTGACGACGACGCATTCGCAGCAGCGACGTGTTTGGAGAGTTTGCGGGAGTCTATTCCGAATGGGTTACGTTCCGCGATTTATTTACGTCACTAATTCATAAAAATGATACACTGGATGACGTTCAAAAACTCCACTATTTAAAGAGTCATCTCTCAGGTGAAGCGGAACAGTTGCTTCGACATATTCCTGTGACTGCGTCTAATTATAATGAGTGTTGGTCGATTCTAAACAAAAGATTTGATAATAAAAGGTTTTTAGCTAATTGTATGCTCAAACGGCTTGTCCATCAATCGTTGATTACTAAGGAATCGTCAGCCAACGTTAAAACGCTGTTAGACACGACGGTTGATTGTTTGCATGGTTTACGCAGTCTAGGGATTGATGTCAGCTCATGGGATGCAATTGTTGTATACTTAGGCTCCGAAAAATTAGATACCGAGTCCCGTAAATTGTGGGAATTAAGAATTAGTTCAAGTCCTAATGATGACTTACCTACGTTTGATGAGTTCAAAAATTTTATGGAGTCTAGGTTTAGAGCCTTAGAGTATTTAGATCCTAAGGCAAATAAGCAGAATAGTGTTCGTGACAATAATGCCAAATCTTTTCATGTCGCTTCTCAAAATTGTGTATTATGTTCTGGAGATCATAAATTGTGTCATTGTAAAACATTTGCTATGAAAAATTGTGACGAACGTCGGGAGTTTGCACGAGTCAGTAAGCTTTGTTACAACTGTCTAGGATCAAACCATTCCGTCTATTCTTGTTGTCAGCATACTAAATGTCACGTTTGTAAAAAGAAACACCACACACTACTTCACCCAAAATCAATGGCCAATTCTGCTGAAATTGTTGATGGTTCAGCAGAAAAGAAGGTGGTGGCGGCTAACGCAGTCACCTCTTCCAGTCAAAGCGATACCAAACCCATTTGTTGTTTTGCGGATGTTCACAACCACGGTCTGCTAGCCACAGCCTTGGTCAACGTTGAGTCAAGAACTGGTACTGCTGTTGTTTTAAGAGCTCTGATGGATCAGGGTTCTCAAGTCTCTTTCATCACAGAGGCCGCAGTACAGTTGCTCGGACTAAGGAAAACACCTGCTCGCACCGACATATTTCGACTAGGCGATGACGAGGGAAACTCAATGCCCTCTAAGTGGATAGTTCGATTCAAATTGCAATCACGTCTAGATCCCACCTTTATTTTATATGTCGATGCTTATGTGTTAAGTAAACTCACATCCCATCTTCCTGAGAAGAAGATCATTCAGGTATCGGCTTCGTTGTCGTCCTTAAAATTAGCTGATCCGACATTTGATACGCCAGGGAAAATTGATTTACTGTTGAGTACGCGTGTGGTCGGAGAAATTTTATTGGATGGCTTAGTCAAGGGTCCGCCGGGATCTCCAATCGCCCAGAAGACTAAATTGGGCTGGATCTTGTCTGGTGAGATCCCATCGTCGGCCATCTCTAGGCCAGTATGTTATCATACTGTAGTACAGTCAGCGGATGTCAATGACCTTTTGCGTAAGTTTTGGGAGTTGGAGTCCGAGCCTTCAGTCCGTAGTATGATCTTGACTGAAGAAGAACAAAAATGCGAGGATTTCTACTCTAAAACCACCAAGCGCGACGCAACCGGGAGGTATGTTGTAAAACTACCATTCAAAACCGATTCGCCCAGTTGCACGTTTGGGGGATCAGAGGTCATTGCCCGTAGGCGCTTTATCAGCCTAGAGAAAAGATTATTGAAGGAACCTGAATTGAGGACACAGTATAGTGCAGTCATCAATGAATACATTCAACTAGGACATGCTGAAGTTGTCCCTCAAATTGAATTAGGTAAGGATGCGTTCTACCTACCACATCATGCGGTGGTGCGTGAGGATAAAAGCACCACTAAGGTTAGGGTCGTCTTTGATGCTTCATGTTCAGGCCATAATAGTGTATCATTAAATACAGAATTAATGGTTGGCCCAACCCTACAACCTGATCTGCGTCAAACCATTACGCGATGGCGCTGTCACCCATATGTTTGGTAAACTGCGGGGTACCAAGCTCATGTAGAGGACGGACTGCGGGACGTTCCCTTAGCAAGCAGACTGCGGGATGTTTGCCTACATGATTGAGTTATGCTTTATGTTAGACAGACTGCGGGATGTCTAAGCTTTATGTTTGGTAAACTGCGGGATACCAAGCTCATGTAGAGGACGGACTGCGGGACGTCCCTTAGCAAGCAGACTGCGGGATGCTTGCCTACATGATTGAGTTATGCTTTATGTTAGACAGACTGTGGGATGTCTAAGCTTTATGTTTGATAAACTGCGGGGTACCAAGCTCATGTAGAGGACGGACTGCGGGACGTTCCCTTAGCAAACAGACTGCTGGATGTTTGCCTACATGATTGAATTATGCTTTATGTTAGACAGACTGTGGGATGTCTAAGCTTTATGTTTGGTAAACTGCGGGGTACCAAGCTCATGTAGAGGACGGACTGCGGGACGTTCCTATAGCAAGCAGACTGCGGGATGCTTGCCTACATGATTAAAACCTGAACCGTGTCAGAAAGGAGGATGAACGTGAGCATGAGCTCTCATTCATATCAATGCCCACACCTGTAAGCATGTTTAATCTATGTAAACACTATGTGTTGGTTATGGAAGATGATCTTCCATCTGCAAGATGGCTCTACAGTCTCATTACCGAAAAGCATACTGGCTCGGACAAAATCAAAAGAGTGGTTACATTGCGCTGTAAAGGTTCCATGATTAAAAGACCTGTGTCAAAGTTAGTTGTGCTTCCAATCTCCTCATTAATGTTTAGTATTTTTAACCGACTTCTCTTGTTCAGTTTGAATTTGAATTTATGTTAACAATTAATTAATTGTTGGTTAAGTTACCATTTAAATTTAACATTAAGATTTTATATGTATTTTTTTTTGGTTTAGTTGTTACTTTTGTTATTGTTCACATACAGTCCGCTATTGATTTCACTTCCCACCAAATCTTGTGTTTTGTTTCATGGTGGGCGGTTAGTTTTATTGTCATATTTAAACAAGGTTCTGGACATTCTGTCCATGGTGGGCGGGATGTTTGATCGCGAGCTTTACCCTACGCTCGATAGATGGCGTTGTACCATTTTTGTATCTTTCTGAATCGCGCAGTTAAGAATCTCCGCGAATATTATGTAAGGTTTTGAACAAAATAAATTTTTTGTACTCGCTATGGAAAAAAGTTGTTTGATTTAAACTACAGTCCTCGGGCAGTTGTCGAGTGCCGAACAAGGGGGGATAGCAGAGATCCTTGGGGAACACCAAATTCTATGGGGGATTCTCTACTCATCGCGTTTCCCATTTTAACTACTTGTTTCCTATTGTATAAGTATGAGGAAAGGATATTATACATTTCTCCAGTGATACCAATGCTTTTTAGCTTTAATAATAGGATTTTATGAGAAACTGTATCGAAAGCTTTTTTTAGGTCAATAAAAATCCCGAGTGCAATGTTTTTTTGGTCAATGTTTGTTTTAATGGTGGTGATTAAATCTATTGTGGCGCACAAGGTGTTGGATTTGGGTCGGAAACCGAACTGTCGATCATAAATATAATCGATGTCGTTTAGGTATTTTTCTAATTAATAATATTAACTCATAAAAATATGTAAAATATCAAAAAAAAAAAAACAAATAAAATGTATGTCATTATCTGTGTCAAATAACAATCGAATGCTAATAATATCATACAAAATTAGAAAAATGAATTTAAACAAAATGTAAACAATCAAAAATTTAAATAAACAATAACAATGTCAAATATCAAGCAAATGTCATATGAAATTTATGTCAGATCTATATAGAATATCAATAAAATGTCAAATAAATATTATATCCAAAAAAAAACTACTCATGTCAAGGATATGCAACATTCAGCAAAATGTCAAAATATTAATAATAATCTATGTCAAAATAAATGATTCCGCCAGAAATTCGCTAATAGTGTAGTAAGCCTTTTTACTTAATAACATTTTTAATTGTTTCTTTAATTTGACGTTATTTAGCTCCCTCCAACTTTTGGGTAACTTATTATAAATAGTAGGAGCCATGCAGAAGACACTTTTGCGCATAAGTGCCGTCCTACTTCTATGTAGACAGACTTGACTCTGATCACGCCTGTTTCTAGGAAATTTATCCGCCATTCGGGGAAATAAGTGATTATTCGTCCTAACAAACATTATCGTTTCTAAAATATAAAGGGATGCCAATGTTAATAGTTCATATCGTATGAAATAGGGCTTACAACTATCGGTGGTTTTTAAATTAAACATAGCTCTAAGGCATCTCTTTTGTGCTTTGAAAGCAAATTCCCTATTAGTAGAGTTTCCCCAAAAGATAACCCCATACCTAAGAATTGATTCCGTTAGCCCGTGTTAACCGTCCGTGAAAGAATGTACAAAGCGTACGCATTACTGCTTATTCTTTTAGTCAGGGCCTCTATGTGCGCCTTCCAGTTTAAATTCCTATCTATAGTCAATTCTGGTTCCTATCTTTAGTCAAAAATCAGTTCGGGGGCCGAGTCACCCACGTCCGTAGGAGTGTACCCTTTGATTCCCTACACGTGGTCCCCGGGTGGTGCAAATCAGGTGACACTTACTGGTGGTAGGCTTCGGCCGAAGGCTTGTGACCACCCACCGGGCAAAGACGTACCGCCAAGCGGCCTAGCCGTGTTCCGGTACGATGCTCGGTGTAGCCACTAGAGGAGTTGGGTCGAGATAGCTGTTCCACTGCAGGCTGACTAGTTCTGACGCGCACTGTTTGGGACGTATCGGGAGACTGGTCGCGGAGGGTAGCGGGATCCGAGGCACGGTGCACCGCTGGCCGACCGCAGGTAGTTGGGGGCCCAAGTAGTGTGCCAGCCACACATGAAAGGCTGCCCCGCCAACTGTCGAAAAATCCCGGAATGCACCATCGTGCTGGTTGGCGACCAGATGGGGAGGGCCCGATGGACATTCCGGGGGGGCTCGGGCGTCCCCGCAGTCTCCAGACTAGTGCCCCAATGATGGCGTCCTTTCAGTGCGTGTCTGTAGGTTAGCAGCGTGGAACCTCGTCTCACTTCCATCTCCTCTCCTCCCTTCACTCACACACAATCATGACAAGGAAACGAAATACTGGAGTTCAACAGCGGCTGCACCCCCTCCCCCACAAAGTGCACCTCACCAACATTAGAGGTCTGCACTCAAATCTCTCTGCAGTCCACTACCACCTGGAGGCTGAGAAACCAGCGCTGTTTTTCCTTACGGAGACGCAGATAGCGAGTCCGCCAGACGTGTCGTACTTGTCTTACCCAGGGTTTACCCTGGAGCACAATTTTAAACCACGCGCGGGTGTGTGTATGTACGCCCGCGACGACACTTGCTATCGGCGTCTCCGTAACCTTGAGGACTCCAGATTCTCAACGCTTTGGGCTCTGGTGGACACAGGTCTGGATAAAATTATCTACGCCTGTGTCTACCGGTCGCACAGCGGAGATCAGGAGACAACCAGGCTCACAGAGTACCTCAGTGAGGCGGCTGATGCGGCACAGCAGCGGTACCCTTCCGCCCAGTTAGTGTTACTGGGGGACTTTAATGCACACCACCAGGAGTGGCTCTTCCCATACCAGTGCACTGACCATGCTGGACGGGAGATGCGTAAGCTTTCGCTTGCACTAAACCTTACCCAGCTGGTCCAGGGGGCAACAAGGGTGCCGGATGTTGATTCGCACACGGCCAATTGCTTGGACCTTCTGCTGACAACAGATCCAGACCGATACTCTGTGTCGATAACTTCACCGTTGGGTAGTTCCGACCACTGTCTGGTGAAGTCTGTGTCCGTCTACTCCCCGCCCGATCCTAGCCCAAGAGGCACCCGGCGGGTTTGGCGGTACAGGTCAGCAGATTGGGATGGCATGCGATCTTTCTTTGCATGCTATCCTTGGCAGCCTACTTGCTTTTCTTCGGCTGATCCTTCGTCGTGCGCGGACGCCGTGACGGAAGTGTTGCGTCAGGGAATGGAGTACTACATTCCGTTCTCTGATGTGACAATGTCCAGCGTTGACCGGCCATGGTTTGGCGCCGAATGTTATCGCGCCGACGCGCTTAAGCATGAGGCGTACCTGGCATGGGTCGACGCTCGATCGCGCAAAGCGGGTGACGTGGGTCAGAAGAAGAAGGCCTTCAACAGGGCTGCCAAGTCCTGCAAGTTGGTGTTGCGAAGGGCTCGTTTCGACCACATTGGCCGAATAGGGACCAAACTTGCTTCTTACCCAGCAGGTGGTAAAGCGTTCTGGTCCCTGGCTAAGTCGGTCGAGTCGAACTTCTGCCGTCCCTCACTACCACCACTGCTGAAACCCGACGGGTCGTTGGCCCACTCCGCTGAAGAGAAGGCAAATTTATTTGCATCTCTTTTTGCGGAATCTTCGCGTCTGAATCCTGGTGATTCGCGGCCCCCTCCTTCTCCTGTTGGATGCGAGACGAGTATGTCGGACATTCGCATCCATCAAAAGGACGTTCGTAGGGTGCTGCGCAACCTCGACGTGAACAAGGCTAGCGGCCCTGACGGAATACCAGCAATAGTTCTTAGAACCTGTGCGCCTGAACTGTCTCCGATCTTGACTCGTCTATTCCGCCTTTCATATGAGACTGGAAAAGTGCCGAATGCTTGGAAGCAAGCCAACGTTCAGCCTGTGCCCAAGAAGGGCAGTCGAGCTGACCCGGCCAACTACAGACCCATCTCTGTAACGTCCATACTCTGTAAGAGTATGGAGCGTGTACTTAACAAAAAGCTCCTGGCATACCTAGAATCTAATGATATCCTTAGTGACCGTCAATACGGCTTCCGCCGAAATCGGTCTACTGGGGATCTTCTAGCGTATGCCATTCACATATGGAGTGAGGCCATCGAGAGACACGGGGAAGCGCTTGCCGTCTCCCTCGACATCTCGAAGGCTTTCGATAGGGTCTGGCACGAAAGCCTCATTGGTAAGCTTCCTTCATTCGGTTTGCCCGGTGGTCTGTGTGATTGGATTGCAGACTTCCTGAGAGATCGGTCCATTCGAGTGGTTATCGATGGCTGCTCTTCGGACCAATTGGATATTAATGCCGGGGTCCCTCAGGGGTCAGTACTCTCAGCAACATTGTTCTTGTTGCACATTAATGATCTGCTAAAACCCGGCACCTTTGGGTATGCTGACGACAGCACTGTTGCTGAGAGATACTTG
The DNA here is from genome assembly GCA_949775005.1 of Orthosia gothica. Lineage (NCBI taxonomy): Eukaryota > Metazoa > Arthropoda > Insecta > Lepidoptera > Noctuidae > Orthosia > Orthosia gothica. The sequence goes on along the minus strand of OX459062.1, from coordinate 18,724,298 downwards.
TCCAACGCACGGGCTACCGGGCCGCAGATCCGGTCTCTCCGTGAGGCCATGGTGGAGCGTTTGAACCTGTCCTTGCAGGCAGTCTCCGAATGGGGCGATGCCAATCTGGTCAGGTTTAATGCTGCTAAAACCCAGGCGTGTCTTTTTTCCGCTAAAAGGAGCCAATTCCACCCGGCTCCTTCTTTCCGTGGTGTGACCGTGCCGATAACGGACCATCTTGAACTTCTTGGTGTTTCGTTGACATCGACTCTCAATTTTGGCCCATACATTGAGGGAAAGGCTCAGCTGGCTGCCAAAAAGTTGGGGATCCTTGCAAAGGTGAGACGGAATTTCACGCCGGAACAGCTGCTCAACCTGTATCAAGCGCAAGTTCGATCATGCATGGAGTACTGTTCTCATCTCTGGGACGGATCTGCCAAATACCAGCTTGATGCACTTGAATCGATCGAAAAGCGGGCCAAGAGACTCATCGGCAATGAGGCACTGGTCAAGTCAAAGCTCCAAAGCCTTGAACATCGTCGCCGAGTTGCCAGCTTGTCGGTTTTTTATCGGTTGCATTTCGGGGAGTGTGCGATGGAATTGCATGATCTGATTCCGCCCAGCCCGTTCCATCATCGGACTACCAGACGTACGGCGATGCGTCATCGGTACATGGTGGATATCCCACCCATACGCACAAAACGTTTTGGGGACACTTTCATTATGCGTACAGCTAAGGAGTGGAATTCCCTGCCGGAGTCTGTGTTTCCCGATAGCTACAATCTTGGGGTCTTTAAGTCAAGAGTGAATAGGTTTTTTCTAGGCAAGCGTGCTTCACCGTCGACCACATCATCGCTTACCATCAGGTGAGATAGTGGTCAAGCGCAAGCCTATTGACGATAAAAAAAAAAAAAAAAATGGCCATGTTAATCGTTTTATCTTTCCTAAATCCCTTTTGTTCGTCACAAAGAATATTGTTTGCGTTTAAATAAACATTGAGTTCTTTATAAATGTATTTTTCAATAATTTTCGAGAATATTGGTATCAGTGATACTGGCCTGTAGAATTCCATTAATTCTCTATCTTCTTTTTTGAACAATGGCTTTATTACCGATTTTTTTAGGGCATCTGGAAAAACACCTTCGCTTATACATACATTTATGATGTAACTTAAAGGACCAGAAATTTCTTCTGGAAAAACACCTTCGCTTATACATACATTTATGATGTAACTTAAAGGACCAGAAATTTCTTCGGCTACCGCTTTGATTACTTTGGTACAGATGCCATCATAACCGACACTGTTCGTATTTTTTAGGGCTAAAGTTATTTTTAAAACGTCGTTTGGCAAACATGGAGGCATAAACATAGATTCCTTCCTGTTTAAAATATGCTTAGTGACTCTGTCGCCCGAATTAGTATTGGCCTGAATTTTATCAATAAAATAATTATTGAATAGATTTGAAATACAATTTGGATCCGAGATAATGTCATTATTATTAATTATAATTTTATTAATGTTATTTTTAGGAATATTTAATTTTGATTGATTTATGATTTGCCATGTCGTTTTGGATTTATTATTTGATGTTTTTATTTTATGATTGTTTTGAGCTCGTTGAGTTAAATTAATAATCTTTTTAAATCGTTTTGTATAATTTTTAAACAACATTTTATTATGTTGAGTAGGTTTTATTCGGAACTGCCAAAGTAATTGTCGTTTTTTCTCGCTGCATTTTTTAATACCACGAGATACCCATTTTTGTTTTCTACGAACGTTTACCGAAACGATATTTTCAGGGAAACATTGTTGGTATAACAATTCGAAGATCTCTGAAAACGTGTTAAAAGCTACATTGGGATCATTTGCTTCATAAACTGCTGAAAATGACAGACTCCGCAGATAGACCTTAAATTTATTAATGTTATCGTTATTATAGTCACGCCTTCTCCTACTCCACCGATTAATCGTACATACTATGCTTATTGGACATTTCAGTAATTGAGCTGTGTGATCCGATAACACTAACTCTAATACTGAAACCTTACAGGACCTGTTGAAGTTATGCGCAAAATTGTCGATGCATGTTTTGCTCTTAAGTCGAGTCGGTTCATAGAGTGCCAGTTTCAAGTTAAAGCTTAATAACATATTTTCGAATTCTATTGTTTGATTAGTTCTCTTAAGTACATCTATATTAAAATCTCCCGCTAAAACAATATTTTTACAATTCTTTTTATTTAAAATATGTAATATCTGTTCTAATTTACCAATACATTCATTTAAATTATTGGTGTTTGGTACTCTATAAATACAAACACATATTATTTTATGGGTAATCAATTCAATGGCGCAACATTCAAAGACACCAATTGTAGATATTTTAGCTATTTTTGGCAGTTCTCTCCATTGATGCCCATACCTCACTAGTATGCAAGCACCACCTCTTTTGCTTTCTTTGCGACTGAAGCAGGACGCTAAGCAGTAATTGTTTAAATTCAGGTGTTTTTCATAATTTGCCATCATAAAGTGCTCCGTCATGCATAAGACATCCACGCCTATGTTTTTATCAGTTAACTCATTGAGACAAACTGCCAGAGTATCGCATTTAGATAGCAAGCCTGCAATGTTTTGGTGCATAATGTATAGATGTTTAGTCAAGAAAAAAATGGTCTCCAGTATTATCAATTTCATTAAAATTGTGATGTATGTCAACGTTTTTCATAATAATTTCAGTCACTAAGTCCAGTAAATCCTTAAATATAGTACGTAGTCCAAGTTTATTTATTTTTCCAGAATATTCATTAAACATGCTGCAGTCATATTCTAAATTAAGGTCCTTAATCCAAAAGGAACATAGGTTCATAATCCAAAAGGAACGCGTGTCCGTGCGTCATTATATCTAAGTATACAAGATGATTAAATGTCTCCACTCTACAGTTGAATAAACTTGTGTCAAATGGATACTTATATGTTGGCAAACAAATTATGATGTTCGTGTGTTGCACTGCTTGAAGTACCTCACGTATATGAAAAATTATATTATAGTAATCATTAGTCCTCTTAAAGTCCTCTTCCCCAAGCAATATAATGCAGAAGTCGTTCCTCGTATAATTAAATAACTTTTCCTCTAGACTGTTTAAAAGATGTTTAGTATTTCCATGTGATTTTAAATAGTGACATAAACTGTAGTTTTTGTTAAAGGTACTTTCAGCTGTTGACAGCACGCCGTTTTTGTTATCAGTACTAAGTATACAAATCTTGCGTTTATGTACATGTTTTGGTTTAGTTTTTTGGTGGTCACCATTTAAGACTGGGTAGCGATCTCCTCGATTAACCGTTGAACGTTGCGTTTTCTCCGATGGATGTTCACTGTTTACAGGCAGTATTTGAGGTGTCTTACATGATTTCGGAGTCATTGAGACATATTTCTTTTTTAAAGATTTCGGCTTTGGTGTACGTATAGTTGTTTCGGCTGTGCAGACTTTTTTATAATTATTTATGACTAATTTACATTTGTCTAACTCTTGTTTTAAATTTGTGTTTTCTAAGTTCAAGTTCGTTACTTCCTGGTTCGCAATGATTAATTCTTCCTGCAGTTGACTAATTTTTTCGCAAAGTTCTTTATGGTGTTGTGATTCACTGATTGAAGTGTTTTGTAAACTTAACATTGTCGTGTCAAAGAGGGACGATTGGTTCGATGACAAGTCACAAAGAGAACTTGAGTGCTGCGGTTTTCTGAGTGTGATATTATCCACTTGCTCATTCTCCATAGTCCACCACAATATTGAAACGTTTCTAAAGAGTCTAAGTCGAAGTTAAGAAATCTACAAGAAAGTTTTAAAAATCCAAAAACTCTTGTCTGGTGCTAGAAGCGAACCTGCGACCTCTCGCTGCGGTGATACACTTGGCAGCCCCTCGACCAGTTGAAGCGTTGAGAAGGGTTTTGAAATTGGGCACCGCTTTCTTCGTGAAATAAATTTTAAATAAATGAAGTCGTTGGATAATGATTCATGCGAAGAAAAACAAAATGTTGTCCTGTTTTATTTTGTTTACCAAATTGCACCAAATGTTTGCACCAAGTTGTTTTTATTGTAGTCACAATACACTGTGTTATTTTTACTGCACTTTAACATAATATCTTCGAGTGGTTTATTGTTTTTGTTGTTGATACTTAATAGTTGACCATTGACTTTGTATTTTATCGAGTCGCTGACAGCTCTGCATAATTTAGTCCGTCACTCCTTAACTCACCAGTCAGTAAGCAGGTACCATCTCTCTCGTATATTTTACATCCTTTTCTGAAAAATATAATTTTACTTATTATCCGCTATTTTTTAAATTGAAATTAGGTTCTTCTTCAACTTCGGGACTAGTAAAACATCATTGAATGTAATTTCATGCGAACTGGTATTAGACCTGCATAACACCTTTCCCACAGTGTCAATAATATGTGTATTGCCGTCAGCTGTCGAGATTTTATAATTGCACTTTCAAATGTAAAAATACTTCAGAATTAATTATATGGCTGCTAGCTCCGGAATCTAATATGAACTCAATAGTTTCCTCATCATCATTTTCTAATTGTGTACAATTACTTACCGAAAATTGTGGTTTTTCTAAACAAAATTTTAAATAATGTGTGTTGGACTTACAAAACACACAATTATATTTTTCTTTACATTCTGTATTTTTATGCCCATTTTTCGGACACTTGAAGCATATGATAAATCTGTTGTTCTTCATGTTTTTGGACTCTGTATCTTCTTTATTTCTGCAGAATTTTGCAATGAGGACACATTCCACACTTAAAACAATCTTTTATTGCTAAAAATGTTACACAATTTTCTTTATTTTCTGAATTTTTATTATCTCTTTCTTTCATTTTAATTTCTAATTGAATTCTTGACATTAGAGTTACCAAAGTTTTGTCCTCTTTAGCCGTAGATTCCCATGCTGTCCTGAAACTCGATAACTCCTTAGGTAAAATACATAAAATCTTCGACACAATCTCTGTATCAGTTAGGTTCATTCCAGTACTCCTGATTGAATTAACGATGTTCATTAGGTCTCCAATATCCTCTAGTAAATCTATTTTCTCAAATTTATAATTATAAAAATCTTGCAGTAAATGACATCTTTCCGTTTCAATCTGTCCCAAAAATATCCTATCCAATGTTTCTAAAATTTCTTTTGCATTTTCACAATCAATTATTCGTCCAACATATTTTGAATGCACACTATTAATAATTATAAATCGGGCTTTTGCATCTTTGCTAATAAATTCTTCCTTTATTTTTTGTTGAACAACTAAACCTTCTATAACTGATTTTAATCCTTATGATAATAGTAAAAGCTGTAATTTCTTTTTCCAAATGATGTAGTTTGAATTTTTATCTAATTTAGACAGTTCTTCTGTCATGTTTCTATTTTATTACTTCCAATACATAAAATTATAAAATCATCACCATAATGGTTGCCAGGGTAGGTAGCTTAGCTCATCTTCATCCAATCTTGGAGGCTCATCTTCATCCAAACTTGGAAGGCAAAGGGCCCATGACCTCTTGTAGTAATTTATTTCGCCCTCACAGGACTGGTTAAACTTTGGGATCCTTTATAAAACACATATCTTGACTTCAAACACTCATTTAATTCTTCATTCTCACAAAATAAACTATCTATCAAATTAATACACACATTTCCCAACTAGTCTTTCTAAAACAATGAATCGAATTTTCTTTTCAACCAATTGTCAAAACACAAGCTAATCTATATTTGAAAACGATTTGCTTTTAAAACAATAAACAATTAAAAATCACGCAATAACAGTTAATAGTTCTACAAATTCACTGGAAAGTTTGGTATGTTTCAAAGTATCTATATTAAAGTCGCCGCATATTACAATCTTTTTTCCCGTTTGAACATAATTTATTTAATATTTTATTCAAAGTCATGAAAAAGCTGTTTATAGCGCCAGCGGTGTTTTTTGGCGGCCTATAAATGCATAGAACAATTATTTGATGTTCCGATAGCTCGATTGCAGAGCATTCTATTTTGTTGCTGATTGAAAGTTGTGTGATATCATGAAGAATTGTATATTTCATGTTATTTTTAATTAATATATTAGTTAGTTTATTTGCTGTATTATTTTGTACATAATAATTGATGAATTGGTTTCCGCTGCTCGTTTTTTTTTTAATTTTTAGGGTAACTATTGTTTCTCATTGTAAGTGAATGTATTTATTCTGTTTTTGAGAAATAAATGTCTCAAACCATAATAATCTAGAGATTTTCTCACGGTCACTCCGCGTTAAAAAGTCCGCGTCCGTGGTCTTTCGTGTGGAAAAGTACATTGCAGCACGTCACTGCACTTCAAGGTCGACCGGGACTACGCCAGCAAGTATCGGTAAGGCCTCAGTACTAACCTTCCTGTACGCTTTGCATAAAAATTTCAAAGCTAAACGCTGACTTTGGAGTAATTTACGTCGTACCGCCCCTCCGGTGACCCTATCAGCCCAAACAGGCGCCCCATAGCACATACAACCCAAGTAAGTAGCCCCATGAATAGTTTTTAAAGTTGAAAAAGACAGACCCCACGTAGATATATTCTCTTTAAGGATTTTTTTTTTTTGCTTTTTCACCGACTATTTTAATATGATCCATAAATGCAAAATTCCTCTCTAACACTAGACCAAGATAGCACACAGACTGCTTCTTTTTTACGGGAATGTTATTAAATTTAATAGTAGGACACGATTTAAGATTACCCTTCAAAATGAGTTGTTAAGTTTTGTGCGGAGCAAAGGTCAGGCAGTTTCGATCGCCCCACTGAGATATTAATCGTAGGCAAGTGTCAGCCAAGTTCTCCAGTCTAGCTCGAGTACTTGATTGAATGAGCAGAAGACCGTCGTCCGCGTAACCGGATATTGAACAGCTGCTTGGAAGCGGAATCGCGAGAAAATCAACAAAGCCTAAATTCTATAAAGGCGGACCAATAACCGAACCCTAAGAACATCCCATGGTGAGAAACTTCGACATGGAATGATGGCCGAGTTTGAGTTTCGCGGAACCATTTAAAAAGTAAGAGTAAACTAGATTATATATATTTCTATAGCAGCCCCGAGTTTTAATTTTAAGTAATAGCATTGGCCACCGTGCGTTATCAAAAGCCCCAGAAAATGATTTATACGGTTCTAAGACGATTTAGAAAGTTTGAAAGACCAAATGTCTAAGGTATAGCCACACATCCAGGGCCGTGCCTGGGACGTGACAGGGCCGGGCCTAAGCATTGAAGATTCGTCACTGGCCCGTGCACAGCCCGTGCAAGGACGGATGTGAACGAGTGCATATAAAATATACACACCGATATTTTTTTGAGCCCCTGACGGGGCACGGTCCGTCCACGTCCCTGGCACGGCCCTGATATGTTTGGATAGATCTTTGACACCATCCTTAGTAATATTGCCTGGTAAAAAAATTTACCAAATGAAAATGTGCATACTAAAATCATTTCAAATATTGCATTGGTATAAAAAATATTGCTAAATTTATATGGGTAGTGAAATTTTGGCAAAATCTTTTTGGAAAAACGGCAGGCTCTATATATATAAAAGAGTCGAGACTTTCAACCGAGATCTGACAATGTTTCAAGTCAAAAATGTTATTTAACCACTCTGCTCGACAAGATTTTGACACATGACATACCAGCTGACTCGACAGGTTGTTGCAAATTACGCCATGAAATTCAGGAATTTACATGAACTTTCAACATTCGAATTTTTCAGAAAAATAAGTTTACGCAGCTATTTTACACAGAAAATTTGTAAAAAATATCTTTATTTACATGTTTAGGTCGGTTAAACCGTGTAAGCCTATTGCAAAATGTGTACAAATTAAGAATTACTACACCTTTCCAAACAGTAGACAATTTAGATTTGCTCAAAATATATGCATAAACAACCTTATAGCTTGCTGAAATGATGCAAAAGGACAAAATAAAGATATACTCATTTTATTTGCGTCCTTATGTACCTAAGTTTTCATACAACAGTTCATAAAAAAACAAGGCAAAATTTTGCTTAAAATGTTGATGCAACCTTGCATTATGACTTGATTATGACATTTCTTTGGTGTTGTTTTTTTTTATGCTGTCCATTCACCTGTCTCATAATCGATAAAATTGCATTCAGCCTAATCGATTAAGTGTATCAAACGATTATTTTAAATTATTTCGATTGACTCGGTTCATTTAAATAAATTAGAGATTTTAAAAACTGTATTGTTTTAAAATTAGAATAAACCCGTGTATAGGAATAAAACACAATAACAACTTATAGTAAGTAATAACTATACATAAATGATTTCATAATAATGTTATCATAATCATAATACAGTATTTTAAGAAAAATTTCGGTTCCGTGGCTAATTTCGCGCCAATTTTTCTATTACGAACAATAATTCAAAATTCAAAATCGGAATGCCATCTATATTCAAAATATATTATTATATATTATTTATTTTTGTCGGATACATTTTAGTCTAAAAGAGAGTTTTAGTTTGATCTTTTCAGAAGGTTTTATACAGAACGACCAGTATAAATACGAGTATATCTATGTATTATAAGAAGGCGTAGGCAGGAACTGGTACACTTACGCGAATCCGAAGCCAGCTGTTATGGCATAGCTGTAATTGAAATCCAAGATGGCGACCATACAATGTATCGTAATGGAAGTCATTAACATGATTTTCGAGGGCGGTGATTCAGAAAATTAATTCAAAATAAATCTAAGAAGGCGGTGCATATTATGTACCAAGCTGCATTACAAATATCATCATAAAAACCGCTTGACGCACAAAGATGAAATTTGGCAGGGAAGTTTCTCAAGTGCGCATTATGAAAGGATTTTTGGAAATTTCACCCCTAAGGGGATAAAAGTGGGTTGAAAGTATGTATAAAATTTCTATAGTTCGTAAGTTGGAAATTCCACCCCAACAGGTGTAAAAAAAGGGTTGAAAGTTTGTATGAAATTGTATAAATGGACACATATAGATTGACGCTCTTGGTTGATAAAAAGAATTCATGTATTTATTGCTTTTTGGAAATTCAACCCCTAAGGAAGTGAAAAGGTGGAAATTTGAAAATTTGTCATAAATACTAACCTAAGTAAATAGTAAAGGTTTCATTATTAGTTTTTCAAAACTATTCCTAAAAGACGATTTATGGGGTGAGATTTTTGAAGAATTTTATTGTCTGTACAATAAAATTCTTCTTTCTAATTCTTCGTTTCTCACCTTAAATTTTCGCAGAATTAATGTGACAAATAGTCAAGCACGCGTTATCTGCTGCGATTGGCTATTGAAAATTCATTCAACCAATCACAACAGATAACGCGTGCTTGACAATTTATTAAAAGTATCTATAGAATAACCAATTTTCATATAATTTCTACAAACTGGACCGAAATCAAAACCTAACCATACCATACTCAACTCATTATTCAATATATGTTAATAATACCAGCTTATAACTGTTCCACTGCAGGACAAAGGCCTCTTCTCATACAGAGAAGGCACGAGTAAGGATCGAGCGAGGTATATTCCAGGGCGATAGTTTGAGTCCACTTTGGTTTTGCGATCACCATGCTTGCTCAATTGCGTGTTGGCGATTTGAGACTATAAGACCAGGTTTCTTCATGAAGTTTTATTTCACCGTTTTCAGCGATATCTAAGATATACTCAGAAAGTACATAAATAAATTTGAAAAAAACACATTGGTACTTGCCCGGATTTGAACCCATGACCTCAGGCTAGGCGAGGCCTTTAGCCACCACGACACTCATTACAATATAACGAATAATCATAAAATTGGTTCCCCGAAACTATGCATTTCATACTTACATAAAAATATACTAGGCACTCTGTATACTTCTGAGACTATCAAACAAGGCCCAATCATTATTACTTTTATAAAAAATATTTTTGAATAGCGAGCGCATTCCGAATTTAAATTTTGAATCGGATAGAAAATTCGGCGCGAAACTATCCACGGTTCGATGAATTTGTTTAGTTTGCTGTAGTCAAATAATGTCCAAATATCTATTAAGATAACTTTAAAAAGTATTAATAGTAATTATTTTAGGTACTTATAGTATTTTATGCCTAAATAAGGTTTATTCTAATTTTTAAGAATCGATTTGGGATAATCGCTCATTAATTGAGTTAACAGTATAAAAAAAATCGATTGCTAAAATCGTTTTGGCACACCACTATTACAATAAAAAAACAATGTCGTTGACGAATTGGAGGTTGGATTTTTACGTATTATAGGACCGGTGTTTGTTAATTACGTTAAGATTTGGGCGTGTTCTTGTTGTTTATTAAGTTTAGAGACATAATTGTCATATTTGTAATCATTTTTACATGTGGGTTGGTGAAATTTTTGTAAAATAAAAATGTAAACAAACACGATTGGCGCGAAACTTCGACTTTCGATAACAAATAACTTCATTACCACTAAATATTAAGTTTGAAATATGGATGAATTCGTCGAATAATTTAACGATGAGCAAACCGCTACCCCTGCAGTGGAGTTTGGGTGTCCCAAATATGTTTTTTTTTATGATTTTTAGCCTCGACTACCTCTGTCATCAAAATGGCGATTATCGCATAAACACACTTGTATTTAACAAAGGTAAATTATTAAACTTCCGCACTTAATCTAAAAAAAATATTGGTGCTAACATATAAGCTTTTTATCCAACTGTTTTAATTAACGCCCCCAAAGACGATTCGTTAGGTATCTTAATCAATAATTACGTTATTAATTGGGGTGTCGTATGACGTAAATCTGGGGTCCAAAATGAGCCGCGGCTGAGCCAGCGGAGGTATGCTTGTCGGGCCCCAAAATGTACCCCGTCCGAACTATACGGTTAAGTAATGCGTACCTAATGCGCGTTTGTCCTGATATTTTTAACCAAACTGTCTCATATGACGTGAAACGTGTCAACCGTAGGTTCTACACCCGCGAGGACCTTCTGCGCATTATGTGTGAGCTTACCAACTAAATATTGCACACGCTGCGAGTCCGATAGCTGATCGTTAACGTGAATGTTCAACTTGAATGATTCATAGAATATTGGCCAGCTCTCGATTCTACCTTTAAAACTAGGCAGCTTGATCGGCGGTAATTTTATTACACTTGAAGCTTTTGAGCATTTCGTGGCTGGATCTGTGGATGTTTTAGAAGTAGTACTTAATATCTTATTTCTCACATGTTTTACTCTACTGTACAAATCATTGAAACTGACCAAGTCATTGTAACTCGGTTCCGCGTCTGTGTCGACAGTTAAAGTTATTCGTTAATTTCATCAATTAAGAGTTCGAATTTCACACGATACTCATCTATCATTTCCAATTCTGCCATAATATTCTCATTAATAGTACTCTGTGGTTCAAAATATTCTTAGACTTCGTAAACATTAGAAAGCCTGTTAGAGATAGCCTCCTTTTACACATCAATATTTTCAACTTAGATCCCGATACTAACTTACTTTGAAAACTCTGGTTTAACGCCATTTTACCAATTATCGTTACCTACCGAATACTAGCCAAATATCTATTCCAAAATATCGAATAGGTAAATAGGCAAGTTCTTTAGTAAGATACGGGACTAGAACTCACAACCTGAAGTGTAATAGACCACCACGTTTACCATGAGGCTATTCAGACGGGTAATAGCGGCAGCGAAATTGGGTTGTTGAAATAATGAAAATGATTTTTTTTTAAGTATTTTGAAACTTTACATATCGTAAATTATATAGTCGTTGCAAAAAACTCTTATTTTTTTTTGCAATTTATTATAAGCAATTTAAAATCGATATAATTTTAAAAAGAACCACCTGACTAGACCGGGCCACGATTGGTCGCCATGTTGGTGACATCATAACGTTCAAGGAATTTCACGATATACAGTGTCAACTACACGTGAATTGACAAAAAAATATCCGTATATATTATGTGTAAGTGGACGGCGTTTGTTATTGTTGTTTACCAGGTAAACTTACAAGCATTTAGAAGCATAATTGCCATAATATTATCGTTTTTATATATGGGTAGGTGATATTGGTGTAACATAAAAAGTAAACAAACACGATTGGCGCGAATCTTCGACTTTGGATATCCAAAAACTTCATTAGATAACACTAAATATGATACATCCCGAAATCTGGGGTGCCTTTATTTTTTACATGAAATACTTAAAATTTTCGTTTTTCCCATTATTTACATATCCCATAATAATATTTTACAAAGAAACTTTGTCGAACTAATTCTTCAGTAAATATCTCTGCGTCGACCAATTTTCACAATTCAAACATAAATATTAGTTTTACGCTTTTAACTGTCATTTAAGATTAAAATAATGAATATATCTCCTTATATAAAAAACATGTTTGCATGTTACGTAATTAGACTACGTTATAGTAGTATAACGAGGTAGTATATATAGTTTGTATATTTTTACTTTTGTTTAGTGTTTAAGTATGTACAAATTTTACACCTTTATTAGACTACAATGTCAACTTTGGTCAAAATGTCCCTTAAAAAATTACTTTTAACAGACTCAAATTAAAAAATAAATATGAATCTAATACTAAATTAGAACAAGATAATTTCAAATTAGTCAACTCTTTTAATGGCGTACCACGGATTGTATTATCTTCTTTGCGATATGTACTTATATTTTGGGTGAACTCACCCGACAGAGAAATGGCGTTCAAAGCACAGAAAAAATGCTTGAGGGCAATATGTGGCATTCAAAGCACAGACAGCTGTAAGCCACATTTCCAAAAGCTCCAGCTACTTACACTGCCCTGTCTCTAATATACGAAGTAGCAAAGTGTTAAGACAAATATACACCTATGCAATCACCCAAAAAGTTTACGTCACAAATATAAAATATGCACAATACCACATAAAAAAAAAAATTTTGATAAAAAAATTCTTGCACCCAACATCTATCATAAGCTACCTGAACACATAATAAAAATTAAAAATATGGATCAATTTAAAAAAAATACTACACAAATATTTAATTGCGAAGTGTTACTATCATATTATTGACTATTTAAATGAAAGATGCTAGGCCTACTACAGCCGATTTATTATGTTAGGGAAAAATCAATACTATAATATAGTCTTATGAATTATATTTTTTTTATTTTACTTTGATTTGTATTAGTTTACTTTGATTTTTATTCATATAAGTAATTAAGTTCTCCATGTTTAACCATCCAAATATGCAAATAATGAAAAGTAAGTAGGTACAAGATAAAATTAAATTAAATATGTCAGCCTTATATAATAATTATAATAATATTTAAATGTCAGAATAAAAAAAAAACAATAGAAAATTAAATTACATACAAATATAAATTAAATTCGAAACAATTTAAATATCAAACACCTGCTCAAAATAATACATGTCGTCGCAAGCGACTCCAGATGGCAACATTACACCTCGTAGATTTCATATGTTGTCAACCTGTTAACTTCACTCTTATTAGTTTGTTCAATGTATTTCATAATGTTTGTCAACCTGTAAAACTTTAATCTGATTGGTTGTTTGATGAACTCCGCGGGAGGGCACTTTAAAAGGTGACGCTATTCGTGGATAAAATCGGTCGGCAGTGAACGCCAGATTAATGAGATGGTTGAGATCATAAGACCGGGATTATCGGTTCATCGTACAATATGAGCCTTTGTTCTTTGACTGTAAATATCAACAAATAAACGTGACTGTAATTTGTGCTTCAACCTAAGTTTTACTGTTTTACCCGAGAACCCCTACATCATGGAACCTATACCAATAAACGAAGAAGATGTCCATGATGTCGCTACGCCCTCGCTCCCGTCGTCATCAGAAGTGAGATCAACTCGGGTACCTACCCTCGATATGTATTGGCGTCTGCTTCTCAAGCAACAAATTGCCATGCGCATGATAGATGCCATGCAAGGACCAAGTCGGATCAACGGTGACGCCAGCTTTAGCCCGGACCTACCAGAATTCGATTCACGTTCTTCGAGCTCTACGGTGAACTCTCTGAACGGTGAACTCACTGTCTAGCAAAATAACCCACGAAAAAGAAAAAAGAACCTCTGAATTACGGCTTTCTCAAGTATCCCATACTGGTACGACGCGAAAACAATGTTGTTTGCGTGAAAATCTGTGCCAGTTACTTTTTCAATTGCAAACATGTGATGAAAGTGATAATTAGAATCAGTGGTAGTTTGTTTAAAAATGCAACAAATTCATGAACAAAGAACTCTGCAAATACCGTGTATTTCAAAACCTGATTTCAATGACCGAACATATTGTGCCACCGTCGAATTGTTTTAGCGGGAATGCAGTTAAAGTATGCCTGTAATCTGAGAAGTATGCCAGCTTGTTTTGACAATAAGTAAGGCGCTGAAGGGCTTCGCGTCTCTGCGTTCGCATCTGCGGCTTCGCATCTTTGCGACCTGTCGCAGATAACGGAGCAGCAAGAAGGCTAACAAGGACACAGCAGCTGGCCAGGTCAAGGATGAGCGAGTGGATGTGTCTTTAGATGTGGTGTTTATCTGGTGAGTCGTTTTCATTTTGATCTGACCCGGTACAAGAGAGTTCACTATTCAAAACTCTAGTTTGGTTTACAAGTTAACTACCATTGGTTGAATTATTCTATGTAGTGCCACTTAAGGGCCATTATTGTGTACATTGCTGACATAGGCCCACACTCGGTAAGTGGGTCCTCTTAGACGTCGGTAAGTGGGTCCCCTTACATATTAACATCATTGGTAGAATTATACGCTCTACATAGTGTCTCATAAGGAGCATTTTTGTTTGTACGTTAGAGCGAAATAGTAACAACCTAACACTTCATTCTGGAAATTATAACCATTCCAAATAATAAATTTTAAATAATTTGGGCCTAGTACATGGGGTCAGGACAATTAATGATTAAACGAACTTACCCTAAGTGAAGTTCTATCATAATTATACGAAGTGCCTCGTCCGAAGAGATTGGTACCTGTAATTAATTTATTATATTTCACTTGGTAGTGGCAACTACGTGCAGCCGCGCAAATCACTAGTTTTTAGTTTTTTTTTTTTTTCCTTTCCTGGCAGCTCTATTTCGGCTGTCAACTTGTCATTTAGTTTAGAGTTACTGATGTTTTAATTGGATATGGATATGGATATTTCCAGAACGCTTCTGGGTTATACCTTAGGGTTGGGAGGGTGTTACTAATCTCTTCGGACGAGGCACTTCGTATAATTATGATAGAACTTCACTTAGGGTAAGTTCGTTTCATCATTAATTATACTTTGTGCCTCGTCCTCGAGATTAGTACCTGTAATTAATTTATTATATTTCACTTAATATACTTTGAGAGTTAAGTTCTGGAATTATCACATAAACTATGATGAATTTGTGGAGTAAAAGCTTTCATTCTTTAAACTTCTTAATTATATTTTTAAAGACTAACCATCATGGTTGTCCATAGGTTACACACATAGGTTCTTAATCAGTATATTATGATATGTTCTTAATTATCTGTTTTGATAAATTTATTGTTTACTTTCTTATTATCATTGTTATAATGTTTATAGATTAACAATCACAGTTATCATTATGTAACAAAAAATCTTATTCAGTCATTTTCTTAATTACTATTCTTATCTTTATTAACAATTTTTTGTCATTAAGTATTAAAGTTTTATAAATAGGTACTAACAATCACAGTTGTTATTATGTAACATAGGTTCTTAACCAAAATGTTTATATATATACTTAATTATCTTTTTAACCGAATATTCATTGTTTGCATAAGAATAACAATCATAATGTTGTGTAATGTTTTCTTCGTCTATATATACTTTCTATAACTATATGGTCTACATAATAAAGAGTATTCTATTCTATTCTATCATGGTTGTCCTTTGAAAACGAAAGTTCTTAATTAACCATTCAGATAATAATCTGTTTTATCAAAATACAGTTTTGCTTTCATATTACTATTCTTAGTTTCATTATCAATACATTTATACTCCTTCCTTTTAAGTTATTGTATTATTTGTACATGTAAGTTAAATAAGATATCTTTAATCACAGCTAAAGATTTATCTTGCTAAATCATTTTTATATTTTTACTGGGATTAGAAAGTTCTGTTAAGAAATTACATCACCGTTGATGTATATGATTTCAAGATTTTAATATTTTCTAAAAAAGTTATAGGTAGCAGGTTATTAAACATGTGTCATATTGTTTGAAAGATTTTACTGATAGAGACGCTATCTGTCTTCTCTATTGATGATGGTGGTATGCTTCGTCGCAATAGACTTCACTACACACTGCGACAGCCAGAGTAAGGTTGGTATAGCTTTTTCCTTGTTGTGAGATACTATAATATTTTTATTAGGTTTGAGTATCATCATCCCTGACTTATGAGAAGTTCCCTCCACTTAAAGGGAATCAGGCCTGAGTTGGGCATGGTGCCTTTAATTTTATCCATTATGATATTTTGTAGATCTTTTAATATGATTGAGAATGGTGGAAACGCATTTAAGAAAATTGATTACAGTTAACTAGTTTTGTTGACAGTTTTCATAACTTTAGTGAAAATGTAAGGTGCAGAGTTTTACCCAGATGGCAGTAGATTGAGCTCATACAACTTTTCATGAAGGAAAATTTAGATGTTTGCTAGAATTTTTGTGATATTTTATAAGAAATTATGCATCTTTAAAGTGTGTTATGTAAAGTATGACCATGGAACTATCATTTGATATCATCTTTAATTATGTGCACAAGTCTTCAAGTTAAAAACAGCTTGCATCAATGAACTTATTAAGGTTTTAATTTTTAAATGCATGCTGCCAATGGGTGATGGTCTTAACAAACACTTGAGACAAATTGTCCTTTTCAAGGCTGACACTTAGATATTGTACCAATGGAGATCAATAAGTTGATTGTGTCCTTATAGTGTGTTTTTTCCACTGGGCTATCTTGACGTGTTGTGGGTACCAATGAAACCCTCAATCCATGATATCATGGTCTTATGGTCAGTTATAAGTTACTACTGTTTATAAAAAAAATATAAGTGACCTGCGTACCTTAGTGAGTTTAATGGTGTCAAGGTTGTTTGGTCGGATGAGACCACCGTTTTTAGTTTTTGTACGGCTGACTCAGGCTAAAGACAGGCTCCATGTTCTCCTGTCGCCCTTGTGGCACTGTTGGAGCTTTCCAGTATTTTGCTTGGAACATGTTGGGTTTGGGTGCTGTTGCAGCACCTGATTTAGAACCCACTTTTTCAGCTCGAAGAGTTTCAGCAAGTGTTTACCCGAACAGATATTTATCAATCTTTGTGTTTTGAACTTGGTCCTTAAGATCCTTTTTAATTGTTCTGCAGCAGAATTTGCATCTAGTCATTGAGTCACATTGTTGAACTTCACATAAGGTGCGAGTGGCAACCATTATTTAAGTAGTTTAGTAGCTCTGTATCACTTTCTTTTGTATCCAGTACTTTGGATAATGTTGCTCCTAAGTAGGAGATGGTGCTGAGTAGTCTTTATTTTGATTCAATGGTCTTGGCCTTTTATCAATAATTTGGACATTTTACTGTATAGCATAGGAGAACGAAACGTGGAGACATTTGTCACATTTAATGCTAGCCAGTATTTCCTATGCCGAAGGACCTGTAGGGGAAATACGCCGCCTGTGGTCTCTAGGGAGACAGGCCACATGTTGCAAGACGCTCCAGACAGCTCATCACTTCCTTGTTGAGTTCGGCCCCATCACAATACTCCGTGTTCAATGTTGAGTCAAACCCAAGAATTTCGAGAACATCTGTGTGTTATCCGGGCTGGAATTGTGGTTATTTTGGTAGCATAGTCGTATTCGACTTTAATTGTTTCCATTTCATTTGTGACGTTCTCGTCTAGAACTTCGCCTGGGATGATTACAAACCATTGTTTTACTTCCGGTTGATAACCGTATTATGCAATCTGGTGGGTGTAGCAATTCCAAAGAATTGAACGAAACCAGTGAATTATTGTATGTTGTGAGACAGTCCGATGATCTGCTCGAATACATTCGTTAGAAAATAAATTAATTATGTTTGACGATCTCGTAAATATGCGGTGAGACAGCCCGATGGCTTGCCCGAAATACATTATTTGTTTGAGTATTATTATTGTATTATTAGTATTATTGTATTATTTACCAGTGGTGGCCCAGTGGTATCGGCTGCGACTTACAAGTTGTAGGTCGTGGGTTCGAGCCCAGGCAGGCGCTTTACTTTGTGTAAATTATTTCTTCACCACTGCTCTCAAAACGGTGAAGGAAAACATCGTGAGGAAACCGGCATGTCCTAGAACCAAAAATTCGAAGACATGTGACATCCACCAAACCGCACTGGGCCCGCGTGGTGGATTACGGCCCATTCCCTCTCACAAAGAGAGGAGGCCTGTGTCCCAGCAGTGGGAACATTAATAGGCTGATGATGTGATGTGATGTGATTATTGAATGTTGTGAGACAGTCCGATGATCAGCTGGAATACATTCGTTAGTTAAAGGAAATAAATTTCTTTTGATTGATAATCTCGTAAATATGCACTGGGACGGCCCGATGGGTTGCCCGAAGTGCATTATTTGTTTGAGATGCAAGTTTAAGGCGTAGGATTGGTAAAATAGTTGCAGATAATATATTTAGCAGAATTAGGTACCTTGTGGGTCTAAATATGGCGTCGACTCTTGAGACTATTTTGTTTTACTTTGTTTAAGTCGAGCACGTTAAAAATTGCTCCCAGGTTCCTTAATTTTTCTCCTGGTTCCTTATCCGTATATATAAGTTTCTCTGTATTGTATTCCTCGGTTGGATGTGTCCTTTTTGGCATTTTTCCACTTTTAAAAACTGTTATTTTTATTTAAAAGTTTAATTACGTGTTGCGCAGCGACGCACTATAATCGCGAATGACAAGTTTACAGCCGAAATAGAGCTGCTAGGAAAGAAAAAAAAAAAAACTTAAAAACTTGTGATTTGCGCGGCTGCACGTAGTTGCCACTACCAAGTGAAATATAATAAATTAATTACAGGTACTAATCTCGAGGACGAGGCACAAACTATAATTCCAAGTTAATTAGACAACATGGATGCCGCAGTGGTTTAGCGATCGGCTGTTGTGCTGCGTGTCGCGGGTTCGAATACCGGACGGAGCAAATATTTGTATGGCCTACAGATAGTTGTTCCGATTCTGGCTGTTTATGTATGTGTGTCTGTGTGTTTGTGAGTTAGACATGAGTAACTCAGCGAAATTATTTACGTTAACCTAGTAACTCAAGCGCAGTATACTGCGTCAGCTCATGGCGTTAGCTTAAAATTGCGTTATGGCGCAACAAAATGGAACAATTTACGTGTCAAAGGAAATTGATCCTTAGTTCAATGGAATTAAGACATCAAACCATAGTTGATTATAGAAACGGGTAACGCCTGGAGTTTGTTTGTGATACGGGAAACTAGTGTGGAATAAGCAAAGTCAGTAGCATTCATTGGATTCTTTATAGTTCAGGCAAGGTGAAGTGAACTTTGGGCTTACTAATGTGTTGTCATGTTTTGGACAGGGGCATCGCACTCACGTTCGCATCATGTAATTTAATCTCAAACGGTTATTTTCCATCAAAGCTGTGTATGGTTTTGGTAGCCTAGTGGACATATACTCTCGTAGTATTTTTCAGTTTTCAGATTTATTTATTTCATAACAATTGCTTGCTGTACTAACAGTTTGCACCAAAACGTACAGCAAGCCAAAGACATAAACACTTATAAACTAAAGAACTTTACACAAACATTTAACATAGCTTTATCCTTATACATAAATATATCGACGTCAGGTTCCTGAGCAATTAGGGCGTTAAGCAGATTGAGTGCCTGGGTTGTAGGAGAATATCGCGCCGTCAGGGTACGCGAGGGAGGAGCCGCGAACAGGCATCGCGGAGCACAGGCGCGCGACACCCGGACTCGGTCTGGAGCAAACAGTGAACAGCGAGCCAACGTGGACGAGTCGTCGATCCTATTATTCAGCATAAAGAAGTAGTGCATCAACAGCGCACACTTACGTCGCAGTTCCAGCGTGTTGATGCCCACCATTCCCGCGACAAACAGAGACGGATATAAATAGGGATAGTACCCATACAACTTTTTGTACAGGTAGCGAGCAAATTTGCGTTGAACCCGTTCTAACATTAGCTTATACTTTTGCTCGTGCGGATCCCACACTAGTGAATTATATTCAAGTTTGCTGCGCACAAAAGAATAATACAATACCATAACAGCATTCTTATCTTTAAACCCATTCGTCTGCCTCATGACAAACCCAAGTGATTGGAAGGCCTTAGCACAGATGTTATTGATATGCCGATTAAAGGTCATATTTACGTCCAATGTCAGTCCCAAGTCCTTGATTTCGTTAACGCGCTCCAGAGAGACACTCGATATGTGGTAGTCATATTGAATGGGTGCATGCAATCGAGTAAATGTAATAGTCTTGCACTTGGAGACATTAAATTCCAAGTGATTGACTTCACTCCATTTTACCACCATATCGATATCCCTCTGTAACGCATCACAGTCTTGTATGCTATTGATACCCAAGAATAGCTTCAGATCATCAACAAACATCAGACACTTTGCCGTCCTGACGACCTTCGGCAGGTCATTTGCCATAATAATAAATTGTGTCGGCCCGAGGGTACAACCTTTGTACGCGCGCAGCACTATTATTATACGCGGGCAACACTAGATGAGCATAGCGTGCCGTCGTCGGCGCGCGGCGCCGGCCGCACACTCCGCAAACACGACCGAACGAAGCAGCACGCGCAAGCACGCGTAGCGATAGCGATTGTAGTACCTACCTACCTACTCAAAACCTGTAAAAGTGTTCAATTTATAATACATTTAGTTTTATCAAGAAACAAGTTTGTTTAATTTCTAAACACAATTGTCTACGAATTTACGTACGTACTTAGCCATACAGTCAAACCAGTAATGTTCATATACCTGCTCTAATATTTTATCCGCGCAAAGACGCATTATCGACTCATGAGTCGATAATGCTTGATTTATAACGGACCATCGAAACGCACGTGGTACTATTGCCAGGCAACGCGTGCTATTATTTCTTTGTATTTTACAATGCAATACACCCGATCGCAGTTCATACGTCTTAGCAACGTCAGCAGCGAGTTGATTTTCTTTGAGTTTCACTAAAATACTTTGAATTTCGTCAACGAGCAACTGTTCAGCCAATAGCCAATTTTTTGTCAGAGTTGTAAGATCAATTCGTTTTTGTTCTATCTTCACGACGACCGAAAACTTAATAATTAAAATTTTTAAAACATGCATCGCTGATCTATACACATACGGTTTGAAGTACTTGCCACACATAATTCATTGGAAAAGGGTTGGATCAAATGCTAAGATTCTTTTTTTTTTTTTTTTTTTTTCGACAGTGTATACTTGGCTCATAAATCTCTCACCAACGATTGTTTTAACTTTCACTGAAATCTGCACACTAAAGACCAGAGTCGCACTAACGACTGCAAAATCAGATATCACACATGCCACTACATTTGAGGCACTCTGTGTACCAACGACGCCTTGTAGGCCCATCAACTCGTATTACTAGCTTCCAGCTAATAGGAAACTTATTCAGTACTTGCTTTATACTAAGTATGTTTTAAACTGAGAAATAAGCATCGCTTCACGAGAGAACATTCGACTTCATTTTCGAATGAATATGGAAGCGACTCACCGAGTTCTCCAATGCTCTTGACCTCACAGAGGTTAATTTGACGTTCGGATACCGCCTGTGAACTGCTGATCGTAACTGGCGAAGCGCTGACCGTAGCCCGCAAACCACCGAGGCGCCCACGTAGCCCGCGAACTGTTGACCACAGCCCGCGAACCGCTACCGTCGCGTTTGTCTTAACCTCTCAGATGTTGACGTGACCGCTGCTGGCTTCAGTGCGACGCAATATGTTATCTGAGGTCGACTACCCTCACCCGTCGAGGCAGTAGGACGTTCGCTAAGTGCTCCGTATAAAACTATATTAAAAATATTAGAAATGTCGGCCAAAACGTTGGAAACAACAATCTGTGAACTGACAAAAACTGTTCACTCTTTGGTAAATAGAATTACATCGCTGGAAAAGGTCGTGTTGGACCAAAATCAGCTAATAAAAAAACTAGTTGGTGTAAGTGGTGAATCGGCTAAAACTACGCAAATCGGAGTAAATGTGGGTAAAAGCACTGTCATCACCGGACCGCTGACCCAGCGACCAATGCGCGATGCCCGTGTTCGAGCTGAGACGGCGCTCTCCATCAACGCGCGGAAGACGAAGGGAGCGCGCAACATATCGCCTGTTGTACGTACGGACCGACCAGAAGCACTCGAGCCGAATATGTCATCGAGTCTCAGCGAGCCCCCTACTCCAACTCAGCCGCTGTCGTCGGATTCAACACAACTCGAGTCCCTGAACACAACAGCGCTGCCGATGAATCATACGCAACTAAATGACAACAACAACGACTTGGACTGGGTTGAAATCAAACGAAAAAAAATACGTCGTGCGCCTGATAACGTGACTCGTGGAACTGCTCCTGCGGGCTCTACTGTATGTGCGTTAGCTGCGGCGGAGAGGAAATCATATTTGCATCTCTACTACGTTCAGATTGGTACCACTGCTGAGCAAGTGATTGCCCACCTGCGTAATATTTGTGTTGACGATAAATGCTCAGCTGAGATACTAAAATCGCGAGGTGATTACGCGTCATTTAAGTTAACTGTGCCAACAAAAAACGTTGAGAACTATATGAAACCTGAGCATTGGGCAGAAGATGTCCATATCAAACCATGGAGAAGTGGGTTTCGTAAGTCACAGTAGTGATAGCGTTAATAAACGATGTAAAACATATATGATATTTTACCAGAACGTCCGGGGTTTACGTTCAAAGCTTGATAGGTGTAAGAAGGCTATATTAGTTGAATCTGCTGACTTATTTGCGTTTACGGAGACTTTTTTGACTAGTAGTGTTTGTGATGCTGAACTGTTTCCCCCGGGATATACAGTCTTGCGTCAGGACCGGGACGGCGAGACAGGATGGGGAGAAGTACTGCTCGCGGTCCGGGACCAGTATAAAGTACAGCGGGTTGTTGATATAGATGGCTACTCAAGTGATATTGAAATGGTGATTGTTATAGTAACACTCAAACATTCTAAAATGATCTGTTGTGTTGTATACATACCCCCAAGTTCTACCGATAGTAAATATATTAATACCTTCACTGTGTTAGAGAATGTTGTCGCAAAATTTGATAAACTACAAGTTTTAATTTTAGGAGATTTTAATTTAAATTCTTGTAGTGAAAATGTAATTATGCATTATAATTATTTGTTGTCTTTCTGTATATTAAAGCAGCACAATACTATTAAAAATAAGTTTGGTAAAATGTTAGATCTAGTGCTGAGCAGTTTGGACGTTCAGTCGATTGACGTGAGTGGTGAGGTGGAACCTATGGTCCCAGCTGATGCGTATCACCCACCATTATCAGTAACTGTGCGGGGAGAGTGCGCGGTGCGGCCGCGGGGTCGCAAGGCGTGCGCGTCTCGTTATTCGGTCTGTGATGACGATTCTAAGCCGACGGAATGGAATTTCCGCAAAGTTGATTTCCTGTCTTTATATTCAGAGTTACTTTTATTAAAATGGGATGATATGTTTTTACTTACTGATGTTGATGAAGTTGTTACTTTGTTTTATAAGAAGTTACGTGAAATTTTTGATAAAATTGTGCCAAGAAAAACTAAAATGAATTATAATACAAAGTACCAATACCCGACATGGTTTACACCCGACATAATTAGAACATTAAAAGATAAATATTTTCATTTAAAAAAGTTTAAGCAGTTTCACTTGGAATTTAATCGCGAACTATACAAATACTATAGACAGCGGGCTAAAGACCTTATTAATCAGACGTACACTGAGTATATCCGACGGACGGAGACGGATATAAAGAGGGATCCTAAAAGCTTTTGGAAATTTGTAAAGGGTCAGCAGGCTTCTAGGGAAACATGCAATGAGTTTGTGTACGATGGGCGGATTGTGACAGGGGTAGATGCGGCAAATGCATTTGCGCTATATTTTAGCTCTGTGTTTCTGCCGCATGAACCCGTTCTATCTGCAGCGAATGCTGAGCAGGAGGTACCAGAGCCGCTATGCTCCGCGCGGATTGCCATTGATGTAGTTGACTCAGCTGACATATCAGCAGCTATTCGCCGTCTAAAAGCCCATTCGTCTGCACGGCCTGATGGAATTCCACCATTTATTCTTAAAGACTGCTCAGATGTTTTTGGTGAACCTCTTCTATATATTTACAATTTAGCCTTAAAAACCGCGACTTACCCAGCAATGTGGAAAATTTCACGGGTTACTCCTGTACCCAAGGGTGGTGACAGGTCAAAAGTCGACAACTACAGGCCTATTGCTGTCCTGTCGGCCTTCGGCAAGGTATTCGAGTCGATACTGAACCGGTATATCACCAGGCAGGTCACATCACAATTAGCGGAATGCCAGCATGGTTTTAGAACCGGCAAATCGACCCTTACTAACCACATTAACTTTGTAGACTATGCTGTCACAGAGATGGATAAAAATAGGCAGGTTGACGTGGCCTATTTCGATTTTAAAAAGGCATTTGATCGGGTCCAAAATGACGTATCATTACCCCCAAGTTGCTTCAACTTTTTGCCAGCTATTTTGCTGATCGTCTACAGTATGTCCAGCTCTGTGGGCATAAATCTGGCACATATGTAACTAGTTCTGGTGTGAGCCAAGGTTGTTTAGAAATTAAACAAACTTGTTTCTTGATAAAACTAAATGTATTATAAATTGAACACTTTTACAGGTTTTGAGTAGGTAGGTAGGTACTACAATCGCTATCGCTACGCGTGCTTGCGCGTGCTGCTTCGTTCGGTCGTGTTTGCGGAGTGTGCGGCCGACGCCGGCACGCTCTGCTCGTCTAGTGTTGCCCGCGTATAATAATAGTGCTGCGCGCGTACATCTTCCCGGGCCTTGAAAGTGTGGCTTTCAAACTTCTGCTTTATTTGTTGTATTAGCGCCAAGATAATCTTGATTCTTCGCGCCGTCGTTGTCAGAGACATCCTTTGCGTCATTAGTGGCCGGTAGTATGCACATTTTGTTAATAGCCCTCCGTAATGTGCCCTTTGAAGTAAGAACTTCGGCAACTCTGCTGATGCCATCCTTCCCAGGATATAAATGGGTGATGCGGCCAAGTTTCCATTGTAGTGGGGGAAGATTTTCTTCTTTGAGGATCACCAAATCGCCCACACGAAGCTCACATTGCCTCGTTTTCCACTTGGTGCGTTCTTGAAGTTCGGCAACATATTCCCGACGCCATCTCTCCCAGAATTGCTGTCGCAGCTGCTCAATATATTGGTATCTGTTGGGATGCTTGCAGGTGATAGGCAACGATGGCACTGAGGTGAGAGGTCGCCCTATTAGAAAGTGCCCTGGGGTTAATGGGGAGGGATCGGTTGGGTCGGTTGAGAGAGGAGTAAGGGGGCGAGAATTTAAAATGGCTTCGATTTGTGTGAATAGAGTCGCGAGCTCCTCGAATGTCAGGGAAGCATTGCCGGCTACGCGCTTCAAATGGTGCTTTGCGGATTTAACGCCTGCCTCCCATATACCTCCAAAATGAGGTGAGTATGCAGGGCTAAACTTGAACTTAATGCCTTCATTATTGGCATAATTAATAGCTGACTCACGACTGGACCTGAGTATTCTACTTATTTCATTGTTCGCGCCCCTGAAATTGGTACCATTATCGCAATATATAACATTAGGTTTACCTCTCCTAGAGACGAACATTCGCAGAGACAAAATTAAAGCTTCAGTGCTATATCGCTGACTAACTCTAAA
The DNA here is from genome assembly GCA_949775005.1 of Orthosia gothica. Lineage (NCBI taxonomy): Eukaryota > Metazoa > Arthropoda > Insecta > Lepidoptera > Noctuidae > Orthosia > Orthosia gothica. Next base: position 18,698,292 of record OX459062.1, on the reverse strand, counting down.
TGAATCGCTTTGGACGAGAGGCAAATAAACAAACATAGGTAGCATTTTGAAATACGATTGCCTTTAACCTTACGGCTAGAGATCAAAAACGGGCCAGCAAAATCTACACCACACGAGTAGAAAGGAAACATGGAATAGCTTCTTTCGGCAGGTAAGTTTCCCATTAAAGGTTGTAATGTCTTCCCACGTAGGCGAATACAAACTATACACTGCTTTGTCGTGCTACGTGCTAAGTGTCTGCCACCTATTGGCCAAAATCGTTCTCTTATTGAGGCTAGAAGATGTTGAGGACCAGCATGAAATAAGCGTTCATGTTCGTATCTTAATATTAATTTAGTCAAATGATGCTTTGCATCCAAAATAATGGGGTGTTTTTTGTCATAGGCAAAATCTGAGTTTTGAATTCGACCCCCAACTCTTAATACGCCATCTGAATCAATAAAGGGATTTAGAGGCAATAATTTACATTTACGATTAAGAGTTTTATTATTTTTAATCAATTTAATTTCCTCTGCATAGCTTTCTAACTGACTTAACTTCACTAACATAATCAAAGAGTCATCTAATTCCTTAACATCTAATGGGCCATTGATTTTGGCTTCTTTATTTTTACAATAATTTAGGAAACGTTGTACATAGACATATATTCTCTTTAATCTATTTAAATTAGAATGTTTCTCAAATTGAATTATTTTGTTTGTAACACTAACATAACATTCAATGGTGTGTGACTGTTTAACTTCTGGTAAGATGTTAGGGATTTGCGTGTGGTTTTGTGTAGGCCAACAAGTTGGGTCATTAGCGAGGAACGAAGGCCCTTCCCACCAGAGGAGAGAGGACTGCAGTTGCTTAGGAGTCACACCTCTGGTCGCAATATCTGCAGGATTTTGATATGTGGGGACATGACAGAAGGTGAATCCAATTGCAAGCTGATTGATTTCATTCACTCGGTTACACACAAATACTTTAAGATCCCTGGGTGGGGTTTTCACCCATCCTAGCACAACCTGTGAATCTGACCATATAAATTTACGATTGACATTACAATTTATTGACTCTAATACCTTTGAACATAAGCGTGCACCTAGCAAGAAGCCACATAACTCTAATCTGGGAATAGTAGTTGGGTTCATTGGTGCAACTCGTGCCTTAGCACATAACAATCTGACTGTAACTTCCTGATTATGATTTACAGAACGCAGGTAAATACAGGCTGCATAGGCTTGTTGAGAAGCATCTACAAAACAATGTAACTCTATATAAGTGGGTGTATCACACAGAACTCGCCTTGTAATACGAATATTAATTAAATTTGAAAATTCCTTTAATAGGTTAGCCCAGTTTTTACAAAACTCAGCTGGTACTGGATCATCCCAGTCTAGCTTAGAGGACCATAATTGTTGAAGTAAAATTTTAGCTACTATAATGCAGGGACACAATAATCCCAAGGGATCGAATACCTTAGAAGTAGTAGAAATTACTGACCTTTTAGTTATATGAGTAGATGGCTCTAGGTCTGTAGAAAATTGCAGTGTATCAGCCTTGGGACACCAATTGAGACCTACTACACTAGATTCTTTGTTGAAATCAATGGGTTTTGAAGAATCACATTCATTTTCAAATAATTGAGGACAATTTGTTCGAAATTTCCTAAGGGGTAGGCATGCAGAATTAAGTGTATTTACAACTTCATGATAGATGTGTTTTAACCCTTCTATAGATTCTGACCCTGTATTTAGGTCATCTGCATAAAAATCGTTTCGTATTACACAAGCTATAGACTCATCCTCACACTCATTTGCTAGTTGTAAAAGGCATCGAGTACTTAAAAATGGTGCAGAGGCAGTGCCGTATGTAACTGTATTGAGTTGTAAAACATCTATCGATTGGGACTTATCGGGATCCTGCCGTTTTGCCGAAAAGATTTTGACAAAATTTCATTACCCAAACAAATTTTAGCAACCTTTTTTTATACCATTGCAATATGTCGAATGATTTTAGGACGCATATTTTTATTTGGTCAAATTTTTACTTGGCAAAATATTACCAAGTATAATGTCATTATGGCATTTGGTCTTTAATCAAATGATTTATTACAGCAAACAATCTTCAGACAATAAACGTTTGGTGAAATGATTTGTTAAGACAAAAAATATTAAGGCAAAAAAAAATAAGAAGTTTTGGGAATTATTTAATTTAAAAATTATTTTAATATAATCATTTGTTTAATGCAAAATATTTTTACATTACAATTTAAAAAAAATTGCAAAGGACGTTAGCAATTTTATTTCGGAGTATTTAGTCTTGTGTTGCAGAATTCGATTAATTATTTCAATTTGTCTGAAACAAGTCAAATTTATGGTTACTTGGTATTAGTTTATTTAAGGAAGTAGTTAGAGTAGGTTAATTATTAAAAAATGGTTAGGTTAGGTTAGGTTAAAACTGTGACCTCCTACGCACGAGCCGAGCGAGCGAAGCGAGCGGTGCCGCGGCAGCGGCCGGCGAGTGCCAGAAACGACTTGCATTAATAGAAAAAAAAGAGATTGTTTTTAGTAGGTTACCCGGAACTGAACTATTTAGATTAGGATAATAACTTATTTAAAAAAAAATGTTGAACGACTACATTAAATTACATATCTTTTTTTGCAATTCTCCTCTCGCAGATATGCTGGAAGAGATTTCGATAGAAATAAGCATACCTTTGTACCTATTTTCTGTTCCTTCTTCTTGTCTATTTACTGTGTGTGTGTATATTAATGGTTAAATAAATAATAAATAAATAAATAAAAATAAAAAATATATATAAAAAAAGGAAAGTAAAAAAGTATAAATATTTGGCTTATTTGATTTTGCTAAATAAAAAATGTTAAAAGTACTAGTTGGTAAACAAGTGAAATATTTGACTAAATAAAAAATTAAAAAGTACTAGTTGGTAAACAAGTTATAGTTTAAACGTTCATTTCCCAAACATTAGGTTTGCGTTACAATTTTTTGTGAATAGATTTATTGCTAAGTAATAATTTGGCTAATGAAATTATGCGAAAATTTTTTTGGGAAGTGAAAATTTGTCAAATTCCTTTCGGTCAAACAAGGGAGACCCGGACTTATCATCTCGCCACAGAATAAGCTGCAAATGGCGCTGCTGTCGCCCGACTTCAATTTGCCGGAACATTTTTTCGATGTCGGCTGTGAGAATAAATTTATGCATGCGAAACCGCATTAAAATAGATATTAAATCACTTTGCACTACTGGACCAATCATTTGAATTTGATTTAGTGATTTGCCAGAGCTAGTTTTAGAAGAGGCATTAAATACTACTCTGAGCTTTGTAGTTTCGCTCTTTTCACGAATTACTGCGTGATGAGGCATGTAGTACCCAAATACTGGTCTAGTAATTTTAGTTAAATGCCCTAAACTTTTGTATTCATCTATGAATGCCTTGTAGTTCACCTTTAAATCAGGATATTTTATAAATTTTCTTTCTAGACTCTCAAAACATTTTTTTGCTATATAATAAGAGTCCCCAAGAGCTTTTTCAGGCGACTCTTTCATTGGCATTAAGACAGAAAATCTACCATTTGATATACGAGACACGTTTTGTTTGAAATGATCCTCACAAAGTTGCTCTTCTATGGAATATGTTTTTGTGGCTGGTAAGTCATCAATTTTCCAAAAATTTTCTAACGAGTCCTTTATCTCTTGAGTAAAATTACAATAAATCTTTGAAGCAGACTGATTACCGTTAATGGGGCCGCTTATGAGCCATCCGAGCATAGACTCCTGTAGAACCAGCTTGTTACTGCCTAGCTTAATTAAATTAGAGCCAACTATTTCCCAATACACATCTGCTCCTAAGAGGATGTCGACCTCAGCCGGGGTAAAATAGTCAGGATCAGCTAGAGTGATATTTCCAGGTAATTTTATATGATCTGTGTCAACTGTAGAATTTGGTAAGATGCCTGTTATTCTAGGTACTACAAGACACCTAACATTTAATTCGAAAGGCATACATCTAGATTTAATTTTAATATGACAACTTTCAGTAATATTACATGAAGCGTTATTGATCCCACAAATGCTCACTGAACCACCGGGGCTGATTGCTAGCCCTAACTTCCTTTTTAATTTGTCTGTAATGAATGATGATTGACTACCTGTGTCCAGCAGCGCACGGGCTATATATGTTTTATTGTTTATTATAATTTGGACTAGCGCCGTGCTTAACAAAACCTGGTCATTAGATGCCACTGACAGTGACACAGGCAATGAAGAAGTTATAGAGGGTTGTTCGGTTTCAGTAGTAGATATAGGGTTGCCTTTATTTATATGAATTAAGGTGTTGTGTTTCTTTTTGCATTGGCGACAAACAGCTCTCAGCTGACATTGAAAAGCATTGTGACCACTGTGCAAGCAATTTTTACATAACTTTAATTTGTTCACTTCAAGTAGTCGCTGGTCTACATTCATATTTTTAAATTTTAAACATTCATGCAAACGATGATTTTCATTGCATAAAGCACAACAATTCTTGTTTTCCTTTTTATCTATGGATACAATTAGGCTTTTAGATTGGTTGGTTACCCTAGGCTTATAATCCACCTGTTTGTCAGGACGACTATTATTAAAATAGGCAGTCTCAAGTATGTCAGCTCGACTGCGTAGGAAAGAATAAAATTCATTAAGTGAAGGTGAATCTGCAAGATTGCCCTTGTATTCTTCCCACTTTCTACTCGTGTGAATATCTAATTTAGCTGAGACTGTAAAAATAATAAGAACATCCCACATGTTAGTAGGCTGGCCAAGAGTGTCAAGAGCCCGCAAATGTTTTGACACATGGTCAACGATAAACCGCAATGATTTATAAGATTCCCTTTGAATCGACTCTATGTTATACAATGCCTTTAAGTGATTATTTATTAAAAGGTTTTTGTTATCAAATCTCTGACATAACAGGTCCCATACAACCTTGTAATTTTTGGAACTAAATTCTATTGATTTAATAACAACAGCTGCACTTCCTTCAAGTGAAGATCTTAGGTAGTGAAATTTATTAATTGGTGCAATACTTTCATTGCCGTCAATCACTGACTGAAAAGTGTCTCTAAATTCTAACCAGTTAAGGTAATTCCCATCAAATGTAGGAAGTTTGATTGTGGGTAATTTTATGTCATTAAATGCACGGCAGCTACTATTTGATGCATGGTCACTGTTTTCTCTTTCACAATTTTCATTCTCAGCCTTTTTCAGTGGAGAATTAGATAAGGTTTCTTGGCTCTTTGCTATTAAGTGAATAAATTGGTTTTCTAAATTATCTCTTTCTTTAATTTGCTCTGTACTATCAGAATGCAATAAATCTATTTTGCTTTGAATTACCTCAAATTCTTCCATAAGCGATTGCATTTTATTCAATTTCAATTCTAATTCTCTATATTGAATAGAAGAAATTTCTTTTAAACCAATTAAAGTGTTTAGATATTCAGAAAATCTTGTTACCCGTCCCTTAATGATACCGCGCTCTTTGACTAACTTAGTTATTTCTACCTTGAGCTCTGCTTCACTCATTTTTATAGTTAGATTATAATTATGGTAACCAATAACACAGGCGAACAATGAAATAATAAAATGTGCACTCAAACCCGTTTGGAGAGCGAAGAAGCTCAGGTCCAGTCGCTCGCGCTGGTGCTAGCACGACGCGAAGCTCAGGGCTGCTCGCGCCGAGCATACAGCGTAGGCCAGCAGCGCACGTGGCGGCGCACGCGATTGGATCGGGCGGGCAGCTGAGATGCCGAGACCGATGCGCTCCTCTTCACGGAGGTACGCTGGAATAGTCGGCATAAGGTATTGAAATAACGGTAGCTAGTAGTAACGTAGTCCGCGTGGGAAGTTAGGTATTAGATAGGTTGTCTAAGCACCCTGTGCTAAATTAGACGAACATAAAACGAGCTGGGTAACGCCGATTGTTATAGCTGGGATTAGGCTATAGCAGAATAGGTGAAATGCGTGCATAAAGCATGGGCACGTGCTCGTATTTTATAGCTTGATAATTTAATTTAACGCTGCACACGTGCATGTATTTTTGCCTAACATCATTTAAAATGAAAGCTAGCATGAACAAACGCAACACTCGAGCAGCAAGTCGGCCATTCACACAATGCGTGAACAAAGGATCGTGAATTGGTTAGGTAAGATGCGTAGGTATGAAAAGGTTAGGAACAGAGCTCACTCTCCTTGGGCTAGACCTCCGGTTCACGATGTCCCCAAAGGCTCCCGAAGCAGCAAGCGGCAACAGCAGTTCCTTTTCTTTCTTCACTCGGCCGGTGGCTCGCTTGGTAGGTATTGGCAAATGGCGGCTGCGTCGCGCTGTATGACGCCCGCAAACGACGACGATTCTTGATAGGTAGTTATTTGAACTTGAAGATTGCAGTCCTGTCACGGTCGCCACTTTTGTTTAGAAATTAAACAAACTTGTTTCTTGATAAAACTAAATGTATTATAAATTGAACACTTTTACAGGTTTTGAGTAGGTAGGTAGGTACTACAATCGCTATCGCTACGTGTGCTTGCGCGTGCTGCTTCGTTCGGTCGTGTTTGCGGAGTGTGCGGCCGGCGCCGCGCGCCGACGCCGGCACGCTCTGCTCGTCTAGTGTTGCCCGCGTATAATAATAGTGCTGCGCGCGTACAATTGCATTACGTACAAGGTTTCAAAATCTAATTCCGGACGTATTCAGGAAGAGCTCCACCCTATACCCAAAATTACTGTTCTCTGGCATACAGTGCATGCCTATATTACGGTCAAATTAAGTGGTAAAAAAAACGATCAAAAGGAATACGTGATAGTTTTGATAGACGCATTCACAATATTTGTGCTTCTTTATCTTACGCTTCGTATCGACACCGCTAGTGTAGTTAAGGCGCTTAAATCTAGTGCCGCTCTCTTTGGTACACCCTCACTCGTAAAAGCAGACCAAGGCCGTTGCTTTGCTAGTAAAGAATTTAAAGAGTACTGTAGTTCGCAAAGCATTCACCTACATTTAATCGCGACAGGTTCTAGCCGAGCAAACAGTCTAGTAGAACGCGTGATGAGCACACTAAAGAGCATGTTAACTGCAGTAGAAACATCGCATAGGTCGTGGCAGGAAGCTCTTGACGAGGTACAGCTAGCTTTAAATTGCACTGTAAATAGAGTGATAAAGGCGAGCCCCTTAGAACTTATGATCGGTCGCGTAGCAAGACCACTAAATATTTTGACTGCTGACGATACTGAAGTTGAAGTAGATATTTCTGAAATGAGAGAGCACGCAGCCCACAACATCGAACGAAGTTCACATTACGATAAATCTCGTTTTGATAGTAACAAGGCTAAATTAGTCAAATTGAATATCAGTGACATGGTTCTTATTCAAAATGAAGAGCGAAACCAAACAAAATTAGACCCGAAATATAAAGGACCGTTTCAAATAACTGATGTACTAGAAGGCGATCGTTACACTTTGAAATCATTGACCAGTAACAGAACTTATAAGTATGCCCACGATCGCCTTAGAAAGATGCCTCAATGTGAAGTTCCATCTGAACTGAATGTTGAAATAGATACTACAGATATTGAAAGTCAAAACACTTCTGCTATTGCTTGAGTATGACACACACTAAAATGTCTAGATGACCACTGTTTGGGTGTGCTGACCCCTGTTTGGGTCAGTTCGCCACTGTTTGGGTCTGTTGACTCCTGTTTGGGTCTGCTGACTCCTGATTGGGTCAGTTGGCCACTGTTTGGATCTCGATGAGACCACGCTGCCCATTAATCAGGTCATATTAGTGTTGTGTTGTGTGTTTGCGTATTGTTCAGTAACTGATGTTTATTCTGATTATGTTTACTTGTGAGGTATCTTTCTAACTTTTATTGTCTTTACCTTATGGTAAGGTCATCTGTAACAAATTTCTCATTTAAAGTAACCACTTTAAATGAGAAATTCGTTACAGATACACACAGGGACGTGTGAATGTCAGGTTTGGCCGTGTCGTCACAAGCGATTCCAGATAGCAACATTACACCTCGTAGATTCCATAATGTTGTCAACCTGTTAACTTCACTTTTATTAGTTTGTTCAATGTATTTCATAATGTTTGTCAACCTGTAAAACTTTACTCTGATTGCTTGTTCGATGAACTTCCAGGGCACTTTAAAAGGTGACGCTATTCGTGGATAAAATCGGTCGGCAGTGAACGCCAGATTGTTGAGATGGTTGAGATCATAAGACCGGGATTATCGGTTCATCGTACAATATGAGCCTTTGTTTTTTGACTGTAAATGTCAACAAATAAACGTGACTGTAATTTGTGCTTCAACCTAAGTTTTACTGGTTTACCCGAGTGCCCCTACATCATGGAACCTATACCAATAAACGAAGAAGATGTCCATGATGCCGCAACGCCCTCGCTTTCGTCGTCATACATAACAGTCAGATTTAAAGCTAATACACACCAAAAAGTCAATTAGATTGATTTATATTTGTATGTAATTTAATTTTCCATTGATTTCTTTTTTATTTTGACATTTAAATATTATTATAATTATTACATAAGGCTGACATATTTAATTTAATTTTATCTTGTACCTACTTACTTTTCATTATTTGCATACCCATGTGATGGTTAAACATGAAGAACTTTATTACTTAAATGAATAAAAAACATCAATGTATATTTGTACCCATGTTTGCAAATAAATAAATGTAGCACATCATATTTACTAACACTAACGCCATCTGTGTATAAAGCTGTAAACTATTACCAACCAGTAAAAGTAGCTAACTAACTGTGTTACTAACATTGATTGTATTGTAAATTGTTCGCAAGACTGTTACTAGATGTCGCTATTCGCTCACCTCTGTTTTCTAGATCGCGGTGTTAAAAATCTCCGCGAGTTAATGACTCTCGCTACGAATATTATTTTATTGAAGAATTCTGCTAACCAATTGCACCTACCGCTTCATCCTACTTGGAAAAGTGCGTAAGACTTTCTGGCTAGCTAGTTTTCGTTACATATTTTATATTTTTTGGGTGAGAGGTCATCTACCGCCTCCCTCGTCCAAGCGGGCGTAGTGAAGTTGGTGGAAACCTATTATATATACTGTTGTCATCAAACAAATTGTTCTGTAATCATCCATACTTTGGAAATTACTGAAATAAAAACATTCTGCAAAAACCCGCAGTTTTCCTGTCTGCCGGAACGAGTGACGTCCACGACTTCCAGTCAACGCAACCCCCTTTACAAACTGGCGCCCAACGTGGGGCACGACTGCAAGCCGAAATACAGAACCCGCTCCGGCCGTATTACTACGACAACAGTGAAAAGGAGGCAAGCAGAGATGTCTGTCAATCTGTCCGACACGCAGTTTGAAGCACTTCTGGCAAGACTGTCACCTGGAAGACACGGTTCCCTTGCTTCTTGTAACGAAATAGAAAACAGAAGCGATTCAGAGGCACTTACTGGTGTACCACTTGTACTGAAGGGTGAAGCTGCAGTATGGTGGCAGGAAGTGAAACAGCAAGTCACTACCTGGAAGGACATTCAAGAAGATGCCTTTTCTACACTGAAAACCTGTTTGTGTACAGCCCCTGTACCACGACAAGCAGATGAAACAAAACCATATATTATAAAAACTGATGTCAGCAGTTACGCACTCGGAGATGTTCTCGTCCAGGGGGAGAAGGACGAGGAACATCCAGTAGAATATGCGAGTAGATTGCTCACATCAGCAGAAAGAAACTACTCCACTACTGAGCGCGAAGCTTTAGCCGTCGTGTGGGCACTGAACAAATTTCGATCTTACATCGATGGTTCACCCGTGACTCTAGTAACGGACCATCAAGCCCTGAAGTGGTTAATGAATTTAAAATCTCCTACATTCTCAGTTACACGACGAGGACGTGGACGTCCTAGGAAACAATAACTCCTCTCAAACCAGTCCCTCTCGCCGAGACGTCTTCGGGGACTGAGGGGGAGACTGTAGCACATCATATTTACTAACACTAACGCCATCTGTGTATAAAGCTGTAAACTATTACCAACCAGTAAAAGTAGCTAACTAACTGTGTTACTAACATTGATTGTATTGTAAATTGTTCGCAAGACTGTTACTAGATGTCGCTATTCGCTCACCTCTGTTTTCTAGATCGCGGTGTTAAAAATCTCCGCGAGTTAATGACCCTCGCTACAAATATTATTTTATTGAAGAATTCTGCTAACCAATTGCACCTACCGCTTCATCCTACTTGGAAAAGTGCGTAAGACTTTCTGGCTAGCTAGTTTTCGTTACACATTTTATATTTTTTTGGGTGAGAGGTCATCTACCGCCTCCCTCGTCCAAGCGGGCGTAGTGAAGTTGGTGGAAACCTATTATATATACTGTTGTGTGTCTTCAATATTGTTCTGTAATCATCCATACTTTGGAAATTACTGAAATAAAAACATTCTGCAAAAACCCGGAGTTTTCCTGTCTGCCGGAACGAGTGACGTCCACGACTTCCAGTCAACGCAACCCCCTTACATAAATGATTTATGAAAAAGTAATAACACAATTAACACGTTCTAACTGGAATCTAGTTAGACATAGAATACTTCTCAAAACTTTAGTACAGATTGCTGGCACTTGTCTATTGTGCGAATCACTTATTTATAATGAGGAGTTTTTTGTAGTATTCGTTCTTAATGGTACGAAGCAAGCACGATAAATTTTAAGATTCGATATTTTTTTATCAATATATTTTATATTTATCAATATATTGACGATGATGAAACACTGTATCAGATAAGTGCTACAATGAGTAGAAATGATCGTCGTGACGTCACACGGGCTCAGGTTTGTTCGGAAACTGTCGACGTGCTTTCGGTACTGGATTCAAAAAAATAACAGCGAAAAAAATAACGTTTTTTACGAAAACTTATATATGATCTTTCCATTTATTACAAAAAAAAAGTTGGTTCAACAGACCAGAGAGTTTGTATATTACCTAGAGTTAAATTATTTACGACGAAAAAGAAACTGTCAATTCTTTCGTTCTTGCTTATAGAAAAACTATGAAAGAAAAAAAAGTTAAATCAAAAATATATATTTTTTTGTACTAGTTTCACTTCAACATTTTGTAAGAGATAGGGACTGAATTAGATACATTTAAACATATAAGTGTGATGTATTTTTGAAATCACCTCTTAAAACCCTTTATTTTGATACCCCACACGATGGGTTTGGACGAAAAAAAAAAATTTGGGCTCCCACAATATGGCGCCCAAAAGTTTTTTCTATTGTCCAATTTTAATGTAACCTATGACACTTGGAGGGTTAAGACGTATCGATTGACGTATGAATCATCAAAATCAGCCAAAGCGTTTTGCACATACATACATATAAACATATTACCCTCCTTCGGCAGTCGGGTAAAAAGAGACAAACATAGACAAACGCTACCATCCTGAACGTCAAAGAGATAACTTTTTAGTCACTGTTGTAACCCATCGGTTAGCAGCTGCAATTAAAGTTTTTCGCTGTTTTTACGGGCTGCAATGATGGCCAAGCTGAAAGGCCTAGAGTGTAGCTAGGCTAGCTCGAGGCAATCATAGCGTGAACAGCGAAGCAGACATTGTGGGCCAAGGTTTGTATAGTGCTTTATTCAAAAATGCAAGTACCTAATCTAAATAAAACCAGCAAGTAATTTATATAAAACAAAAAATTAATTAACTAGAATTTTAATTAAAATGACAATTATGAAAAGTAAAGTTACTAAAATTCAACACCGACTTTCCCGGTTTGATATTACTAATAGTTTGCGATAATTCTAATGCGGTGGTTGACTGCTGTATTATTGAAAAGAAAACATTTTCGGATAAAGATTTAGATTTCCTACTGATTTTCCACTGCACATTTTTTTCATATGCAAGCTTATATTTTTCCTTTGAGTTTGGCGGTATGAAATTTTCAACCACTAATTTAGCTTCATCTTTAATGTCTGGCGGTGTTAAACACATTGAATCGGAAGAATTTCTGTTTTTTTTATTCGGAGCTCATTTTTAGCAAAAAAGTCACTAAATAAAAACAAAATTATTGCTGAACCGCGCTTTTGTTACTTCTTTGTTTTTTTTCTGAGCAATGGTAGTTGGAACTATATAGCCTAACTAGCTGACCCGGCAAACATTGTTTTGCCATAAAAAGTCCAAACATTTATCTACCCTACCCTACACTACCCTACCCTACCCTACCCTACACTACCATACCCTACCCTACCCTAACCTACCCTACCCTACCACATCAGGAGGCTGTTGGACAGCTATCTCGATGGTAGGAAGGTCAGGGTTCGGTATTGCACGAAAGTGACTAGCAAGGGCTGTGTTCAGTGGTCAATTGGCGGTCCCATCCTGTGGAACCTCCTTCTCGACTCACTTCTGAAGTTCCTGGAGCAGCGCGGAATATTTGTGCAAGCGTTCGCGGATGACATCGTCTTGGTCATAGATGGGGACACGGCGACTGAAGTCTCTAGAACTGCCAATGCAGCCCTCGCCCATGTTCAGGATTGGGGCATCCGAAACAAGCTGAGGTTTGCACCGCACAAAACCTGTGCGATGACCATAACCCACAAGCTCAAGTACGACACTCCAATGCTGAACATGGCCGGGGTCGACATCGGTATGGTCAGAAAAATGAAGTTGCTGGGTCTAACCATAGACGATAAGCTCACGTTCAATGAGCATGCCGCGAACGTCTGTAAAAGGGCAGCTGACGTTTACAAGCAGCTGTCCCGAGCCGCAAAGGTGAGCTGGGGATTAAACACACAAGTCATACACACCATTTACACGGCAACGATTGAGCCCATAGTAATCTACGCAGCCGCAGCCTGGGCACCCGCTGCAAAAAAGTTGGGTGTACGGAAAAAGCTAGGCTCTGTTCAACGAGGATTCGCTCAGAAGCTCTGCAAATCTTACCGCACTGTCTCTTTGAACTCGGCACTGGCACTGTCCGGGATACTACCTCTAGACCTGCGCATACAAGAGGCAGCCGCCCTGTATGAAGCGAGGAGAGGGTCATCCCGGTTTGTGCCGGGAGACAGGGAGATCGAGAGTGCGGTAAGGTTTGCGGAAGCCCCTTATCCAGCTATGCAAATGACCCTGGAGTTCATGTGCCTGGCAGACCAAGAGTTACTAACAATGTGCAGGCGGTGCGAATCTTCACCAACGGCAGCAAGATTGAGGGGAAGGTAGGAGCCGCATTATCCATCTGGGATAGTGAAGGTGAAGTCCGGAACCTCAAGCTTAGCCTTGCCGCGTACTGCACAGTCTACCAGGCGGAACTCTTGGCCATTTGTAAAGCGACAGACGTTATCCTCGCGCGGCAAGAGGCGTGCTATGGAGTGTACAGCGGCTCAATGGACGCTTGCAAACCATGGCTCTCTCCATCCCCTGGCAGTTCGCGCGCGCGCTAACCTGGCTCACGCCCTGGGCCAGAGCAAAGTTGTCACCTTGTTCTGGATCAAGGCCCACGCGGGCCTGCCGGGGAATGAGCGAGCGGACGCGCTGGCTAAGGAGGCAGCATTGTCGTCACGGAGGAAGCCGGACTATGACCAGTGTCCGATTTCATTTATCAAGCGACAGATCCGTTTGGAATCGCTTGATGAATGGAATCGGAGATATGTGTCGGGCGAGACTGCTTCTGTGACGAAAATGTTTCTTCCGGACGCAATAGTGGCTTTCCGTACTGTACAACAGGTGCGGCCAGAGGGCGTCCTCACGCAGGTTTTGACAAGGCACGGTGGGTTCTCTGAATACTTGAATCGCTTCAAGTGTAAGGAGAGCCCATCGTGCGTCTGCGATCCAGGCGTGGCAGAGACTGTCCAGCACATACTTGTAGAATGCCCGTTAATTATCAGGGAGCGCTACCAACTTGAATGTGAGCTGGACAGGAAAATAACGAGGGAGAATCTGCATGGGCTCATGAACAAGAACACTAGGGAAAAGTTTCTGGATTACTGCATTAGAGTAGGCACTGGGGTTATACTTCGAAATAAAACCTGAAGCGCACCGTGCTTCATTAGTATTTTGCACAATATGTAAATGTTCTGTGATAGTTTGATAATTATGCTTTTGTGTTTTTATCCCTAATTTCAATGTGATATTGTACCAAATTTTTGCTGTGATAACATGTATATTTTTTGATAAACAGCATTTTTGCTCTTATGTTATAATGGCACCTTTTGCTCTTACTGTATATTTGCACCTATTTTTATAATTAATAAATCATGCCCATAGATTAGATTAATAAAAGTGGGAGTAGTCCTACCCACAGAATGCAAGATGATGAATGCAAGAAAGAACTAGTATGAGGAATGAACGTACGATAGGCATGAAAGATTGACCGGAATGACAGAGGTTAAGCACATAAGGCGCCAATTTTGTTGGCGGGGATTAGTGTTAGAAAAAAAAAAAAAAAAGACCTTTCCAACGAATGCAAAACCGTGGAAATCGGTTCGTGCGTTCAGGAGTTATAGCGTCAGGGAGGAAAAGCCGACTTATTTTTATATAGTAGATATGGAATAAAATCTTTTTGTACCTATCTCTATAGATATAGGTCTACCAGAATCTCATGGCAAATGTGGAAATAAAAATTTGTTGTGTGCAATACTGGGGAAATTGGATTGAACGATCTTGATACTGTTTAATTTTTATTTATGTCTGTAGTATTAATGAACATGAGGTACCTATATTATAGTAGTCACAGCGGATCTTTGTGTCTTTGAACTTGGTCCTGCCAACCATTGCGTAAGAAACAGTTTGTCATCGAGTATACTGCATAGAGTAAGCGAGATAGGACGATGTGACATACATAAGCGAGTGAAAGAGAGTTATACAATGCTATCTTCACCTTCAATATTGACACAAAAAACCTACTACGCGGGGTCTTGCACCAAATTCAGAGACACAAAGATCCACTGTGAGTATTATAGGTATGTGTATGAATAATGTTGTTATACATCGGGTTCTTAACATATATAAAAAAAAACAATTGAATATTAATTTATGTACTTATTTATTATATATCATTTAAATCATACTAATAACTTAAAACCTCATTCAGAACTAGAAAACTAGAATACGATTCCATGAACTCCACTGGCATTTTAAAAACTTGTATCTTTGTAGTTTTATGTCATCTCTCTCCATCAAAATGGTTCTTTTTCATTGGCATTTAACATATTCAAAACCAATCCCTTTATGTATAAAGTCTGTAAAATATAATAAAATGTATCATGTTACTTGTCATTCATCATCATCAGTCTATATATACTTTTTTTATGTAAGTTTTATGGCCTGGTTGCTAGGACCTTTTAGCCACGTCTTTGGAAAGAGTTTTGGATCTTATATTTATTCTTTAGTATGCATTAGAATGCGGATGTAACAGATTCTAATGTTTTTTGGAGTATTTGGCAGCAAATTGTATCGAGTCAGTCTTCCCAGTAAGCTTTGCAGAGGCAGTCAATACTACATTAAAATACTCCGCTCCAATATCCCGAGATCGCTTCTGTCAATGATTTTACAAATTGTCCAGTTGCGTAGACAGTTGAGACACAAAACTACACCAATCATATATTTCAATATCCATTAGAAATCAATTTGAAAATAATTAATATTAACAGCCACTGAACTTCACTCGACAAAAACTCCCGTCTCTACACACGTCCCACTGCAGGTTATTACTTAATATTTTTCTTACGTCAAAGATTCTCAATCTCCGTTAAATTCAATATCTTGTCGAAGAATTAGTAACAGTTACATTACTGTTGCCATTTCCTTCCGGCCATCACTCGATGTGCCCTGACCTATGATTTACCATATAATAGTAATGGAAAGAAATAAAAATTAAGTAAGAAAAATATAAAATAAACTAAAAGTATCAAAACAAGTCAGTCCAACTTACCGGTCCACTCTACGACGCACTTTAAAATCAAAGATTGAGTTTGATTTACGCCTTCTTCTTCCCTTATTTTATGATACACATTGAAAACAATATGTCTCGCTTGAGATCGAAGTGGGTTTTTCGATATTTTCACAAAAATAACAAATTTTCAAGATAATATCAAAAAATTTCAGCAGCGGTTGACACATCAAGTACTTTGATTTGATAGGTGACAATTGACATTGCCATATGAAAATCACAATTTAAAAAAAATAAAAAATGCCATGAGATTCTGGTAGACCTATACAAACAGCTGTGTTTTAAATAAAATATTTTCGGATTTGATTTTTTAAAACGTTGAAACGTCAAAATAGCGGCCGGCCAAACATTGCCGGCATGTTAGAGCGGCCAGCAAAACTTTGCCGGCCGCTCCTTGAAACAGAACGGCAAGGTCGACTTTGCTCAAACAAGGTTGTCAAAATAATGACCACATTACATGCATTTTTGAGTTAAATTAATTTTCGGGAATGCCTATAAAAATGGCTATCCCTCCCTGTGAACCTATATGTATCCAACAAGAAACTTAAGTATTTTCATAGTGCATTATTAAATGCGCTCACTCACCTTGTCATCGAACCAGTGTCACTTCCAATACTCCTCGAGAGAATACCAAGAGGATGAGCAGGACTCGAGTTGCTGTGAAATCACCGGCGAACAGCTTAAGTTCACAACCAACGGCAATGCCAACTAAATTAAACTCACAAGGCACGGCCGCGCTATTCATAAATGCAACAGAACAGTTTGTAATGTCTCTTGTATAAAGGATTTTTTTACAACAAAGTTCACGTCCGTTCAAATCGAACAAGACCCGACTCGTATCTCAGATTTACCGACACCAAACAGAGCGAAGTCAAGGTTTAGGCGGCCAATCACGTCGCAGATAACTTCATCAAAACGCGACTGCTAACGCGATCTCTGAGCTCGATGGTTACAACCCTTGAAAGAATCCATTGATAAACGAGCGTTGCACATTACAAAATTTTTCTTGTTGGATATGTATTTATGGATGTAAATAAACACGATCTGATAAAAATATGACTACTATATCAATTTTAAAGAAGCCATGGCGCTTCTTCAGGTATTTTGGAGATGGTTTCTTCTAAAAACAAATAATGAAAAACTTTATTATTTATTTAGATTACTATTTGTACCAAGTTTTAAGGGTATTGGCCAAAGGATTACTGTGGTGTTCACTAATTAGGGGTTGGGGTTTATAATAATACACTCAAATTATCAGTAAGCACAGAGCTCCACATGGATACGTCCTGTCACCGATGTGGGTGACAACTTAATAATTAATAAGTAGGTAGACGCAGGCACGTATTGCTCTGTCATTTAATATAGAATACCACATCTCTTCCTTTTTATAATAATAATTATTTTGCAAGTGTAATTACATTAAAGATATTTATTGAGACAAGACAAAAGATATTTATTTCAACTGGGCCACCAAGCGGCACTTTTGAATGTCACAATTTAAATTTACATGGAATAAAAGTTGATTCTACCGTGCATTCGGAAAGTAGCTTGTTATGGAGAAGAATGCACAAGAAACTCCATACTTACTCTTTTAAAAAATTGATTCTACCGTGCATTCGGAAAGTAGCTTGTTATGGAGAAGAATGCACAAGAAACTCCATACTTACTCTTTTAAAAAGAATGATTTTTACAATATTTAGGTACATGAGTACATACATTAATAAATTCACATATGTGAGGACAATGCACCCAGAATAGCACTACACACTATATACGTAAAGTATTAAAAGTACTCACACATTATTTTGCATGTAGACAATAATTAAGTTTTAAGTAGGTCTAATAACCTACTTTTGATTATAGAAATACTCAGCATTTAGTATTTGCATTAAATACTAACATATTATATAATATGTTTTAATCAATACAGTGTTTTATTTAAAGTCTTCACAATTTCGACCTTGTATAAAATATTTAGATTTTACATTAGTAGTCCTTATGGATTTAAACATATTTCATATTCAAATACTCTGGACTCATGATTAAACTAGGTCTTTGTTTTTATTTGGCCAAAGAACCAGTTTAAGAGTTCGTTTCTCTTTTTTTTTCTTTTTTGTACAAAGACTAATATCGTCTCGTTATATTTTTTTTTCTCTGACAGTACACTGTCTATCTTTAGTTTCCACATGAGTGAAATTAATTGTTTTTGTTTGTCGAACTGAACCAGTACAGTCACTAAAGTAACAGAACTGGTGTCAGCGACTACTTGGGTGCAATACAAACTTTTGTGTCATTGTAGCCAAGGGTAGGCAATATAGAGACACAATATTTTAGTTTCAAAACTATAGATCGATTTTATAGTTGTGAAATTAAGGATCCACTTGCCAACAAAATTGATCCAGAAAACTGGATTACTTTTATACTTTCCAAGTACTTGAGCGTTTGTGTTTAACCGTCGATTTCACCAACCGGTTAAATTATTATAAACGCATCACAATTAAACGTCAGTCAAGTGATGCAAATTTTGGATTCGATCAATCGCAGTAGCAGACGCGTGCGTTTGACAATTCCCTTTTTTCTTTCATCGTTTTTATTACATTTGTTGTTTATAAGTTTTAGCACTCCTTCGCCAAGCAATATATGCATATAATATGCATGAACAAAAGCATTTTTGATTTTTACTTTATAGAAAAATATTGCAGTCTGGAATTTAGGAGTGATAATCATGTGTGGTTTTCTTAGCAACACTACCTTAGTATTATATATTATCTAAGGCTATATGCATGTCCAAATTATAAGAATATCATTATCAGGCTTTAAAACTTGGGGAAACCCTAGATTATGGTTTTACTTACGGGTTCCATGTCTTTAGCTCGTATTGTGTTTTTACCTTTGATTCCAGGAATTGGGACTCAACTATGAGGTTGTCAAATTGTTTTGAAAATAGAGATCTCTAGATTTAATTTTGCGAAATTGAACATTTGTTTATTTTCAGTGGCATTCAGACCAAGTGTTTGTTTTAGTACATTAACGAAAATGGTAGCTTTCATCCACAAGATTCGTTGACCAAATTGATTGAATTGTTTTGAAAATAGAAATCTCTAGATAAACCTTTTCGAATTTGGAAATTTGTTATTTTTTTTTTAGTGGAATTCAGACCAAAACCTTTTGTAGTAGGTACATTAGGGTCAATGGCAGCTTTTACCCAAATTATTAGTTTTTACCACTAATCATTTAGAGCCAGTTTTACTGTCTTAACTGTTCATCCAATAAGCTTTGCACATGCAAATTTGTAATCAATTGTTGCATCGTCATTGACTTGAAAAATATAGTCTAGAAAAGTGGACCTTTTAAGCTTCTCATTTAAGCTTTTATTATCTTGTCATTTGACAAGAGGTTGAGTCTCTAAAGTGGTCATTTTTAGCTTCCTTTTTTTTTTTTTTTTTTTTTTTTTTTTTTTTTTTTTTAGCTTTTTGTAACTTGTCATTTGACTAGAGATTGAGTCTCTAAAGTGGACATTTTTAGTTTTTATTTAAGCTTTTATTATCTTGTCATTTGACAGGATTTTGAGTTAAAAAAATGGACCTTTTTAGCTTCTTTTTTGAGATTTTGTATCTTGTCTTTGACAAAAGTTTGGACTTTTTCTTTTATTGGCCTTTGTTTTGTAGTGTTTTTGGAAATAACATTAGAAAACTCCTTTTATTCTGTTCTCATTCATTGTACGAGGAATTGGTAACTGAGCATTATCTTTGTAACTCAGGAGCAGTTTACTGCATTACGTTTTAAGTGCCAGAATGCTCATCTCTACATTGGCATAAATACGGCAGAAACCGTTAGTTATCACGTTTGTGATTGTATTGCCATATCGACAAAAGAGGTTATACCTCTTGTTCATGTATCAATTTTAATAAGGCAAGTACTTGTTGCATTTTGGCTCTGACAACGTTATGCTGACTCTAGTGTTTGCTTTTGCTACTTACATTTAAATTGACAGTGCATGTTGCATTAGCTGCATTCAAATTAACTTCTTGCAATAATTATAACATTTAAAAAATAATCAAAATGCTAATTATAAAATTAACAATTTAGTTTATATTTAAACTGATTAAGCTCTATTCATAACAAGAGTTCAGTGTGGCTCTGTTTACGTTGGAATGTTTAAATAAGCAAACTCTAGCTAGCAAGCCGCACAAAAGTCCCTCAAGTACCTGTTAAGTGCCAGACTGCCAGTTAACTCGAGTCCCAGTCTATCACCTCAGGAAACGGTTCTTTATTTTTTTCTTATTTGAATATATAGTCAGTACAAAATGCATTCGATTTGATTCTTATTTAGCCTTAACAAATTTCATGATACTTTTTTAATTTTAACAACAAGTTTATACCTAATTTGGCATCACATTGCTTCGAATTTATCGAAGTGGAACTTTTTCATTTTTATCTATATCTATAAAAGCGAAAGGTGACTGACTGACTGACTGACTGACTGACTGACTGACTGACTGATCAATCAACGCACAGCCAAAACTGCTAAGCCTAGAAGCATGAAATTTGGCAGAAAGGTTCTTCAAGTGACGTAAGTGTGCACTAAGAAAGGATTTTTGGAAATTCTACCCCTAAGGGGGTAAAAAGGGGGTTGAAAGTTTGTATGAAAAATCTAATTCCTTCGACCAAAATTCTTGAAACTTAACACAAATAGTATTCTAAGTAAATAATAAAGATTGACATTATTAGTTTTTCGAAACTACCCCCAAATGATGATTTAGGGGGTGTTGAAGTATGTATGGAAAAATCAGATTTCTTTGATCAATAAACTTGAAACTTGCCACAAATACTTATCTAAACGAATAATAAAGGTTGCAACTATTATTTTTTGAAACTACCCCCAAAAGACGATTTAGGGGATGTAATTTTTTTTTGAAGAATCTGATTTCTTGGGTGTATAAACATGAAACTTGACATAAATACCATCCTAAATAAACAATAAAGGTAGTTATTACTAATTTTTGCAACTACCCCCAAAAGACGATTTAGGAGGTATTACAGTGTTTTGAAAAAATCTGATTTCTTGGGTCAATAAACTTGACACTTGCCACAAATACTAACCTAAATGAATAATAAAGGTTGCTATTATTATTTTTTTAAACTACCCCCAAAAGACGATTTAGGGGTGTTAATTTATTTTGGAGGATCTCATTACTTCAGTTAATAAACTTGAAACTTTACATAAATACTAATCTAAATAAACAATAAAGGCTTTCATTGTTGGTTTTATTAAACTACCCCCAAAAGATGACTTTAGGGGATGTAATTTTTTTTTGGCGAATCTGATTTCTTGGGTGAATAAACATGAAACTTGACATAAATACCATCCTAAATAAACAATAAAGGTTGTCATTATTAGTTCTTTGCAACTATCCCCAAAAAGACGATTTAGGGGGTCTTACAGTGTTTTTTTGAAAAATCTGATATTTAGGGTCAATAAACTTGAAACTTGCCACAAATACCATCCTAAATAAACAATAAAGGTTGTCATTATTATTTTGTTATGTTAATTTTTTTGAAGAATCTAATTTCTTAGGTCAATAAATATGAAATTGCTTAAATACCAACTTAAATAAACAATAAAGGTTTTCATTATTAGTTTTTCGAAACTACCCTTAAAATACGATTTCGGGGTGGTAAAGATTTTTGATTACTTTTACTGCACATAGCTTCTTTTTAAGATGTAGGGGAGCACTTAGAAGGGATTTTTGGAAATTCAACTTTTGATGGAGTTAAAAGGGAGACATTTATTTGTATGAAAAATCTTATTCCTTTGGCAAAATAATAAAGGTTGGCATCATTAATTTTTCGGAATTATCCCCAGAAAACGATTTAGGGGTGTTAAAGTTTCTTTGAAGAATCAAATGGCACTAATACGGGGAACTACCGAACTCGACCGTTTGTCTCAGGTAAACATAGTTGTGAGTGACGTTTTAGTGTTGCGTAATTTACGCTGTATTAGGTTTTTGTGTTGTGTCGCGTAATTTACGCAGCATTCGTTTTCATACTAAAATAATTTTTGGTCCACCCGAAATTATGAGTCTCAAAAAACCTGACCAGTCTTCTGCTCCATACATCTTCTTCTATACATATAAAATGCTTTGTCCTGAATGACTGACTGACGGATCAACGCACATCCTAAACCGCTGATCGTAGAGACCTGGAACTTGGAGAGTATGTGTTTGTGTGACGTAGGCATCCGATAAGAAAGAGTTTGCCGAAATTCTTCCCCTAAACGGGAGAAAAAGGGGGACAAAGTTTGTATGAAAATCTAATTCCTTCAGCTAATATTCTTGAAACTTGGCATAAATAGTAATCTAAGTAAATGATAAAAGGTTGACATTATTAGTTTTTTGAAACTACCCTCACAAGTCCATTAAGGGGGTATTGAAGTTTGTATCGAAGAATTTTATTTCATGGGTTACTAAACTTGAAACATTGCACAAATACTAACTTAAATAAATTATAAGGTTGTTATTATTAGTTTTTCGAAACTACCCCCAAAAACAGATTTAGGGGGTGTTAAAGTTTTTTTGAATAATCATATTACTTGGGTTAATAAACTTAAGCAATAAAAGTTGTTATTATTAGTTCTCAAAACTACCCCCAAAAGACGATTTGTTTTTTTTTTTGATGAATCTTACTTTTTGACTGAACTTTAAACTTGACATACATACCAACCTAAGTAAACAATACAGGTTGAAATTCTTAGTTTTTTTAAACTACATAACACCAAAATACGGTTTTTTAGGGGTGTTAAGGTTTTTTGAAGAATCTTATTTCTTGTATATTCTTCACGAAATTAGAAACTTGACATAAATATCAACTTAAGTAAACAATGAAGGTTGCCATTATAAGTTTTTAGAAACTACACTCAAAAGTCGATTTAGGGGGAGTTAAAGTTTTTTGAAAATCTTATTTATTGGGTTGATAAACTTGATACTTGACAAAAATACCAACCTAAACAAACAATAAGCGTTGATATTATTAGATTTTCGAAAGTGCCTCCAAAATACGATTTAACAGGTGATAAAGTTTTGTTAAAGAATTTTATGTCTTGGGTTAATAAACTTGATAGTTGACATAAATACCAACCTAAGTAGGTAAACAATAGAAGGTTGTCATTATATTTTTTCGAAACTACCCCCAAAAATAGGATTAAGTGGGTGTTAAAGTTTGTTATGAATCATACTGGACAAGGTTTCGTTTTTGATGTAGGGATCTAGGGGAGCACGAAGAAGGAATTTGCGAAAAATCAACCTTTCACCATCATCATCATTTCAGCCAAAAAACGTCCACTACTAAACATAGGCCTTCCCCAAGCGCCGCCACACTGATCGGTCCTGTGCGTTTCGCATCCACCGGCCCGCAGCCTTGACCAGGTCGGACTTCCTAATTTGCGTTTTCCGGTTCGCAGTCGCCACTGAACTGTCAACCTTTAAGGGGGTGAAAAGGGGGCAATTTGTTTGTATGAACAATCTCATTCCGTGGAGATAAAGTAAATAATCAAAATTTACATAATACGTTTTTTAAAACTACCTCCCCCCTGATAGGGTTAAGTGATTTTAGTTTTTTTGAGACATCTAACTGAGCAATCTAACTAAAATAAACAAAAAATTCAAAAGAGAAAAAGGGTATATTAAGTTTTAAGGGGCGGATTTTACTTAGTAGCGGTATCCTAAAATGTATTATTCTTTAAGTCAAATAACGAATCGTCCCAAACCTATAAACCGTAGAACTTTACAAAACCACATTTTTATTTGGTTTAATAACAGCTTATTTTTGGTTGCTATCACACGAACGAAGTCGCGGGCGGAGGTAATATTATAAATGTGAAAGTAACTCTGTCTGTCTCTCTGTCTACCTATCCACACTTAAACCGCTGAACCGATTTAAATGTAATTTGGTTCGGAGATATTTTGAGACCCTGGGCAGGACATAGGATAGTTTTTATCCAAACATACTTACGGAAATCATACTTAAGGGAGTGGAAAGAGGGGTAGAAGTTTGTATGGAAAACCTACAATATTAAGCCGCGGTATAAAAAATAAGCAATTCGAATTACTAATGCTTCGCAGACGAAGTCGCGGGCAACAGCTAGTCATTCAATAAAATAACCGAATGAATGAATTTACGATTCATCGCTGAAACATCTTGTTTTGACCCAATAATTCGTTTCGATTAATTGGCATCAATTAACGGTTCACCGTTCAAATATTTTGTTTTAGATCCAATAATATCTTTCGATATGATTGACATTTTTTTTTTTTTTTTTTTTTTTTTTTTTTCCACTTAAGATCCAATAATATCTTTCGATATGATTGACATCTTTTTTTTTTTTTATTTTTTTTTTCCACTTAAGATCCAATAATATCTTTCGATATGATTGACATCTTTTTTTTTTTTTTTTTTCTCTCACTTTAGATTCAATAATATCTTTCGATATGATTGACATCATTTTTTTTTTTTTTCTCTCACTTTAGATTCAATAATATCTTTCGATATGATTGACATCATTTATTTTGGCCTTTCACTTTAGATCCAATAATATCTTTCGATATGATTGACATCATTTATTTCGACCTTTCACTTAAGATCCAATAATATCTTTCGATATGATTGACATCTTTTTTTTTTTTTCTCTCACTTTAGATTCAATAATATCTTTCGATATGATTGACATCATTTTTTTTTTTATTTTTTTTTTTTCTCACTTTAGATTCAATAATATCTTTCGATATGATTGACATCATTTATTTTGGCCTTTCACTTTAGATCCAATAATATCTTTCGATATGATTGACATCATTTATTTCGACCTTTCACTTTAGATCCAATAATATCTACCGATATGATTGACATCATTTATTTCGACCTTTCACTTTAGATTCAATAATATCTTTCGATATGATTGACATCATTTATTTTGGCCTTTCACTTTAGATCCAATAATATCTTTCGATATGATTGACATCATTTATTTCGACCTTTGACTTTAGATCCAATAATATCTTTCGATATGATTGACATCATTTTTTTTTTTTTTTTTTTTTTTTTTTCTCTCTCGTTAAGATTGGCAATTGATGTGTCGTTATCGTTTTTTAAACAACGTAATTACACCGTTGATCATTGGTCAACCTTTGACAAAACTATCTATTTTGGCAACTATCTATTTCTAAATGTTTAATGTGTTACTCTACGGTTTAACTTATACACGTTTACCAAACGATTTTTATAGTATTCGATGAACTTCCCTCAGTACATTACCAAGCTTAGGACTGGCTGGATTCCACGTCCTGCTATTAACATTGCATGTATGTGATTGCTAGTACATATCGAGATAGTAAATCGAAATTCGAAACAATTGTGTCGCAGGTTACAATCGCAACGTATGCGACAAAGTCAAGGTTCAAAACGAAGTTTTACATAATAATAATATCGTCCTAAGTTACTTAGGAATAAGCTTCATTATCGCATTGTCAAATTCAGCTTATCATCCACCCTAAAGAATATAGCTCTCTTACTCGCACGCATCAAAACGCTCTATCTGGCTTATTCTCTTCAACCAGCTACGTTGACAAATTCAAGTGGGTGTGTTATAGTTTGCGGGCATTTATAGCGTTGTGACACAACTTTGGTTTCGTTTCATAAGTAACGAGTGATGTTTGAGAAATATATCGTTTTGAAAATTAGACAGTTTAGAAAATAGATAGTTTTGCTTTGCTTGAATAACTGTTGAACTTGAATAAGTGATTATTGTTTTGTGCGATGGATCGTTTTATAACTATATACGTTGGTAACGCTCCATCGCTTTATTAGCAAACGGATTTGGTCAACCGGATTAAACCGGGTTTGAGTTTTTTATTGCTGTCGAAATGTAGTTTTTATTTGAATTTCATAACCACATTTCGGTACACGGTTTTGTTTATTTACACAAGTCAAGTAATGATTTCAATGATTTATGTAGCATATCCCTCAGCTTATCGCCGATGCGGATCGCTCATGAATAGGCAAATAATTATAAAAATAACATTCTGCTAAATTTCACATTTCCATTACTTACTACCCTCATTATCTTTTATTTTTTCCAAAACACATGCAATAAAATAATACTTTTGTTGCTGATCAATTTCCGTAAGTGGGACATTATTTGATATAATCACTTTACTCACTGCGCTTTTACTCGTCGCCAATGTGGTGTTCACTAATTAGGGGTTGGGGTTTATAATAATACACTCAAATTATCAGTAAGCACAGAGCTCCACATGGATACGTCCTGTCACCGATGTGGGTGACAACTTAATAATTAATAAGTAGGTAGACGCAGGCACGTATTGCTCTGTCATTTAATATAGAATACCACAATTACCATAAATACTTTCAACCCCTTTTTCACCTCTTTAAAGTTTGAATTTTCGAAAAACCCTTTCTTATTTCTCCCCGAAACCCCTACATCAATAACAAAGCCCTGTGAACTAAGTTTCTTCAAAAAATCTTTAACATCCCCTAAATTTTATTTTGGGGTAAGTGCGAAAAACTAATAATGAAAACCTTTATTGTTTACTTGGCTTGGTATTTATGTCAAATTTCAAGTTTGTTAACCCAATAAATTAGATTCCTCAAAAAAAATAACATCCCCTAAATAATCATGTGGGGGTAGTTTCGTAAGACTAATAGTGGCATTTTCAAAAATCCTTTCTTAGTGCTCACTTACGTGACTTGAGAAACCTTCCTGCCAAATTTCATGCGAGAGCGGTTTAGGATCTATCGGCCAGCCTTGATGCAACATCAGAATTGGGATTCAGTCGTGCTTATGAGATCACACGTAAAAACAAATCTAGTGAAATGGCGGTTACAATCTTGCCAAAAAATTGCGGTGTCAGTTGAGATGGAAACAGTTATCGTTTGTTTCTGCGACTACCCTTAGTCTTGAATAATGAAAAACCAGTCCGGAGCGGAGCAAAAAGGAGGCTAGTAGCAACCAAGGAGCTGGCAAAGTCAAGGAGGAGCGTGTGGACGTGTAGAAAGAGCCATACACACGGATCTTTATCCCAATCTGGTGAGTCGTTTTCAATTTGTTATGACTATGGAAAAGTGTGTTCATTATTAAAAATGCTGGTTTTGTTTACGGTATGGCTATATCAGGTCCTTATTATCATGTTAGTTATAGCTGGTCAAGTTTTAGTGTCGCTGAATAGTTATTAATCTTGCTCTTACTATCACTGGTAAATAGTCCTTAGCTAGCTATTATTGTTCGGACTTTAGAGCGATGTAGTAGCATTGCCGTACCAAACAAATCATTTGGAAATTATGATAATTCACAAATTATTATATTATTAGTTTTGAGTTGATGGAGTTTTATTATGTGATTTCTTTTCAAGTTAAGGTTAAACTCTTCAGATAGTTAGGGCATAGTATGTGGCGTCGTTAATTGCGAATTAAAATTCCAATGACGCTATGGCATTCATTGGTTTCTCTAAATCCATATACCTACCTGGCAGTACCTGGACTCTTTGGACACTGTAATGTGAGGTTCTTGTTTTGGACAGGGCACTGCATTCACATTCGATGTCCATAATAACCCATTTTGCCTTGCCGGTTTAGGTTACTACACCGCTGCACCGGTTAATTTCCATCAAAACTGTGTATGGTTAAGATAACCGTGTGAACATAATATACTCTCGTAATGTTTTTCATGTTTCAGATTCCATATTGTGTCGCAGCCTGAAGCCTCTGCTGCAGGCTAGCGATACAGAAGCTGAGCGCGAAGGTTGACGTGTCACCATCTGAGAGGTTAAGAGGAACGGCAGGCTAGCAGTTCACAGGTCGTAGCCGAACGTTACGAGCGCGCGCAAATTTGGAATGGAGTACTTGGTGAGTCGCTTCCATGTTATTTCGATAGTGAGGTAGAAGTTTCTCTACTGAAAAGATGCTATTTTGAATTGGTAGTGGTTATACCTAGCACATCACTAGGTAATTGAGACACACTGTTGAATACAGGCCTGCGGATCACAGCCAAGAGACAACGCTGGGGCTCATAGCAACGCTGCGACTCTTAGATCCAACCAGGTTTATACCCGCGACACAGCGAATGCACAGAAGCAGTAGCTAACGGTCTGTTCTTTATGGTAGAAATACTGGTTCCTGTTTGACAGGTGGGAAGTGGGACAAATAGACGACGGCACAACTCACGAATAATACTCACGTTTGATTCCCGCGGTGATCTTCTGTGCTCGCTCAATCCCGTGCCTGGCCGAGGATTTAGGGGATAAGATATATATATTATAAAGAAATTAAAGGACGTAGTCTGCAGCGAGATGACTCCCTGCAGACACCTAGACACGCTCCCGTCAAAATACCTCGCTGCGCGCGTTATATTCACAAAACCTAATGCACAGACGCCGCACAGTACAAATCGCGAATGGGGGATGCAACTGATGGGTTGATTATTTAACGATTATGATATAATCAAAACGAGAACCCGATTTTCGCGTCGCACGCGCTTGGTCACATATTTTCTAGTCAAGTGTCAACGGTCAACTCAACTCAATCAAAAGCTGTCAAAATCGCTGACAGCTAGCTGACATGGTGATGCAACGAAAAACCAAAACAACGTAACAATAGTAACGGAACGTTTGGGATGTAACACACACTTAGTAAAAACAAAGTAATTAATGAGTTCCCTATTGGCCGTAATAGTTTCAACTTGGTTAAGTACTAACTTTAGGATGAGATATTTAAAATGACTGAACAACTAGTCATTGCGCAATTATATCGAATTAGGTACTGGTCATTTACGTGTTTTCAGAACAAATCTTATGTTGCGTAACGATTCACAACCACCGTCTTCAGATCTGAATTCACCTGCTTGCTTTCAAAGTGAATATTATGATAGCAGTAAATCTCGCTTTCGTTTTCCTTACATATAGTTAAAGAGTAGAGTTCTATAATTTCCCTATTTTAACGAACTAAATGATCTACTTTAGTCAGGAATAGCCGAGCGTTGTGTGGCAACTGTTGACTTGTTTGGCAACTGTGAGCCTGTGTGTCAACTGATGGCCTGTATGGCATCTGTGAGTCTGTGTGACACTATGTCTGGTGTGAAAATTCATGTTTGTGTTAGGAACCTTACAGAAAGTTTATATTGAGTTATGAGGTTAAAAGAAAGTAAACTCACATAGTCATGCGAGAGGTGAGGTCACCATGTTAATGTTGATGACATTCGAATCGTCAAGCCCTTATTACGAAAATTTAAATAATTTTGGTTTTCTAATTTTGATTACTATGTGTAGATCATGATAGTAAGACACACAAAGCTCAAGTACCAATTGAGATTGTAGATGAAGTAGATAATGAATTGACGGATCATAGGACAGACTAAATATCTGTGTGAACAGGTTCTGAGTTCAGAGAGTTGAGTTGATTTGATTGACATAATGGGGATGTGCGAGTAGAGCAATTGTGATTGCTAATAGAGCTACGAGATAGCTAGGAGAGATATGTGATGGCTAACAATCGTGAATAAGATACCTGGTGTCTTGTTTCTTTTGTTTCATTGTGACATTAATGACCATCAGTGGTAATTGGACGTTGTAATTACGAAGATTGGGTACTTTTAGGTACTACATCGATGGTTGACTTGCTATTTTCTTTAAATTGGTAATTAAAGTAGAATTACTCGTTCCTTGCAAAAGTGAACAGACAGATTTAAACGATCGTGTTTGATTGTTTCAATATGTTTCCTCACTAACCTAGAGTATGAGTAAGGATTCGACGAGCGAATACTGTTTGTAAATTTTGTATGTTTCAGAAAACATTCCTTGTATGATGGGAGATTGACAGGACGGAGTGGACTTAGAGAACATGTGGCGCATCACGACATGAGGTGGCATGGAGCAAGGACAAGATGTCGATGCCTGCGGGTGATAGATTTGGGGAGTCTGTCACCTGAGAGAGGCCCGAGAAGGCGACGTGCTGTGTTCCACGCTCGGCTCTCGAGAGGAACTGCGGCCTAAAGAACACCATGTGGTTTTAGTCAGTAGAAGTCTGACAGATCCCTCAGCTTTACCCAAGGGCTGAGGACATCTATGAGGGTTTCCACATGATTCGATACACTATTAAAACCTGACAATGAGGAACAGACGAGGACGCCTTGTCTTGCAAGATGGCCTTGTCGAGTTTAATCAATAGTACGGACATCAAAAAAAATCGCCATCTGGCGGCAAAGCAAGAACAACTACGCATTGGCGCGCTTTTTCTAATCGCTTGCGTGGCGGGAACAGCAGAATATGATAGTTGGGTACCGACAGCCTTAGAGCTAAGACGTCATAGAATCAGTGATGATCCGTAATATTAGTAAGCAAGATTGTAAATGTATCTATTTGAATAAACCCAGTGTATCGAATAATTTGTGTGATTTCATTTTTACGACTATACCCACCGACCTGCCCACAAACGATGTTTTAACCTAAGGGAATACATCCTGACTTCCCTATGATTTGCATCTATCGGCCAGCCTTGATGCGACATATATTATAGAATATAGATAATACACTTGGACGATACTCTTGAAAAGGCCTGTGTCAGCGATTGCCCCAAACACTTGCGTCATTTGTGTGCAATGATGATGGTGTTCTGTAATATTTCAGATTCTTTGACGTTATGGGAAAAATATAGACCATATATATGTGAAGATTTCTTACGCCTTCGAAGGAGAAATTCAGAGCAGGTAATTAATCCAACGGAAGAAAAGGTGACAAACCCTTTGTTCTATTCAAGGGTTGGTTTTTTTAGGGTTCCGTACCCGAAGCGTCCAAGAGTACGAGTCCAAAGTTCCATACCCGGTGCCCTATTTCTGCCACTCACGTGTCTGTCTGTCCGTCGTCTGTCACACAATTTTATCCGAACAATTTTTAACTTCCCATTGACCTATGAACTTGAAATATAGTGATAATCAAAATCAAAATCAATAATCAAAATATTCTTCTGTTTTTTTTTTGGTGTGGAACTCTGAATGTGCGGTCCAACTCTTTGAGTAAATACGGCCTGTTTTATTTTGAGCTACAGACTTTTAAAAGTTATTATAACTACAAACCGTAATTCAAAATTGTTAAATATTTTTTTTATAATTATGTAATGTATCTAACTGCTAGAGGGTGGAGACCTGGTGACCTGAAACACAGGCCGTTAAAGCCTAGCTTAGGCACCAGTCTACCACAGTAAACTAAACCATATCATATACCGTAAGTGTAATAATGTCTTTAATGTTTATTGTGGTGAAAAATAAAATAAAAATATATTATATTAATGCTACGACTAGTTCCGGTACCTCGATAAAAACAATAACTAAACGTCTAGATTACTACGTTCAAGCTTAAAGCATCGAGCCGGTTTTTATATTTCGAATTTTATTCCTACCGAAGTCAAAGTCTTCATTTTGGTTGTGAATGCGATCTCTCGAAGTGCGGTGGTGGGCAGCGGTGCGCGGAAATGCGCGGGTATCCGCACGGCGCTCTAGAGCGCGGTGAGTTCCTTCTTGGCGACCTGCATGTACTCGAAGGCGGCGTCCGCCAGATCCTTGTCGCCGACGGTGGCGTCCACCTCGGACAAGACGCGCACGGGGCTGCCCTCCTCTGCCTGGCGCTGTTTCAGCTTGATCTCCCGCACGCGCGCCTCCAGGATGCGCTCGCGCTTGCTCTCGCGCTCCAGCATCTGCACACCGAACAGGACACTGTCACTATCGAGAATGCCTTGCCGCCTGTCACACGACTCGCTACGAAACTCACCACTGTCAGCAGAGCTTTGTCATTTTTCTCAGAAACAGACAGAGTCGGTGACAGCTCCTGCATGTAAATGTTTCCTTTGGCGCTTCCGCACGTCACCAATGTGCCCTGCAGGAGAACAGAATGTTAGTCTACGCATGAAGACTGTTCAACTTGATTTTATTAAGGTTTCCATCTTAAATTGCAAGCCAAAGTTTTTTGATTGGCTTTTCATTGCAAAAGAAGCCATGTAAATTCTTAATCCATCCACACTTTCTACTAATATTATAAATGAAAAAGTTTGGATGGATATTTTTTTGACTCCGTATCAAAACGCCCTATTTACAAAACGACATATGAGCGGATCGTCCTATTCCCAAAATTACCTAGTAGCATTAAGTCCTACAAACAAAAGAATTGGAACGGTACAGTCATACCCCACACAAATATAAGATTTGAAATGGAATAATTTTATTCAATCATTTTCTTGAGATTGCTAAAATAAAATAAAAAAAGTAATATCAATTCGTTGTTTTTGCGTTCAATGTGAAAGTGATCATTTCCAGTTTAAGTTATAAATCGGTACAAGTGTAGAAATTCTTGTGGGTGTTCTGCAGCGGAGCAAGCGGAGCGGGCTCCGTATCAAAAGGTCCTTTTGATACGGAGTCATTTGTTACTTACTCAATCACGCCAGAACGGCTGAACGGGTCTGGGTAAAATGTATTACTAGACGGAATATAGTCTGAAATATCACATGGGTTACTTTTTATCCTCGCTAATTTTACGGTTCCCGTGGGACAACTTCCTACTTTCACGCGGGCGAAGCCGCTGACAGAAGCTAGTAATATTATAAATGCGAAAGTAACACTGTCAGCTAGTCGTTTCCGTAAAAAGATCGCCGTGAAAGCCAAAGTGAAGTGAGCTGTCAAGAGTGAGCTGTGCGAGACGCACGGGATCCGTCAATGTGGCGACGCCTGGGGGAGGCCTATGTCCAGCAGTGGACGTCTTTCGGCTGAAATGATGTTGATGATGACATAAAGTGTTTAAAAAAATACATACATTTTTTGGCGCGTTAAATAATATGATGGAATATATTGCGAGTATTCTTTTTGCGCTTACTTTATAGTAGCATGCAATTTATAATTATAACGAAACGTCTCAAAAACAGTTACGTTCTCAGTCTTTTTTTTAAATACTAGTGTTGTAACCAACTAATTACCGAATTTCACCAGCTTCATTTGATTTTAATAGTAATTGAATCTTTACTGAAAAGGGAAAGATTATCGCTCAAAGCCGTAAATAAAATTTTAAATTGGCGACACTGGTTTCCATAGAATGACTAGTGTTAAGATTCGAACATCAAGAAATTACATTTTTGTTTATTATTAAAGTCGCATCAAAACAATAGATGACGCTGTACATTTTTAGCTCTCCGCTACTTCGCGGTGTTAAGATTTTCAGGGATTTCATGACCCCCCTTGTATATATCTATATATAAAACCAAGTCGTGTAAGTTACACTATATATAACTCAAGAACGGCTGGAACAATTTTTATGCTTTTTGTGTTTTTATCTTTTTATTTATCTTTATCCGAAATTGGATAATAAGTAATAAAACATCGGAAAAAATAACGATAATTACCCTCCTTCGGCAGTCGGGTAAAAAGAAACATTTTCCCAAACATTTTGCGAACACAGCGCCATCTATCTGATACATGACAGAAACAAAGCACACACAAAAATAAACGTGGCGTTATATGCTGGTTCCGGTATTGCCAGTAGATGGCGTTGTCGATTTTTCTGAAATTCATCCTATAATTCTAATATATAAAACACAATAAATGTTTCTATCTATGACAGTTATAGACTTTGAAACCATCCAACCGATATGCCCTAAACCAATTTCATTAGAAAGGCAATGCGAAGATGGTTTAAGACAAAAAAAATATATTGATAGGTAGATAGAGTAGATAGGTATGTAGGGTAGGATAGGGTAGGGTCGGTATGTAGGGTAGCGAGGTATGTAGTGTAGGGTAGGTGTGTAGGTAGGTAGGGTAGGTGGGTAGATAGGTAGGGTAGGGTAGGTTGAGTAGGGTAGGTTGGTAGGTAGGGTAAGGTAAGTAGGTATGTACATTAGGGTAGGATAGGTAGGTATGTACTGTAGAGCACGGTAGGGTAGGGTAGGTAAGTATGTATGGAAGGGTAGGGTAGGTAGGTGCCATTTTGCTCAAGATAGTTCTCACGTACGTAATTAAGTGATCTTATATTCAACACGTGTCATGAGCTACGTGAAACGTGTTGAATATATTATATTCAACACGTGTCATGAGCTACGTGAAACGTGTTGAATAAATGCGAGCACGTGCAACAAAAACCATTTACCCGTATAAAAAATTTCAATAATAAACGACAATTAAAAACACTATAATACTCAGTACAAGTACGTGCAAAAGTATTGGGAATCTTTGAAATCTATACTAATATTTATAATATTATAAAGAGGAAAAATTTTTTTGTTTGTTTGTACCAAGTAGGCTCCGAAACTACTCGATCGATTTGAAAAATTCTTTCACCAATAGAAAGCTACATTATTCCTGAGTGATATAAGCCATTTTTAATCCCGAAAACGGCTCCTGTGGGGTGGCCCACGGGAGCGAAGCCGCGGGGAATAGCTAGTAATTTATATGACAAAAATAACGTTTGCCGGGACAGCTAGTCAAAAATAAATGTTATTCGTTCTGAGCACGCCGTTTTCTTGGTGCAAACCGTAAACTGCCGTGAAAGCTCCTCAGACTTTTTGGGAATTTGAGGATGGTCCTTCGAGCTGGATGGACGATAAGTTGGTTGATTGAAGTTAAAGAACCACGCAGCGATATATCCAGTACTGGAACGGTATCAGAAGGAGCAAATAGTTTGGAACCGATTTCAGTAAATTATGAAAAAGTGAAACTGTTAGTACTCTTTGCAATATTATCTTTGAGAACATTCAAGCAAATTAGAACTTTCAATACAAGAAGAAGTAGACTTGAAGTTGTTTGGACTTAGAATAGTTTCGCAAGATGTGAACAGACGGGGAATCCACGCCAGTTTTCCACTAGAAGTGCCAAACACTTAGAATATTTTGAGGGAGAAGTTCATCGACTTGCAATTTTTTTGGGATTGGTGATTCAAGTTAATAGAAGATTCAACTATACATTCATATAACAATGAATAAGTATTTTTCATTTGGAAATGTGAAATCAAAGTTACAAAAAAAAAACAATTTTAAGAAATCTTCAAAGGAATGGTTAACACAGTCCTATTTGGAAACTCGTCTTGAAGCACTGGAAAATTTTGAACTTCATAACGCTTCGGAATTTAATCACAAAGAATTGGTTAAGTCTACTTATTATACAATTGATGCATAGGACGTAACTGAAGAACTATACACGGAATATAAAACGGAGTTTTTATATAGTCAATCGGCTCGCGCTTGATCACTATCTCACCTGATGGTAAGCGATGACGTGGTCGACGGTGAAACAAGCTTGCCTTGAAATAACCTATTCACACTTCACTTATAAAGACCCCCAGATTGTAGCTGTCGGGACACACAGAATCCGGCAGGGAATTCTACTCCTTAGCTGTACGCATAATAAAAGTGTTCCCAAAACGTTTTGTGCATATGGGTAGGATGTCCACCATGTATCGATGACACATCATGATGATGATGCATACGTCTGGTAGTCCGATGATCTAACGGGCTAGTTGGAATTAGATCGTGCAATTCCATCGCACACTCCCCGAAATGTAACCGATAAAAAACCGACAAGCTGCCAACTGGGCGGCGATGATTTTCAAGACTCTGGAGCATTGCCTTGACCAGCGCCTCATTGCCGATTAGCCTCGTGGCCCGCTTTTCGATCGACTCTAGTGCATCAAGTTGGTATTTGGCAGATCAACAAATAAGTACAAATCAACAAAATGTACGACTACTTGATTGCTAATACATGTGCTAAGTTGATGAGATGGAAGAAAACTATTCTTGCTGACTTCTTGATAAAATATTTATTGATTTGTACTTGTTTACAATAGAACGGTCGAAAGTGTACTCAAAAATATTAGTATGAATGTCGATTTACATTAAGTAAAAATGCTTATGCTAGCGTGCTAAATAAATGTGCGATGTAATCGTACATATTCCCGGACGAGATTGGAAAGATGAAGAGCATTTAGATTTACAAAAATAGCTTAAAGTTTTGTTAAATACAGGCCTGTGGATCACGAAGCCAAGAGCCGAACACTGGGGCCCATAGCAATATTACGACTCTTGGATCCTCACCAGGTCCTATACCCGCGAAACTGTGATACACAGCAGCGGTAGCTAGGGGCTTTTTGTTTATGGCTGAGCTCTTACCTGAGTTATCCGTGGCGGTCTTCTTGTACTTGCTCCATCCGGTGCCTGGTCGAGGATTTAGGAATCAGATATATATAATACAGGACAAGGCTGGGATGAGGGACACAAACGCGTTCTGAGCCGGGGTCCAGCTGCCGAGCAGACACATACACGTTCCCGGCAAAAGCAGCTAGGCTCACGCTCAGACCAACAAAAAAAGATAGTCGGCGCGCCGTGAACATCAAAAGTGAAGCCACATTTTTATCTATGTGTGTTTGGAAGGGTTGCCATTTGTTAATTTGTTTCCCTATAAAATGGGTAATAATATTATTGTGAGTGTAGGATAATATTGTTCGAGTAAGATATTGTTGAGTATGGTATTGTACCTCAATTGTTTAGATGAACTACAATTTCTAAAAAATAAGCATTTTTTGTTACATCACAAAATTTATTTAAAATAAAATACAATTAGAAAGTGGCTTTACATAATTATGATTTGGAGATCAACTTTTATGCAAAGCCTTGCTTGTGTTAGGAGACTTCAATCATTTATTTGCAATTGAATGCAAAACAAAATACAACTATAAATAGATCAGTTTTAAATAATAGAAAAAGCAAACTATAATCTTTTATAGTTACGAGCGTTATACAGAGAAAAAAAAATACGCGTATTTGTGTGATGTGTGGGGGTATAGGTGACAGTGCGCTAATGTGTGAGGGTGTGTAGTGTGTATGAGTTAAAATTTGCATATTTAGTTCCACTTTTGGGTAAATGTTTTGGTGTAAGTTAGCCCTGCCTGTGACAGTGTCTTGGGATCGGAAGAAGTGAAATACAGCTGCTTCCTATAACCATGCTCATAGAAATTCTATTACAGGTTATAAGGTTGCTGAAGCGTAAATCATAACATCGTCAAGTGTATGAGTTATTATGTAAATTGTTTTGAAATAATATAGGTAATTATATTTTCAATCAACTTTATTAAATTCAAAAATACCACCATTACAAAATCACTGACTCCAAAAAGTAATACAAATATAAATGATAAAATGGTGACGAACAAAAAACCTATGTTTCATTAAGAATCATTCAGACTATTTCTTATAGGAAACCAGCCCGTTTTAACCTAACCTAACCTATAGCTACTATCCATTTTCTTTTTGTTTCTGGGAATTGGAATATAAAATATTAAATACATAAAAAAAGGAAACAGGAATATAACTCGAAGTAAGAAATCATATTAAATTTGTTTCGAATGGGGAAATTTTAAATCACATTATGGCAACCCTCACGCATTATGTCACTGCTTTCGTTCGTTGAGGTTTTTTGTTCCAAGTAACCTAAAATTCATAGTGTATTTAATAAATAAACGATGTTATTTCAAGTTACATGTGAAAAGTGAATCCGAGTGAGTGTTTTGCTGTTGTTTTTACAAGTTTTTACTACACATGACGGCATAATTAAATTTTTAAATTTAAGTTAACTGGACGACGACTCGTAACATACTAAGAGCGATGAGCATAGTTTTAGTGTAGGTGTGTGCGTGAGCGCGTATATTTACTCGGAGGAGCATAGTTTTGTGGCTTCACTTAAGATGTTCGCGACGCGCCGTCTATCTTTTTTTGTTGGTCTGAGGGCTCACGAAATATGCACAAATACAACTGCACGGACGATACACTACACCACTCGCAAATGTCCAAAAGAGATTCTATCTCGGATGGGTCAATTACTTAGAAATTACAATTAATTAAACAAAACCCTTCAAAAACGTTTGCACGCGTTCGACCTCAGTTTTTCAAGTTCAGTGTCAAACGTCAAAGTTCACTCACCCGCCGTCAAAGCGGTGACAGCTGACAGACAACAAATAAAGAATGAACGAATGATGCGTTCGTAACAAGTTTGAAACATGATAATGAAATTTTAGACCTATTAATTCTATAAACTTAATTAAGGCGAAGTTCCTTTATAGACGCGAGGGTTGCGAGGAACATGGACGCGCGCGCACGCAGTCTAGGTGTCTACTTATTTTATTTTATTTGGGAAAACAAACAATCGTACATTGTATATATTATCTAGATAAAAAGTATGCTATGAGTAAATGTATAATCCACTACGTTTCCACATGTTACTAGCTTATATTAGAAAAAGTTTTGGTAAGATTAAAATTATCCTGAAGACTTGAAAAAAGTTATTATTAAACCACTTCATAAAAGTAATATGAAGAACTATAGGCCAATAGCTAAAATTTCTGTATTTTCCAAAATTTTCGAAAAGATTATTTATAAGTCACTGTACAGCTATCTCAATAAATTTAATTTATTGTGCAAGGAACAAAATGGCTTTAGAAAGAATACCACGATCAACATGGCTATTTTTGATTTTTTGCGTGGCATTATGTTAGCAGTAGACCAAAAAGCTCCTATTTGTGCTATTTACACAGATATGACCAAAGCGTTCGATTATGTAAAGCACGACGTCTTATTAAACAAACTCTATTGCTACGGTATCAGAGGAAACATTTTAAAACTTATCGAATATTATCTCTCCAACAGAATGCAATGTACAGAGATTGCAAGAATATGCGAAAAATCAAAATTTGAAAAGAGTTCTTTTTCTGTTTCTAGATTAATAAAGTTTGGTGTCCCACAGGGTAGCGTCCTTGGGCCACCTCTTTTCTTGATCTATATAAATGATCTGCCAAAGGTGACTCAACATCAAATGGTGATGTTTGCAGACGACAGTACTGCAATCGTGAAATGTATTGATCGCAGTATTTATCAAGATGACATTAATAATACACTATCGCACATAATTGATTGGCTTAATAAAAATAATTTAGTTATAAACTTAAAGAAAACCAAAATAAAGCACTTTCACCAAAGAACTGAAGTACCAAAAGTAAATATCAGACATAGCAACTGTGACATTACAGAAGTTAAAGAAGCAAAATTCTTAGGTTTATTCCTTGATAACCAGCTTAACTGGAAGGCCCACATAGATGACCTAAGTAAGAAAATAAATAAATCAGCATACGCACTTTACCAAATTTCGAGAAAAATAAATATAGACTCGCTACTAGTAGCATATCATGGCTTAGTAGCTTCAATTTTGCGATATGGTATAATTTTTTGGGGCAATTCTACTGATAAAGACGTCGTTTTTAGGGCACAAAAAAGATGCATAAGATCAATATGTGGTCTTAAAATTGATGATAGCTGTGTACCATTCTTTAGATCGCTTGAAATACTTACCTTACCTTCATTATATATATTTAGATTAGTGTTTTCGTCAAAACAAACATGAGGTTATTCGAAAAGGTGTCGACGTTACGAGATGTTCCGATTCGTAGCCAATACGCAAACTCTTTAAGCAATCAGCGTTGTAAGACTGCCTTAGTGAGTAAGAGCGTTTTAGGCATGGCACCGCGCATTTATAATAAATTACCAGATGCCATAAAAAATTTGAATGTTACACTTTTCAAAAAAAAAAAAAACTGTTACTAATTAAAAAATGTTATTATACGACTGATGAATTTCTGAATGATAAAATAATGTAACCTATCTATTGATTTGACTGGTGAAACAATCTTTAATTAAATATTGTGACTAATTGTAATTTATGATTATTATTTATGCGTTGACTGTAGAAATTACTCCATATTTTGACATTCATAATTTTGTTGTTATTTATATAAAATATCCTATTAATTTTGACATACCTACCAAATAATTTGTGTTTACCTCTTGCATGACAAATATTTTATTTTTTTTTGACTTGAAATTACTCCTTAATGAGACATTTATAATTTTGTTGTTATTTATTTAACATCATATTCTATTAATTTTGACATACCTACCAAATAACTTGTGTTTACCTCTCGCATAAATAATTTTTTGTTTGTCATTGTATTTCTCATGTAACTGTAATATTTGTACGCTTCTTGGCATAACATAGCGGCCTACGAACTTAATTTAAGAACTGTATTTACTACCTATGTTACACAAATAAAAATGATTATGATTATTATGATTATGATTATTGTTGGTATTGCTGCACCACTGACAACCCCATGTCATGTCCACACATTTATTTATTTAAAACTTCATGCAACATACAGATACATAGGCGGACTTAATGCCTGAGGCATTCTCTACCAGTCAACCAAGGGTGGTGGAGAGATAACATGGCAGGTGCATAAAAATTTAAAAAAATACTGAAGTAAAATTGAATAATAATGTATATACTGTAGTTAAAATAAACATACATATATATATTTTCTACAATAAATATCTTTGTGTGATTGAGAAGACTCTGCTAATGGTGCAGAAAATAATGTCGCAACATCCGCTTAAATGCATATTGATTGGTAGCCGTCCTGATATCCAGAGGAAACGCATTCCAGAGAAGAATGGACAGAATATGAAAGGAAGAATGAATAAAATCAGAAGTATGAGAAGGACAAAGCAAAAGAAGATTGTTAGATGGACGCAGATTCCTAGCGTGTGAAGTACACAGATATTGAAAGTGAGAGATGAGATAAGAAGGAGGGGTGGGAGAGTTGAGTAGAGAGAAAAGCGTGGTCAAAGCGCGTAAATTTCGCCTCTGCCAAATGGGCATCCATTTGAGCTGAGATCTACAGTTCGACACATGGTCATATTTCCTCAGGTTGAATATGAACCTGGTGCAATTGTTTAGGAGCCTATCAAACTTATCCAGGAATACCGCGTTCAGGTTAAAGTAGCACACGTCACCATAGTCGATTATAGGGAAGATTAAAGTCTGCACAAGCATAGTCTTCGTTTTTGCAGGCAGAAAGTTTCTCATACGATACAGGCAACGCAAGGTCCCGATGACTCTTTGACTGACACTAGAAACCTGACTTTACCAGCCAAGCGTTGAGTCATGATGTAGACCGAGATCTTTTACACTAGGGCTGATGGGGATAACGGTACCATTAAAAATAATAGGAGGAAGAGAGCTAATTCCCACCCGACCCATCATGCGCGAGCTCCCAATCACAATGGCCTGACATTTTGAGGGGTTTACAGACGACCCAAATCTATCAGACCAGTTCTTGACAGCGACTAAGTCCCGGTTCACATAGCCTATAGCGTCCGACAAACCCTCTACCCGCGCAGATGCATACAGTTGAAGGTCATCGGCATAAAGATGATACGAACACCGAAGACAGTGAGTTATAAAATTTATGAAGTTGGAGAATTACAATGGAGAAAGAATACCGCCTTGCGGAACACCAGCAGCTAGGTCACACCAACTCGACGAACTCTCGTCAACACGAACCAACTGCTGACGTCCCCGAAGATAGGAAGAGAACTATTCCAGGCCCTCGGAAGAAACCATAAGA
The DNA here is from genome assembly GCA_949775005.1 of Orthosia gothica. Lineage (NCBI taxonomy): Eukaryota > Metazoa > Arthropoda > Insecta > Lepidoptera > Noctuidae > Orthosia > Orthosia gothica. Next base: position 18,656,770 of record OX459062.1, on the reverse strand, counting down.
TGTCAAAGGATAGAAAGGAGAATATCGTGACTGACGGCATTAAAGGCAGTGGAGAAATCAATTCAAACCAAAACAGTAACTTTGGTATCTTCCATCGCTTCTCTCATGTCGCTAGTCACTTTGAGGAGAGCAGAGGCAGTACTGTGACCCGGCCTGAATCCAGACTGGAATGAGCTAACAAGGTCATTCCGATGAACAAGCCCCAAATTGGTCGAAAATGGTTAGGTACGGAGGAGGGATTAGAGATTTTAGGAAGTGGACGAACATAGGCCATACGCCACAAAGATGGGAATTGTGCGGTATCAAGTGAAAAATTGATTATGTGGGTAATTGGGGAAAGAAGAAAGTCGAGGATTAAGGTGAACATATAACGACTGATGCCGTCAAAACTCCAGGTTGCCTGGAAGAGATCGCGGAATGCGATAAGGCCGCCCGTTGTATATTTTTAGTTTTAAGTTTCTTTTATTCCTGTATTTTCTGGTGTACGATAAAGTGTATATAAATAAATAATTGTTTCGGTATTCCAAAACGTGACCAAATTTCCCTAATTTTACGTATGATTGCTTGTGCCGTTGGAGAAACGACCGGACACGCTTCTATCCATTTTGAAGTAGCATCAACCATTATTAAATACTTGTGTCCGTGTATTGGTCCAAAAAAATCGACGTGCAACCATGTCCATGGGCGAGTAGGCCAGGTACACGGCTGTGGTGCGTGGCGTACCGGGGCCTCAGCCATTTCTATGCAGACTGAGCAGTTCCGACATAGGTTTTCTAACATTTCATCAATGCCCGGCCACCACACATAACTTCTGGCTATGCATTATGTCTTGATTATTCACATATGTGTATCATGCAGCTCTTGTAAGACCCTGTCTTGACAAGACTTGGGAACTATTAACCTATGACCCCACATAAGACAACCTAATTCGGTGTAAATTTCCGTACGCCTATTAAAGTAAGGTCTAAGTTCCTTTATGCCACTTCCTTTGGCCAACCATCCCTGACATAGCTAAAAATACGACTTAGCATTGGATCTCTTTTGGTTTCCTCTCTTATATCTTCATGTTTAAGTAACAACGCATCCGAGGCAAAATGGAGGTATGTTTGTTTCGGAACCTGCTCCATACCTGTTTCATTAATAACTTTATAACTTTCAACTAATCGAGACAAAGCGTCAGCTGTGTTTGAATTTGTATTTACGTATTCAATATGAAAATCATATGCTGATAATATTAACGTAACGATCTCTGTAACCTACTAGCTGTCATACTCGGAATTCCCAGCTCCGATCCAAATATACTAACTAGCGGTTTATGATCTGTTTTTAAAATAAATTGCCTATCATACAAATATTGGCGAATTTTTTTCACTTCAACTACTATTGCTAAAGCGTCTTTATGTATCTGACTGTAATGATATTCCGCGGAGGTGAGCGTCATTGACGCGTACGCCTTCGGATACTCGCGGCCGTCGGGCGCTCGCTGCGCCAGCACCGCACCGACGACACCGCGTGAGCTAGCGTCACACGTCACGATCACGGGCCGTGACTCATCATAGTGTGATAATATTTCCGAACTAATTAATAACTTCTTTATTTTATTAAACGCCTGAATTCGTGAAATACCCCATACCCAATGTTTTTATTTTTAATAATTCGTTAAATGGGGTTAAATGGAAACTTATTTTTTTAATAAATTTCCCGTAAAAATCCACCATACCTAAAAATGATTTCAGTACGGATACGTTAGTGGGAGCGGTAAGTTTAATAATCGGTTTAATCTTATCTGGATCTACTCTAACGCCCTCAATGTTAATTATAAACCCTAAGTATTTACCAAAAATCGCACGTTTCTTTTTTTATTTTTAAACCATTTTCTTGTAGTATTGTGAGAACCTTATTTAAAGTTCTTTAATGCACCCCAATTGAATTACCCGTTATTAAAATTTCATCCAAAAATTCATCATTCAACATTCGGTATTTTATCGAACAATTGACTCATAATTCTTTGAAAAACCGGACTTGACGCTAATCCATACACTAATCTATTGTATTTAGAAAGACCTTTATGCGTATTAATAACTGTGAGCTCCTTCGATTCATCTAACAATATTTGATTATACGCTTGAGACAAATCTAGCTTCGTGAAGTACATACTACCACTTAACTTAGATAATAAATCATCTATTTTTGGCACAGGATACTTATCTACCCTCAACATACGATTTAATGTAACCTTATAGTCAGTATATTTAAGCGTAAAGCGCCATCCGGCTTGTGAACAATTATCAGTTGTGTGGCCCAGTCGGAGGTATCAACAGGCTCGATGACGCCGGTGCGCAGCATGGTCTCGAGCTCTGCGTCGACGCGCGAGCGCATCGCGTGCGGCAGCGGGTGCGCGCGGCAGTACACCGGCCTTCCGTAAATGCAGAGTCACCCGACCGCCAGTGAAACACCCCAATCCGCCATCAAATAACTCATTGTATCTAGAATAAATATTACATATTATAATATCTCTCTGCTGACCACATAACATTCGATATTAATTGTTAATGGGGTATACTAATATTAATTCCGAAAGCCATTGTCTTTCTAGAAGTGTGGTACTTCCCGTATTGAAAACATACAAATCTAATTTCTATTTGTGTCTTTTATATGTCACATCCACTTCTAGGTGTACCCTTCTGGCTAAATTTTACTACCATTATAAAATTTTACAGCTATATTACATGGAATTAAAGGTATGTTAGAAAAATACATTTGGTAGGTATCTCTCGAGATACAAGATAAAGGAGACCCTGTGTCAATTTCCATGGATAAAATTACATTGTTTACTAAAATATTCATGCTCACCGGAATATATTGGCTCAATGACATTTGGTATATAGGCTCCTCCAGATCACCCACGTCTTCCTCCCAATGCGTCTAAAACGCGTGCATCTTTGGCGCCGCAGCACCGGCCGTAGTGCCTGGCCATGCCTTCCCGCGCCGTCCGTAGGCCTGCCCGGCAGTGTGCCGGCCGCCGCGGGTGCCTGCACCGTTCCGCGTCATTCCTGCACCACTGCTCCGTGATTGTTGGGTTTGGCCGGCGTACTTTCCACCATTGCTGTCTGGACATATGCGCCGCAAATGTCCCACCTTTCTACATTTACTACTCTGATATTTGGAAAATTTATTTGATTTGATAACATTTTAGTGTGTCTATAATCCCCGCATGCTGCACATCCCGAAACATGCATGCGTTGGACATCACCAGTATGTTCAAACGCTGCCGAACTTCGACGCAACACTTCTAGAAGTTTCGGGGCCCTTCATGAAGGCGTCCCCCTGAGCCGTCCATCCATCCGAAAAGGAAAATGACAGGTGTCAGGCAGAAATTTAAATCGTCCATCCATCCGAATCGGAAATTTCAAAAAATATATCCGAATCGGCAATTTCAGACAATCCGTCACGTGAAAGGATATTGGCTCAAAGGATCTTGGTTTAAGTCGATACTTTAATAGACCATAGTGAAAAAAAAAACGCCGCCGCTGTCATTGAACCCGCTCCGACGCCATTAAATAAATTCTCGAAGTCAAGTGCGCGTCCGGTCGCTGATCAGTGCTTATTTAGATCGTATTTTTTTATTGATTCTTTATGTTTGATTATTTATTTTATTTTATAGTTAATATAATAATTAGCATCAAACAGTTAATAAAATAAAAAAAATAGTAAAATAAAGTATTTTTTTTTATTTTTCTTTTTCTTCCTTCTTTTTTTAAATAATTTCCCTCATTCTGACTTTACACAATACTTACAAAATAAATTACAAGGTAAACTGGGTAAATCCTTCTGAAATATGATAGCTTATTTCATAGAGATTGTAACAACATAAGTTTCATACATGGTTCCTATACAAAACTTCCGAGAAATCAGCGTTTTTCTGAGACCGGGCGATAGCGCAAAATGGCGCCGCGAAACTTGGACGGTCGCCATGTTGGCGTCGAGATTTTGGACAGGGAAATTTACATTTCCTTCCGCGAACAATCGTTGTCTAATAACATCACCGCACACGAATTGGTCTCTTAAATTATCGTCCAAGCTTGTACCAAATTTACAGTATCGAGTTATTCTTTTTAATTCTCACCTACTACAATAAACTACTTTCACCAAACAGTTGTCTTCTTTGTCTGAACTTATAACGTTCTGCCAAAATGGACGGTTTTGGCTGTAAATGTTCTCGCATGACCTTTACAACCTCGGTGAAGGACATGTCCGCTGGATTCCGAGGACTGCACAAATTCACTAGAGTCTGGCAAACGAAAGTAGACACTCGAATTATTTGCAAACTTTTTATATGGCAATGCTATACTAATGTCAACCTCAGTTTTCCAAAACAAGATGGCGTGTTGTTTTGGTTTGTTGTGGTGTTGATAATAGCATTTATTCAGTGAAAAATGAATAAAACAATTAAAAGTGGATTACGGGAGATGTTGTTTCGCATGATGTCTGAATTTAATGCATTATGGCTATTTATCATACCATAATAAAAGTTGCATTGTAAATTTAACACTTTTTCTTTTACTGAAGATCTGGAGGATGTAGCAGGGGTTAATGAAATAGTGAAACTATTGAAAAACTTACGGATTCAGAGCAGAAAGATAGGATAAGAACCCTGAACTAGTACTTGGGTGAAATAGCTAGCAGAGGAGTGGAAGAAAATGACTGATCATGTCATACAATGTTGAAAATAAATATAATAAAAGGGATAGAATTACAGAAAATAATTTATAAAGTTTCATGATTAATGTACGAAACAGTGATTCCAGTGAATCTAATGAATCTATGCACATGGAAGTCTTAGATTCAGATTTTGATTATTGTCGTGAATAAACCAAAATTATTATAGAATACTATTGTTTTTTTTTTTATTTGGATTGATATATCATTTAAACCACATAATATCTAAAGTATTGCCTCCCTAAACTACCTATAGTATTTTTATTCAGACGAAGTAAAATGAATAATTCTAAAGTATCAAATTAGGTTATTCCAAGTACTTCATACTAATTCTGGGGTTGCTATGCTGAGATTTTTTAAATTTGCCGCGCTTTTTCAGTCTCTACTTTCATTTGCCAGACTCTAGTAGTTCATACGCCGCTTCCCCCATGAATGCAATTAGTGTTCGTAATTTTAGTTCGTTCTTCACATCATTGACCACAAAGTGCATACCCAGCCTGTCACAGTACGACTGCCAATTTCCGTACTTCATGTCGAATTCGTCAAATCTCACCATCCTCGACGCCATTGTGGGTTATGACCAGCCCTCTGGGGTGAGGAGGTCACGTGGTGCCGTTTTTGAGATAACATTAGTTGTATTTTTAAAGAGGTTTAAATACTTTTTAGTTATGGACTTAGTAAGTAAACTAAACGACATGAGTCAACAGAAAGCGTTTTATACTATTAAAGATTACGTTGAGGACAAAAAGGCTTGGGATTGAGCTGCTCCAATTAATTTTGTTTTTTTTTTATATTTTGCACCGTGAATTTTGTTTTTAATTTTGATATTTTCTTCTTTTTTTTTGTTTTCTTGCTATGACAAGAATATTTACTTTTTAAAGTATTATATTAATTTATTTTAATTATTGTGAATGTGAAGACTATGTGGCTATTTTTATTTTATTTTATCGTAGTCAGTTTTAATCATGGTCTGGCAGTTTGAGTAGTTTATGCGGCCTACCCGAATGCCCTTTCTTTGGTATTGTTCGTCGAATCGTTGAGCTCCTTAAATTCTGAGTTGAGCTGCTCGGTTATTGACAAATGCGTGCACTGACTGGACAGGTCCACTCAATCTGGCTGGTTCTTTCCTCAAAAGACCATTTCAGACATCTGCCTACATGGTCTTCACATGATCTAACCAAGATTTTGTCAGGACTTTAAAAGAGACTGTGACCTCTGAGTTTGTTTCGGCCTTTCTTCTCAGTGTAGTCAGATAGGAAACGCCGACCTCATCTAGTTTTAAAAATATGATCGACATGTAAAAGTGTTTGTAAAAACCAACTTACAGAAATAAAATCATTTATCATTTAACAAAAATGTAGATGCTTGTGACAGCGTTAGTGCCAGAGAATAAAAAGAATACAGAGTTTGACAATATTCCTTGTGATTTCCTTAGTTCCAATTAAAGCCACCAGGCTACATGATCTGGCTACATTATACCAGATATTTTTTTGACAGGTTGAATTGACGTGAAATAAATCGTTTTTTTTTTGCATTTTGCGAAATGTCATGTGACAAATTGTCAAGCAAGGGTTATCTGCTGCGATAGGCTGTTGAAAATTGATTCAAACAATCACAGCAGAAAACGCGTGCTTGACAATTTGTCACATTACTGCGATAATTTAAAGGTTGGAAATTTGGTCTAAGATAACGCTGTATAATATGTGATATCCGGATCGGCGGGAGTGGTGCAAACTCACGCTCTCCTAGACGACGGGTTGAGAGAGCAGGGTCCATGTGCTGATGGTGATCACATGTGGTATGGTTCCACACTGGTATTTTGAAGATTTTCCTACAATAAACAAAAAAAGGTACTGACAGCTTCATGCGCGCGCACGGACACAAGCGGGTCATCGCACACCTGCACGGTGAGCACAGGCATGTGTTGGCAGCGCAGCAGGTCCCACAGGCACAGCTGGCCGTCGTGCTGCGCCAGCAGCAGCAGCGACAACCTGCGGGCACGGGAGGGTAAGTGGGGGGGTGGGGCGTAGCGCACGGTGGGGAGACAGAAGGCACCTCGCAATCCTCCAGGTGCCTTCGCAGATGCGGTGGCACGTGGTGGGGAGACAGGTGGTGGGAGACGAGCACCTCACAGGGCTCCAGGTGCCGTCACAGATGCGGTGGCGTGCGGGCGGCGTCCACATGATGGAGGACTCGCGGCAGTCCTCGCTCCACAAGCGCGCTGTCCAGTCGCCCACTGTCAGGAAATTCTTCAGGAAGCCAGGGTTCCGCTCCACGCGCCACACGGTGCCCAGATGCGCGAAGTACTGCAAGTGCAAATGTAATTATGTAGACCATAACTGTAAGGACTCAATACTCATAGTAGGTGGAAATATAAGGAGATTATAACCTATTATGAGTATGACTATTATGAGACTTGGACATAAGATATTCACCATTGAAAAGAGACATAAATAGGTGACTTATTGGACCCGGACCTTGGACAATGAATAAAACCGGCCAAGTGTAAGTCTGACTCGCGCACATAAGGTCCCGTATAAACAGCTACATTCACCAAATTAAATAGATGTTCATAAACAATGAAAGCACCGGACGTTAATCTAACGATGAGACAAAATTAACTTTGCCGTTCAGAAACTGTTGTCCCCTTACATCAATATACAAAATTATTACATTTCCAGGGAGGATACCCGAAATGAAACCGAGCATATCCGAAGGCTCTAAGGCGGCAGCCCCGCTATCGGATTAAGGCATAGTTGGCCAATCACCTGCTTGCTCGACAATAATTGATCCCTGAAACCGAAACAGATAGAAACCGGACCGATCTTTTACCGACGACTTTTGGCATGAAAAACGGACACGAATTGCTTATTGGAACGTACGCACGCTTAGCGATGGCAGCAGACTAGCAGAAGCAGCAATGCTTAGCTACAACCTTCAGATACTCGGTCTAAGCGAATGAGGGTAAACGGTTTTGGAGAGCTGAGAACGTCCGAGGGCTTGACTTTACTGTATTCAGGTAAAGAAAGTGAGGAAGATTTGCGCGAGTATTGCATGAGGCTCCTCCTTTCTAATGCAGCTTAGAATAGCCTCTTGGACTTGAAACTGATCTCAGACCGGATCACGTGTGCCCATTTTTTTTTGCTCCTCTATAGACTTGTGCTTGACCACTATCTCACCTGATGGTAAGCGGTGATGTGGTCTACGGTGAAGCAAGCTTGCCTAGAAAAAACCTATTTACTCTTGACTTAAAGACCCCTAGATTGTAGCTATCGGGAAACACAGGCAGGAAATTCCACTCGTTAGCTGTACGCATAATGAAAGTGTCCCCGAAACATTTTGTGCGTATTGGTGGGACACCATATACCTATGACGCATCGCCGTACGTCTGGTAGTCCGATGATGGAACGGGCTGGGCGGAATTAGATTATGCAATTTCATCGCACACTCCCCGAAATGCAACCGATAAAAAAACCGACAAGCTGGCAACTCGGCGACGATGTTCAAGGCTCTGGAGCTTTGACTTGACCAGTGCCTCTTTGCCGATGAGTCTCTTGGCCCGCTTTTAGATCGACTCGAGTGAATCAAGCTGTTATTTGGCAGATCCGTCCCAGAAATGAGAACAGTACTCCATGCATGATGGAACTTACGCTTGATACAATTTGAGCAGCTGTGCCGGCGTAAAGTACCCTCTCACCTTCGCAAGGATCCCCAACTTTTTGGAAGGCAGCTGGGCCTTTGCCTCAATGCCTTCTGCGCATGCGGCTTCCCTGGTAACTCATAAACGGCACAAATATGTGGATGACTCTAACTATTCTCAATCTCATTATTTCTTTTTGTTTTTTTCCCCTTTCTTTTATTTTTTTTTAATTTTTTTATTTACATAAAGCATTTTATTAACATATTTACAATTGAATATTCTAAAAACCAAAACAAACCTATATACAAACACAAAAGGGAGACGGAAAAGACCTCATTGTGCATCAAAACATTCGTCCACATCGATGTCAATGGGAAACGTGCCCAGAACGCTGGCAGCATTACCACGTTGGATGGCAATGCTGATTCTCTGGCCGAAGAAAAGGCCAGCCCTCTGTTCACGTGATGAGTTGACGAGCTTTGTACTAATTTCTCGAAAAACTCGATGTGCACTCGGACCCCATGGACCTAATGTTTTAACCCGTAACGGCTCAAACATATAACTTCAATAAGGTTGTTATATTTGTGCCGTTTGAGGTTTTCTGCACCGGCAGCAGCCGCCCCAGCACAGCCCGCCGTGCTAAGAAGATGGGATGGCGCAAGGGTGTCGACACATGTTGAATCCCACACCAAAGGCCTACCCACCTTCCAAGGCATTATCCGGCATTATCCCGCATGTTTGCCGACGCGGACGTTGATGGTTTTGCGGCCATCATGCGCAAGAGATGCGCATCTCTACTACGCCGTGTTCGCGCCAGCCCCAACACCATTCTTAGAGCGTTGGCTGATAGGTGGGACTCTCCGATCTTGGGGCGATGGATACGACTGCACGCAGTCAAATAGACATGCCCCAGGTTCGGCGTGCCTCTCACAGCTTAGAATTATATAGATTAAAAATTACTAACACTATTTTATAAGTTTACATTGTTACTAACAAAATATGGAAGTGATTCTGAAATAAATTTATTTAATTTAATATAATTTAATTATGGTCATCCCGTCTAGTCTCTTCCCATTGTCGCGTGCCAAGCCATTGGGTTCTAAAACAGCTGGCACCCCGGCGGTGACAAGAGCCGTTCATTAATGCTGGCGTGCCGTGCTATCCGGCCAGCGCTCCTACTGCAAGATAAGCCATGGTGACCGAGGCGGTCGACTGCTTCACCACATTGACAACGATGTGGAGCTCCGCTAGGAGCACCCAAACGCAGTCATGTAGCGATCCGGAAGGTATTGTCACTCAACATAGTACCATGTTGAGTGACGGTAGTGCCTGTAGCCAGAGGCCCGACTCCCACTCTCCCACAGTCAGCAGGCGGGCACGCTCAGCAGTATTGGTGGACGTATTCCTAAGTTTATTTCGTACCAACCTGCAGAGCGGCTCATCCCACTGTCTCTGGGAAGATGGGTTCTCGGGCAAGCCACTTTCCAGGCGCACACTGCAAAGTTAACCAGTGAAGCGGATAAAATTTTTGTGGTTAACTTTTCAGTGCCGTGGACCGAAGACAAGAACGCCGGTAGGCTTATACCAGAAATTTTGCGGATGCCGAGCCCACCGAAGCGAATGGGTAGAGTAGCTAGCATCCAGGCTCGATCATCCAAGGCCACATTTAAGATGGTAGTCAAAGTGCATCGAATAATTTCGTAAATTTTTTCCAAGAGATGTGGCTGCTTCCATGCTTCTTTTAATTAGTCTTTTTGCAATGGTTTTCAATCGTCTTTATAGCCCTTTGCTATGAATAGTTACAGCACTGAAAACAATATTTGTGCCACATATTAAATTTTGTCTTTTTTTTATTATTTTTTTAAGATAAGATAAGATCATTTATTTGTTCAAAATATGAGTATGCACACACATGGCATGCAAGATGTTACATTAAATTTATCACTGTCATGTTTTGCCTTAACGGCGTACAAATATAACAAGTAAACATTAACCGTCTAACAAATAAACGCGGAATAAAGTTATACCAGGTATAACTAAGGTATACCCATACATTTTCATAGGTTTATACCTGGTATAACTTTATTCTGCGTTTATTTGTAAGAGGGTAAGTAATTACAAACTTATCCATTATACAAATAATCCAAATTAGAACTTAAAAATTAAAATATACTACAGCATTATGTCATCAACTCATCAAAGAAATGTATATGTAGCGGTACCAACGCCGCCACTTACAAACTAATGACATGACGTCACACAAATCCTGCATCGCGCAAGTAAAGTTTTCGGCGCGATTAGAACACATACAACAGTCCGACAACAACCGTTGGGCAGTTGCCCGGACCAGACACAACACCCGTCTGGTCGGAGGATCCTCCCTTTTCTGTGGAGGTTTGTGGGACTTTACACTCTGTTCCACCTACCCCCAAATATATAAAATTAGTCAATTAAATGTCATAGTAATTAGAAATAAAATCTGCATAATTCACACAAGTCAAATTAATTAATTAATTTATCAGTCAAAAATTCGTCAGTGCTGTAATAGACTTTCTCTAATAAAAGGCGTTTTAAACTAATTCTTAATTTATTTGTTGTATATTCCCTCCAATATTTTGGTAATGTATTATAAATAATTGGCGCCATACAGAATATACTTTTCCGCAATAGTGCTGTCCTAGATTTAGGAATGCATAGTTTGCTATTGTCGCGTCTATTTCGATTTACTTTATCTGACAATAGAGGAAATAGATGTGGGTTCGATCTGACAAACATGATGGTCTCTAAAATGTACAAGGATGGTAGGGTCAAGATTTTATATTTTCTGAAATACGGTTTGCAACTTTCGGTAACATGAAGTCCAAACATAGTTCTGAGGCACCTCCTTTGGGTTTTAAAAATTACATTTTTATTTGTTGAATTGCCCCAAAAAATGATTCCGTATCTTAACTTAGAGGACACTAAGCCATGATAAGCAGTTAGCAGCGCATCAACATTTAACATCGGGGCTAATTTGTACAGAGCATATTTGTGGAATTACTAATTGTTTTGCTCAAGGTTTCGGTATGCGCTTTCCAATCTAATTTACTGTCGATAGTTACTCCAAGAAATTTTGTAGTGTCAACTTTGTCTATGTTATTATTACAATAGTGTACATGGACATTTTGAATGGTTAATCTTTGGGAAAAATGCATGATATTCGTTTTTCCAAGATTTATCTTAAGATTGTTGTTTTGCAACCATTTTATCATTGAACCTATAGAATTGTTAATATCAGCTTCGTAAGTGTCTCTATTTTTACAAGCGATCGTAATGGTACTATCATCGGCAAAAAGTGTCATAGGGTGGTCAATACATTTGGGTAAGTCATTAATATAAAGTATAAAAAATAGTGGGCCTACGACAGTGCCTTGTGGTACGCCAAATTTGACTACACGCTCTTTTGATTTATGAATAACTTCATGTTTAGTGCCTCCATTTACTGCCGAAATTTCTGTAAATTGTCTTCTATTGCTCAAATAATATTTAATAAGGCTGGAGACATTACCTCCAATGCCGTATGCTTCTAATTTCTCAATTAGTATGTCGTGACGGACATGGTCGAAAGCCTGTGTCATGTCACAGAATATCGTACATACAGGTATATTTGTATCTACGTTTGGCATGACATTATGTAAAAAATCATAAAGTGCCAGGTTTATGGTTTTACCATGTCTGAACCCTTTCTGTTCATGAGCGAGTATATTTTCTTTTTCGATAATGGTATATAACTGTTTATATAAATACTTTTCAAATATTTTTGATATTATACTAATAAGAGATATCTATATATATAAAAATCAATTGCTGTTCGTTAGTCTCGCTAAAACTCGAGAACGGCTGGACCGATTTGAATAATTCTTTTTTTGTTATGTTCGACAGAATACAGGGAAGGTTTAAAAGCAAAAAAAAAAAAAAATGTTTGGTTGGATAGGGTAGGTAGGTAGAGTAGTGTAGTGTAGGTAGGTAGGTAGGTAGGGTAGGGTAGGGTAGGGTAGGGTAGGGTAGGTTAGGGTAGGGTAGCGTAGGGTAGGGTAGGGTAGGGTAGGGTAGTGTAGGGTAGGGTAGGGTAGTGTAGGGTAGTGTTGGGTAGAGTAGTGTAGGATAGGGTAGTGAAGCGTAGGGTAGGGTAGTGTAGGGTAGGTAGGTAGGTAGGTTTTTTTTTTTTTTTTTTTTTTTTTTTTAAATACTAATCCCGCTCAACAAAGTTGGCGCCTATTCTGTGCAAATTCTTTTATTCCATTCCTCTTTCATGCTTCTCGTACTTTCATTCTTCATACCAGGGTTCTTCTTGCATACGTCATCTTGTATACAGTGGGTGGGACTCCCACTTTGTTTAAATACTTAAAAGGCAACTTTATTTATTTAGTGTGAGGTCAAAAGACAAAAGTGCTAAATACACAAGGTTTCAAATAAAATAAAATAAAAAGTGCTGTTGATCACAGTAAAATATGCAAAAAGTGCTGCAGATCACAGATAAGGTACAGAAGTGCTTATCATAGGGAAAATCACAATATAAATAAAGCCTTACACTTAGGGATGAGAAGCACAACAGTGCTTTTCACCATACAGACAATCTGTTTTCTTAGGTACTACCCCAGTGGGTAGGTAGGTAGGTAGGGTAGGGTAGGGTAGGGTAGGGTAGGGTAGGTTAGGGTAGGGTAGCGTAGGGTAGGGTAGGGTAGGGTAGTGTAGGGTAGGGTAGGGTAGTGTAGGGTAGTGTTGGGTAGAGTAGTGTAGGATAGGGTAGTGTAGCGTAGGGTAGGGTAGTGTAGGGTAGGGTAGGGTAGTGTAGGGTAGGGTAGGTAGGTAGGGTAGGTAGGTAGATAGGGTAGGTAGGTAGAGTAGTGTAGTGTAGGTAGGTAGGTAGGGTAGGGTAGGGTAGGATAGGGTAGGGTAGGGTGGTGTAGTCTAGGGTAGGGTAGTGTAGGATAGGGTAGTGTAGCGTAGGGTAGGGTAGTGTAGGGTAGGGTAGGGTAGTGTAGGGTAGGGTAGGGTAGGGTAGTGTAGGGTCGGGTAGGGTAGGGTAGGGAAGGGTAGGTAGGGTAGATAAATGTTTGGTGTTTTTATGGCAAAACAAAGTTTGCCGGGTCAACTAGTAGGTCTATAAAATTGCATTAGCTCTTGTACGGTGACGGTACATTAGTACGGTACATTAGTACGGTGTGGCATCAAGTAGTGGCATATCTCTGACTTGGGTTGCAGAGTAGTATCTGAGATTGAGATAATTTTATTTACATTATTGTTGCTGAGGATACATATTTTATTGGTTTTTAAAGCATTCTGCCTGAGTCTTGGTTCTTGTGCAGATGTGACTGTTTTCACTGGGCGTGTATTTGTCTTGCCGTTAAGGTCCTGATGTTTAATAATATCAACATTGTTTGGGACATTTTGTGAAGACTGGAATAGAGGGGTGGCTGTTGATGGTTCGCTGTATTTCTGTTCTAATGTTTCGGTTTGTGTTTGTTTCACTTTCATAGTCTTACTTGACGTCTTCATTGGAGATGCAACTTTATGTTTGACTGGACTACTCGTTATCTTTTTATATAAGCTGTTCTTCTTTAATAATTCTGCATTGGTTTGTTTAAGTTCATAATTTTCTGATGATAAAGCCACGTATTCACTGAGCAACAATTGTTTATAAACTCTGTTTCAGAAACAAAATCTACGTGTTTCTGAAACAAATCATTTTGTTTCAGAAACATATAATTTTGTTTCTGTAAACACTACGTGTTTATCGGTATGTTTCGGTGCTCCCCACTTGTGGCGGAAAACACAGAAGCAAATCAGTTGCGCAACAGGTGCATGCGAGTGTGGACGCGTCTAAACAGTTGTTTATAAACATGGCTGTAGTGTGGGACGATGAAACTGTCTTTAAATTGATAGAACTGTTTGAGAAAAAACGAATATTATGGGATTGCTTGACCTAAGCAACTGACTGTGTGGACGGCAGAGTTTCCGAAACATTGTTCCTGGAAACATTTACGTGATGTTTCAGAAACTGTGTATCCGAAACATAACAACTCAATTTCTCTGTGCGCACTTTGTAACTGTGTCTCTAGGTCCAGTAACTTGTTATTTAAACATTTTATTTGTTCGTCTTCCACATTGGACAAGTCGGGCATACTATTTGCCGTACTCTCCAACGTTTGTGACATAATCTCACTGGCATCGTCAGTTGCTACACTTGCCACGGATCGTGTTCGATTGCGACGAAATGTTATGTTTTCCAGAAAGTTCATGATGGTACTAGAAATCGTATTTTTGTATGTTTGTTAAATATTCACTTGTTTATAGATTTATGGGTGGTTTAACTGCCAGAAACATTCACAAAAAGACTTCTCGAAACCCAGAATTGAACTCGAGACACTGTGTCAAGAATCAATGTCGTGCCCTTAACCGCAACGCCAACTGGTAACTTAAGTTCAGTGTTGAAATTATTGTTCTGTTCTCACGGTGAGTTTATTAGGACCTTAGAATGCGGTAGGTTAATTTTTTCTAAATAACGTCAGCACGAAAAAAAAAAAATATTTTCGTTGTCACTAAAGAAATCACTTAATTAGAAATTTAATATTGTTTATAGTTACATGATTTAATATTGTTTATAGTAACATGGGAATGTTATAAGCACTGCACTGTTTATTTATTATGATTGTGAAAAGTTATTGTCATATTATACTTTTTACTGGATTTCACTGGATATAGTTTTTAAGTAATTTATGCACTGTCTTTGAGAGTTTCGAAGCGATAACACTGTCACTTGGTATTTGGACTACTATTATGTTATTAAACTGTTCGTTTTGCGATAAACTGCGTATTTACTATTTTTAAACAATTAAATGACGTGGAGCCAATGTTGATCGTAGCACTAGCGCCATCTTCTCTGAATTTTTATTTTATCCTTGTATAGATTCTTTTACCGATTTTTTTGTAAATGTGTGAACATTGTAGGCCTTCTAGATGTTTGTTAACAATTGTTCACTTTTTAATTCCTTTTTTTTGTTTATGTAATATATAATCTTTTTTTGTTTTTCTTACGACTTATTGTCGGGCTTACGTTGTCCCCCCTTATCTAAGTACTAATGCTGTAACATGGAAATATTGTAAAACCAAACAATTTTTAAAAAGAGTAACAAAGGAGTTTCTTGCCGGTTCTTCTCCATAGGAAACGACCAACCCGAACCGTGTACCTTTTGTCGACGTTTTATAAGTGCCCATGTAGGCCTATAAGAAATAAAAAAAAATATTTTGAATATATGGGCCAAAATTGAGAGTCGATGTCAACGAAATACCAAGAAGCTCAAGATGGTCCGTTATTGGCACGGTTACATCACGGAAATTTGGAGCCGGGTGAAATTGGCTTTATTTTGCGGAAAAAGACACGCCTGGGTTTTAGCAGCATTAAACCTGACCAGATTGGGATCGCTCCATTCGGAGACTGCCTGCATGGACAGGTTAAAATGCTCCACCATGGCCTCACATAGAGACCGGGTCTGCGGCCCGGTAGTCCATGCGTTGGATTAGTATCTCTAAGCAACAGTGCTGTTGTCTGCATACCCAAAGGTGCCATTTTTAGCAGATCGTTAATGTGCAACAAGAATAATGTTGCTGAGACTACCGACCCCTGAGGGACCCCGGCATTGATATCCAATTGATCCGACGAGCAGCCACCGATAACCACTCGAATGGACCGACCTCTCAAGAAGTCTGCAATCCAATCACACAGAACACCGGGCAAGCTTACCAATAAGGCTTTCGTGCCAGACCCTATCGAAAGCCTTCGAGATGTCGAGGGAGACGGCAAGCGCTTCCCCGTGTCTCTCGATGGCCTCACTCCATATGTGAATGGCATACGCTAGAAGATTCCCAGTAGACCGATTTCGGCGGAAGCCTTATTGGCGGTCGCTAAGGATATCGTTTGTTTCTAGGTATGCCAGGAGCTTTGTGTTAAGTACACGCTTCATACTCTTAGAGAGTATGGACGTTACAGAGATGGATCTTTAGATGGCCGGGTCAGCTCGACTGCCCTTCTTGGGCACAGGCTGTACGTTGGCTTGCTTCCAAGCATTCGGCACTTTTCCAGTCTCATATAAAAGGCGGAATAAGCGTATCAAGATCGGAGACAGTTCAGGCGCACAGGTTTTAAGAACTATTACTGGTATTCCGTCAGGGCCGCTAGCCTTGTTCACGTCGAGGTGGCGCAGCACCTTACGGACGTCCTTTTGATGGATGCGAATGTCCGACATACTCGTCTCGTATCCAACAAGAGAATGAGGGGGTTGCGAATCACCAGGATTCGGACGCGAAGATTCCGCAAAAAGAGAAAAAAATAAATTCACCTTCTCCTTAGTGGAGTGGGCCAACGACCAGTTGGGTTTCAGCAGTGGTGATAGTGAGAGACGGCAAAAGTTTGACTCAACCGACTTAGCCAGAGATGAAAACGATTAACTACCTGCTGGGTAAGAAGCAATTTTGGTCCCCTTTTCTCGATACACTGTGGTATCATAATAAATCGGCCGATAGATTCGCGGGCACTCGAGCACGAGCAAAACTGGCATAAAACCTGCCTCGTCAAAGCCTCACGGGCGACTGAAGAGCCGTACGGAGGCCGCTGTGTTATAAATAGTTTTATTATCAAACCAATTAAACAACTTTATAAATTGTAACCTCAGAATAAAGTTCTATAGGTTGACTTTTTTTAGATATGTGTTTTAGTTAGTAAATCTTTCATAATCTTCTAGAAATAATAAGAAAATTATCAAAAAAACATCGTTTTATAAGGTCTACCAGAATCTCATGGCATTTTTTATTTTTTTTAAATTGTGATTTTTATATGGCAATGTCAATTGTCACCTGTCAAATCAAAGCACTTGATGTGTCAACCGCCGCCGATTTTTTTTGATATTATCTTGAAAATTTGTTATGTTTGTGAAAATGTCAAAAAACCCACTTCGATCTTAAGCGAGACATATTGTTTTCAATGTGTATCATAAAATAAGGGCAGAAGAAGGCGTAAATCAAACTCAATCTTTGATTTTAAAGTGCGTCGTAGAGTGGACCGGTAAGTTGGACTGACTTGTTTTGATACTTTTAGTTTATTTTATATTTTTCTTACTTAATTTTTATTTCTTTCCATTACTATTAAATGGTAAATAGTAGGTCAGGGCACATCGATTGATGGCCGGAAAGAAATGGCAACAGTAATGTAACTGTTACAAAAATTTTTCGACAAGATATTGATTTTAACGGAGATTGAGAATCTTTGACGTAAGAAAAATAATAAGTAATAATCTGCGCCCTGCAGTGGGACATGTATATAGACGGGAGTTTTTGGCGGGATTAAGTCGAGTAAAGTTCAGTGGCTGTTAATATTATTTGCAAATTGATTCCTAGTGGATATTGTGATATATTATTGGTGTAGTTTTGTGTCTCAACTGTCTACGCAACTGGACAATTTGTAAAATCATTGACAGAAGCGATCTCGGGATAGTGGAGCGGAATATTTTATTGTAGTATTGACTGCCTCTGCAAAGTATTTGGCAGCAAATTGTATCGAGTCAGTCTTCCCAGAAGACTGACTCGATACAATTTGCTGCCAAAATACTCCAAAAAACATTAGAATCTGTTACATCCGCATTCTAATGCATACCAAAGAATAAATATAAGATCCAAAACTCTTTCCAAAGACGTGGCTAAAAGGTCCTAGCAACCAGGCCATAAAACTTACATAAAAAAAAGTATATATAGACTGTTGATGATGAATGACTATAAGTGGCATGATACATTTTATTATTTTTTACAGACTTTATACATAAAGAGATTGGTTTTGAATATGTTAAATGCCAATGAAAAAGAACCATTTTGATGGAGAGAGATGACATAAAACTACAAAGATACAAGTTTTTGAAATGCCAGTGGAGTTCATGGAATCGTATTCTAGTTTTCTAGTTCTGAATGAGGTTTTAAGTTATTAGTATGATTTAAATGATATATAATAAATTAGTACATAAATTAATATTCAATTGATTTATTTTGACTATGTTAAGAACCCGATGTATAACAACATTATTCATACACATACCTATAATACTCACAGTGGATCTTTGTGTCTCTGAATTGGTTGCAAGACCCCGCGCAGTAGCTATTTTTGTGTCAATGTTGAAGGCGAAGATAGCATTGTATAACTGTCTCTTTCACTCGCTTATGTATGTCACATCGTCCTATCTCGCTTACTCTATGCAGTATACTCGATAACAAACTGTTTCTTACGCAATGGTTGGAAGGACCAAGTTCAAAGACACAAAGATCCGCTGCGACTACTATAATATAGGTACCTCATGTTCATTAATACTAAAGACATAAATAAAAATTAAACAGTATCAAGATCGCTTAATCCAATTTCCCCAGTATTGCACACAACAAATTTTTATTTCCACATTTGCCATGAGATTCTGGTAGACCTATACTTTTTCAGATTTTTTTTTGATCGAGCAAAGTTTTCGATATCATGTTTTGAGTCTCAGAAATGAAAATTCCATAGTCAGACTACCTGCCCTTAAGATTTTACATCTTTTTTTATATTTCGATGGAGACGCTTGCGCACATTTTTCACCGTCGACCGATGAGTACTGGCCTTATAATAACTGGTCTTGGAATTCCCAATAAATATTACGTCTAAGTTGTGTGTTATGTTCAACAACAAGATTTTGAATAAAATCCAAAAAAAATCTAGATATAAAAAATCCGATTCCCCGGATTAATTGTAAGTAACAATATATTACTCAGAAATATATAATTCAGGTGAATTTAAAGTGGTTTATTGAAAAAAAAACAATTTCTTTTTCAATAAAAAATATCAAAAACTTTTTCGTGTATCTTTTTTTCTCAATTTTTGGAGCAGTGAATATTCAAAATATTGAGTCTTCAGGTTACACTAGTCGAAAATTCTTCCATACAAACGTAGTCTAGAGATTACTCCACTGTTTGACGATGTACGTTCAAAATATAAAATAATATTTTGTCTCATCATTATCTAGTCCTGTATGGAAACAAAAATGTAAAAAAATAATATATTTGAAAGTTATGAGCGTCGAAAGTTCCATATTTCAACTCTAATATTAACGCATATTTGGGCGGAAATAAATACCATAAGAAGAAGGCAAATTGCAAAACGGCCTCCATACAGGGATAGATTAGAAATTTAACAATGCAAATAATTTTATTTTGGAAATATACATTTAGTATTTTTTTCATGATATCTAGACTTCCAAAGGTCTGTTCAAAAAATTTCGCGCGCTCGTTTTTGTCCTAAATCATCACCCAATTTGCTACTGTTGGGTTTTCTATGGCTAGGATTCGAAAACTGCCGCCTCTTCACCGGGAGCCCGCTAAAACGGACGTTAACGCGCGCCGCCGCATAAACCTGTGGCGCCACTGTCGCCAATAACTGAGATCGCGCGTTCGTTGCTCCGTATAAAATTAATCAGAAAACTAGTAAAAACACTTAATCAGTCCCAAAAACGGTGCTGTTCTACAATATCATTGACAGTGAGTGCTCTGTGCTGATATTCCTGTCCCGGGACACGCTGGGTTCCTGGATAAAACTGGTGAGTTTTTCGTAGGGATTCTAGCCATACATTTTTCAAATATTCAAGTTTTAAAGCTATCGAATCACACATTTTGGTCAATCGAGCCAGGATTTAACCAGTTACGAAATCAATACAACTAATTATCTATTCATTTACGTATTTATTGGTCAAATTTTCATTTTTTACTTGGAAATTTTAATTAAATTGTCGGTGAAGGTATTCACAAAAAAAACTTGGTGCACTAATTTGGATATATTTAGTAGACTAAACAAGTTACAGCTCTGAAACCTATTCAGATCGTATTATTTTGTGTCCATACTCCTAATCCAACGTATATTTCATTTCCCCAAACATTATTTGAAGTAGTCATATTCGAAAATTAATTACGTAAAATTTGCCGCGGCCGCCCGTCCGCCATAGTTATTTTGTGTTCTGTTATAATTTATTTGTTGCAAAATGCCACCGAAGCATGATATCAAATCCGATGAGGAATTCGAGAAGTTGGTTCAACCTCATATCACCACGAAAGAAATGTGTTTTATGAGATTACAGGCCTTGTATGAAGTTTCAAAAAATGTTTGCGACAAACCCGAATTATTAATTGAATTTAATGCCCGGATTCATGACCTGCCCGAATGGCGGGTTAAGTTCGAAAATAGTATTACTGCTATTACACTATTAAAAAAGAAATTTAATTCCGAATATGTGCCGTCATATAAAGAACTCGAAAGTTTTGATTCTTTGTACAACTTTATCCGCGGTGTTTCAAGTAGTTTGAACTTAGACCGGCCTAATATAACAATGAAAGGGGAGGGCAGCTGTGTAAAGCCTAGGTTACCTAAATTGGAACTTTTTCCTTTCGATAGTGAACTCGAAAACTGGCCCACCTTTCGTGATACATTTTCAAGTTTAATCCACAACAGTAATCAAATAGCGAATATTGAGAAGTTTTACTATTTGCTATCGGCGGTAAGCGGGTCCGCGTTAACTATTGTGAAGTCCATGCCGGTGACTTCTGACAACTATCCAATCGTGTGGGGTGCGTTGGTGAAACGGTATGAAAATAAACGCGCATTAGCGACTACCTATCTTGATAAAATATTTAACTTTAAACCGTTACTTAGTGAGTCTGTCTCGGGACTTAATGGGTTCTTACAAACATATCAAGAAAACACTAAAGCTCTGCAGATATTGAACATTAAGGATTTATCGGGTTTCTTGTTATTTTATGTCGCTTTGCGTAACCTGGACCACGTGACTAGGCGCGAATTGGAAAAGGAGTTAGGGCAGAATGAGTTTCCTACCTACGACGATTTGATTACGTTTATTGAAAAACACGTACGCGTGCTCGAGATGTCTGAGTGTACTACAAATTCCACTACTACGAGAAGCGTATCGTACACTCGGGGACAAAATAAGGCCAGTCAACCATTTTCATCAAAATCGAATAATTTACAGCGGGCAACTTTGTCGTCAGCTGTTCTCGATACAAACCAACCTGTAAAATCAACGAAGTCCATGGAGTGTTTGTATTGCAAAAATATGCATTCTATTTATCGATGCACCGACTACATCGACCTGACACCGGCGCAGCGTCTCGATAGGATTAAACAATTGAAGTTGTGCGAAAATTGTTTACGCGATCATTCTGTCGACGACTGTCCATCGAAGGTACGTTGTACGGTCTGCAAAAGCAAGCATCATCACACACTACACATAGATTCTGTTGCGAATTCGAGTTCTAGTGTAGTAACATTAACGTGCTCAGCCAGTTCCACAGTCTTGCTCGGTACCGCGGTTATACACGTCGCAGATTGTTGGGGTCACTACCACACCGTACGTGCTTTAATTGATAGCGGGGCTATGACGAGTTACATAACTCAAGACTATGCAAAGCGATTAGGCTTGTCGCGACGTAAATGTAATTTTGAACCAATTGGTTTAGGGGGTAGTCCGGTAAAGGAGTTTGGGTTAACCACCTGTAATGTTAAGCCGCGACACTCAGCCGGACCCATCTTATCTACCGATGCAGTCATTGTCTCCACCATAGCGGGAAATTTACCTACAGTAAATCTTACAGATAAGGTGATAGTCGAGTTCCAGCATTTGATATTAGCTGACCCTAACTACTATAAACCCGCGCCTATTGACTTATTGCTAGCTGGTGATCTGTTTCCCTATATCTATGACGGTGAAAAGATACAACCACGTGAACACGGGTTACCTGTTGCGATGGGTTCAGTATTTGGGTATGTCATATTGGGTCAGACTGAGCACTCTCGTCCATCTGACGGTGCCGCCACAACCGCTGCTAGTACTAGTCGAGATGGTACTTTCTGTGCATTCATCATGAACCTTGATCAAGTAATGCACTCGTTTTGGGAAATTGAAAATATGCCGTCTGAGGTACCGCGTAACCCAGACGATGAACTCGCTGAGTTCTTATTTTCCAAACAGCATCGACGTGACTCAACGGGCAGATATGTGGTTAAATATCCTTTTAAATCTTCGGTTGAGCTCGGCGACTCGAGTCAAATGGCAACTCGTCGACTGCTCAACTTAGAGTCTAAATTAGAAAGAGAGCCTGAACTCAAAACTCAATATCACAAGTTCATGCGCGAATATGAGGACCTCGGGCATATGACTTGTCTTGGTGATGTCCAGAACGTGGATTAGAACTACATCATCCCGCATTTCTGCATCATCAAACCGACAAGTACTACGACGTCTCATCGTGTGGTATTTGATGCTTCTGGCAAGACATCAAATAATATGTCACTCAATTCAATGGTGTTACCTGGGCCCAAACTTCAAGCTGATATCAATGAACTTTTGATTAATTTTCGTCTTTACAAAATTTGCCTCTCTGCGGACATTTACAAAATGTACCGGCAGATACTTATTGATCAATGTCAACGACCGTATCAACATATCGATACCGGAAATTTCAATTGTCGTAAAGGACAAAACACGACTTTTCAGTAGAGCCAAAAAACAAAAATAAAAAATGTTTTTGTCTAATATCTTTGTCAAACAAAGAACTATATTCATGATGCCAAAATAAATCCTAACTATTTTTTCGTGTTCTATCCATATACATTAACAAAATAAACCAAACTTAATTATTGACGAAAATTAGAGTCCTTTACAGCCCAAAAAAAATTTACTGAAGTACTTTACGGCAACGAAAAATTGGTTATGATAAAGTCAGATGTGTCGTAAAGGACTAATTTTGGTCATCAATGGGTGGTAAAAGTCAATTAAATCAGAGACTAAGGGGGTAAAAGGAACAAATAAACTAAAGTTCTAAATAGAAATACCTACAATTGGTAGTAAAACTATGTGAAATAAAATATTTTTTGTTATATTTTATTTAATATTCAAAATATTTAGTAAAAAAGTACCATAAATGTTATTTTAATAGGAACTCAAAATATAAACTAAATGCATTCTATTTTTTAATTTAAATCGCAAGTTATCGTTGCGATTCTGAAAAACAACTCGATTTTTAGAATAATCAGTTAAATAAACTAATCTTCTAACTAGTTTTTTACTATCTAGTTTTTTTAAAGTCAAACAATGTTTATCAACAGTCTTAAACTTAATAACAAAATAAAAATAACCAAAATAATAACAAATTTTGTGCACCATTGATTAAATGGCAAGTCAGTAGTCTTTTAAAATTATTAGTAATGAATTTAATACATTTTTTTTAACATAGTGTTCTTTTATAATAATAAATTTAAAATAACCACTAAATATAGTATTGAAAAATCCTATTGTTCCAAAATTCAATGCTCCCAGCAGGGTATGGATTTGTGTCCCGCTGGGGACATTGGATAAACATTTTAAAAGTAAAATCTTAAACATCAATTGTGTGAATATCGTCTTCCTCGCCAGTTTTACGAAGAATGACTTAATCACTTCCTAAAGGCGGTAGATCTAAATACCTACTTCTTAGAAAACGCTTTGGTATAAAGCGTCTTTAGGAACTGATAAAGATATTCTTCCTGAAACTAAAGAGTAAGACGATATCGTCACAATTGATCTTTAAGATTTTACTTTCAAAATGATCATCCAATTTTCCCAGCAGGACATGAATCAGTTACCCCGCTTGGAGCATTGAATTTTGGCACAAAAAGGATTTTTTCAATACTATAATTTAGTGGTTATTTTAATTTTGTATCATACTAGCAGACTTTCGCGGCTTCGCTCCCGTCAAAATTATAGCCTATGTTAATAAATTTCGGGAAATTCAGGAATAATGTAGCTTTCCATAGGTCAAAGAATTTTTAAAATCGGTCCAGTAGTTTTGGAGCCTATTCGGTACAAACATACAAACAAACAAAAAAAAACTTTCCTCTTTATAATATTGGTATAACATAGAAGACTAAGTGACAAATAAATAAGTTTCATTATCATTACTAATAATTTTAAAAGACTGAAGTCAAGTGAACTGACTTTAAAAGAGTAACCATGGAGTTTCTTGCCGGTTCTTCTCCATAGGAATCGACCAACCCGAACCGTGCACATTGTCGACGTTTTATAAGTGCCTATGTAGGCCTATGTGAAATAATTTTTTTTGATTTATATTTTAGAATGTCAATTGTTTGATTTTTGAGTTCTGGTGGGCAACATTTATTATTTTGTTTATTTTAATTTTATTATTAAGCGTAATAACTGTTTTGATAAAATAATATTGTTTGAGTTTAAAAAACGAAATAAAAAAACTAGATTAGTTTATTAGCTGATTATTCTAAAAAATCAGTTGTTTTTCAGTTTCGGCACCGATTACTGGCGATATAAATAAAAAAATGGCATAACATTTTGTTTAAATTTTGAGTTCCTATTAGAATAACATTTATGCCACTTTTTTACTAAATATATTGATTAATAAATAATAGATAATTTAAAAAAACCTTTTTATTTCACTTAGTTTTACTACCTATTCTTCTAAAACTCGTGTTTATTTGTCCATTACGACAATTGAAATTTTCGGTATCGATATTGTTTATAATGTCGTATATCACTTTTCAATGCAAAAATGAGATTTACGATCTCATAAATAATGAAAAGATGACTTTACGCTCCCTACAAAAAAATATTTTTACGATAAATCCCAAAAGTAAAAATTAAACGAGCTAGAGCTGTTGAAAATCCAGGTCGTAAGGGGCTTTTTTTTAAAGATAGAATTATTTTAAATATACGAAACGATAGAGCTCGCGCCGCTGATTCCAAATATATATATAACTCATTTTCGGCAAAATGTCCTTTACGACAATTGAAATTTCCGGTATCGATATATTATGGCGATACTCATTGGATCAACCGATTCAAGTATTCGCTTTGAATACGCTAACATACGGTGTAGCTAGTTGCCCGTATTTAGCAATAAAAGTGTTGCACACCCTAGCGGACGACGAAGTGGACAAATTTCCAAAAGCCGCTCAAATTCTGAAAACTGCCTTTTTCATGGACGATTTGATATGGTCTGTGGCGACTGTAGAAGAGGCAGTAGAACTTCAGAAAGAGCTTATGAATTTGTTGAAGACTGGGGGCTTCGTACTACGCAAGTGGTCGAGTAACTGTCCACAAGTGCTGGAACATCTGGACGAGGCTCATCGCGAAACGCCTGTTGCATTCGATGATGAAAAGAATTTGGCTATCAAAGTGCTTGGACTTCAGTGGTCGCCAGCCTGCGATGCATTTTCTTTTGCCACCACTCCGTCCAGCCCTGTCGTTTCCAAGAGAACAGTATTATCCCAAATAGGTCGACAGTTCGATCCTCTAGGTTTTGTGGCTCCATGCGTATTCTATGCCAAATGTTTAATGCAGGAACTTTGGGCTCGTCAACTAGACTGGGACCAAATTCTACCATCAGCCCTTGAGTTGCAGTGGCAGGCATATGTCAATGAACTTCCATTATTGTCACAAATAAAACATGATCGCCACGTCACGGTTGAGCGCCATACCTACTGTCAGGTCCTAGGTTTTTGTGATGCCTCGACTCTTGGCTATGCTGCGGTTGTGTATTTACGAACTAAAAACGCGGATGGTGAGACTAAAGTTAGTTTAGTTATGGCAAAATCTAAGGTCGCGCCCTTAAAGACTATCACCATTCCACGTCTAGAACTCATGGCTGCACACCTACTAGCAAAACTTACCAAATACGTCCATTCCATATTACGTAACCGTCTCGAAATCAATGATACGTTGATGTTCACCGATTCTTCCGTCGTTCTGGCGTGGCTCAATACTCCCAGCTACACACTCAAAACATTTGTGTCCATTAGGGTGTCCAAAATTCATGACAGCGTACCTAGTCAATGTTGGTATCATGTTAGCGGTGTGTCCAATCCAGCTGACATTTGCTCTCGTGGTGCCTTACCATCGGTATTGCTGGCGACTGCAGAATGGTTCAATGGACCAAGTTGGCTCAACCTTGACCAGTCCCAATGGCCGATTAAGAACATGGATGAATTCCGAGACTGCAATCCTCCTGAGCTCAAGTGTCCTCCTAAGACAGTTCTTGTTCCAACTGAGACTGGCACGTCTGATTTGCTTTACGAAATAACAGAGCGATATTCTAGTTATAATAAACTGCTCAACGTTGTAGCTCAATGCTATCAGTTCCTCCGTCATTGCAGATTAGCTGCTCATGAACGAAGGTCACTCACGGTATCTGACCTTAGGAAGGCGCATAACATTCTAGTAAAATCAGTTCAGAAACATCATTTTTCCGGTGACATAGTATCTCTAACAAAAGACGGTAGCTGCAGTCACTCCTTGCGAAAGCTTAACCCCTTCATAGATTCCAACTATTTCCTCAGGGTGGGGGGTCGTCTTTCACAGTCGAACTTGACGTATGAAAAGAAGCATCCTCTGCTACTTCCTAAAAAGTGTAATTTCACAGAAATACTTATTGATCATTACCATAAAGTCCATTTACACGTAGGTCCACGAACTCTTCAAAGCTTAATAACGCAAAAATATTGGATCATTTCAGCGCGTGGTGCCATTCGATCACGTACCATGAAATGTATCTCTTGCTTTAGGGTATCTCCTACAAATAGACAACCTATAATGGGTGACCTTCCTACATATCGCACGCGAGATATTCATGTCTTTCATACTGTAGGTGTTGACATAGGCGGACCTTTTCCTACCAAGGAGTCATCTCGTAGAAACGCTCACGTATCTAAATCTTATTTGTGCGTGTTCGTGTGTTGTGCCACATGAGCGGTACACTTAGAAGTCTTGTCTTCTTTGAGTACAGAGTGTTTTCTCGCGTGTTTCGACCGTTTCACGGCAAGAAGGGGTCTGTGTAATTCTATCGTATCCGATAATGGTACCAATTTTGTCTCAGCTGGTAAACAGCTGATCGAGGTGACAAAATTCTTAAATTCAGATTTAGACAACATATCGAATGGCTTTGTATCTCGCGGTGTAGTATGGAGGCATAATCCACCGACAGGTAGTAACTTTGGGGGACTTTACGAAGCTGTGGTTAAGTCTGCCAAATTGCACCTGAAACGCACCATTGGTACACGAGCTCTAGCATTTGAGGAACTTGGGACACTCTTTGCTCGCGTCGAAGCTGTGCTTAATCCAAGGCCACTGTGCGCTTTATCCAGTGATCCAAACGAGTTCGAGGTTCTAACTCCCTCTCATTTCCTCATAGGCAGGGAACTCTTATCGGTACCCGATTACGATTTGACTGGTTTGAACAGTTCTAGACTGAACCGTTGGCAGTCCGTCCAACAAATATCACAACAATTTTGGAAACTTTGGAGGCAAGATTACTTACATACTTTACAGCAACGTCAAAAGTGGTTAACCAATTCTCGTAGTCTAAATATCGGTGATCTTGTATTACTCAATACTGATGCTCCGCCACTCAAGTGGTGTTTAGCCAGAATTACAAAGTTGCATAGTGGTCCAGACGGCGTGGTCCGTGTAATCGGTGTAAAAACTTCAAACGGAAATGAATTTACTCGTCCTGTTTCAAAAGTGAGCCCTCTGCCGTTGGATCAGGGCTCTGAATAACTAAATACTTTCTTTTATATAGTTATATGTAAATCTGTATCTAATTTATGTTTAACTTTTTATTATATTTTATATTATACAGTCCACTTATCTCAACTTATTATATTGAAGTACATATTCCCTATATACCGTAAGTTTTAACTAATTCAACTTGTCATGGTATCGTAACTGGGAAATCCTTGCGGATTTCGGTGGGGGGAAATGTTGGGTTTTCTATGGCTAGGATTCGAAAACTGCCGCCTCTTCACCGGGAGCCCGCTAAAACGGACGTTAACGCGCGCCGCCGCATAAACCTGTGGCGCCACTGTCGCCAATAACTGTGATCGCGCGTTCGTTGCTCCGTATAAAATTAATCAGAAAACTAGTAAAAACACTTAATCAGTCCCAAAAACGGTGCTGTTCTACAATATCATTGACAGTGAGTGCTCTGTGCTGATATTCCTGTCCCGGGACACGCTGGGTTCCTGGATAAAACTGGTGAGTTTTTTGTAGGGATTCTAGCCATACATTTTTCAAATATTCAAGTTTTAAAGCTATCGAATCACACAGCTACAAATTTGCAAAATTGCTAATTCGTACGAGAACTAGCTTCTTACTGCTCATCACAACATCAATCTCTTTCGCATTTGTTGTCGGATGAGACAGCATGCATTGTAACACCGCGCACAAAATAGTTCGTGTCGTTGACTAGGGGAACCTTAACATATAAAAATTCATAGACAAAAATAGAGATATTTAATTAAATTTTTGGAATACATGGTTATTTTTTTATGTTTTTCTAATCAGATATTTTAAAACTTAAAGACCGTCTGTTGCCAACTACGTCAAAATGCTTTACTGATGAGTCCGACGACGTATTGACAAAACTTTAATTAAAAAAATATTTTATCTTTACCAACGTTTCTTCACTATAATTACGTAACTTTTATTGGTAATAATTACCTTTTTATGTGAAGCAGTAAATTTGTAGCATTAAGATATCTATTAGGTATAAAATCACCAATCTGTTCGATTCAAATTTACTATCAAACTATTTTAAAATAAAATAAAAATATAAAGAGGATTTTTGGTGAAATTTAAAACCGCGCCATCTATTTATTAATACCGTTCATAAATATTTTCTTCATCAGTTCTACTTAACCAAATGATACTTTCTGAGTGCAATGATTGCATTGTTGATGAAAATACCAAAATAGCTATTTATGTATGGCTATAATATTTGAGGATTTCCCTTGATTTCCATGGGATCCCGTCACCAGATTCTGACTTGTTGACAAAAGGACCACCTCGGGACTAAACCCTTACAAGCACAACATGAATTTTCAAAATTGGTCCACAATTAACGGAGAAATCGGTGAATATACATAAAAAAAACATACATACAGTCAAAAATAGAATATCCTTTTTGGGAAGTCGGTTAAAGTATTAAATTTTAAGCTTAATTTCACGCAAACGGATCCTTGAATCGAAAAATGGTTTTAACAGACCCGTAATATTTTTGAATGGCCTATCAAACGATACACCATGGGATAGATGAGAAAAAAAAACATTCTCACTTTACGTGTACAGGAGGTACTCGTACAACAAAAATAGAAAAAAAATCCTTGATTTATTTTACCACTTTGTCAGCATGATTAATTTGTACTTATATCCATGCCAAATTATAGCTTTCTAGAACTAGGAGTCTCTGAGCTAAGCTGCGGAAAGACAGACGGACAGACGGCCATGGCGAATTTATAAGGGTTCCTTGTTGACTACGGAACCCTAAAAATGGGCATTAGTCTAAATACAAGTTAAGTAACAAAACCTTCAATGGTAACTTATCCAGTGCCGTTTTTCCCTTCCTGTTGCCGTTGATAACGAATCCATTTTCTGTGCCGACCATGAAGCGCGTCGGTATAGTCATCTCATACTCCAGCGCACTGATGCCGTTCGACTTGGCCATGCTCTGCACGTCGAAGCTGTTTTTGACGACGTCGATGATCATCTCGTCGGTGGGCGCGTCGAAGCGGCGCAGGTCCCACCACTTGCACACGCCGTCGGGCCCGCCCGAGAAAAACTCCTGGCCGGTCTTTGAGCTGATGAAGCGCACGTTGCGCACCAAGTCGCGGTGTGCCACGTGCGGTGGCGACAGCAGGCATGGCTCGGCAGCCGCAAGCCGCGTATCCCAGGCCGCCACGCTGCCGCTCATGAGTCCACCCACCAGCACGCACACGTCCTTGGGGTTGAACTGCAGGTCCAGCAGCGGGCATGGCGGCAGCAGCATGCGTTCGGGGTGGCTCGCGTTCTCCACGTCCCACACGTAGGCCCCCAACGGCGCGCGTGAGCTGCGGTTATGGTCCACGTCCACGTAGGTGGCGGCGAAGCGCGCGCCGGCATCGGGCAGCCAGCACAGTGAGGACACGGGCCGCGCCGCGCCCGGCACGTGGTACACGTTCACCGTGCGGCAGCTGTTATGCTCCACCTCGGGCATGGTCACCAGCTCTGTGTAGTACGTCTGGTACATTTCGATAGCGTTATTTTGTAATACGAGGCGTTCCAGTCCCTGCAAAATGTCAAGCAATTTTGAGCTGGATACCGAGTAGCTGCAGACGGGGGTGAGTGTTTGGTTAATAACAAGTGACGAGTATGGTGCAAAGTGGAGCATCAGTGCCCCCCGCCGACTGCTCGGAACTCAACTCAGCATGAACATGAACCCAGCGACGAGAGACACTAGATCAACGATTTTTTTGCTACGCCAAGTGCCCACTTCTGCTTCTTTAAAAGAGTATTGGTTGCACCCAGGGCAGGTCTCCTTGAAATCTATTTTTCTGTACAAACACTTACTAAATTTCCTCGTCTAATAAATTCTACATTCTTAAATTGTGTGGTCCGGATCGGTTTCAAAATTCGCTTAAATTCTTTTTTTCTGCAATCTATTTTCTTTGGTCACTGCATGAAAACTAAACGTAACGAATACGTTTCGTTTTTTTATCGCACGTACCGAGTAGATGGGTGATACAGTGCTCTCGACCGAGCGCTCGGTCTAGCGAGAGAGCAAGACAGTCACTCGGACCGGTTCTAGTTACTAGGCCAAGTGCCCACCCCCACGCTTCCCCGGACTAATTTGGTTGCCCACTCGGCACCTGTATAAACACGTACTCAGTGCGTACTCGCCACTCGCGTTACTTCAAGCTAAATATAATTTTCTTTATACTGCAACATTTCACAACCATTTCTTAATTTTGTCTGTTGTTCAGTTTTGACTGCAGCGTCGAAACTGAAGAGACTGACTGACTGACTGACTCGGTGCTAAGTTATAAAGTACGTGTTAACACTACTCGTCCACCCAACTCTCTCAACCAAGTATCACTTTGCTGTCTCGCCCATCTACTGGACATGACGTGTGTCTCCCTGCACGGCTGTACTCTTCACATGTGACATGAGCGCGCACACTGACCGGTGCCATTCCTATGACGCAGTGGATGTAGCTGTCATCCTTCTCGATCTTGCGGCGGTACCTCTGCGTGGCCTCCGGGTCGTTGACGTTCACCCCGTCGGGCCAGCCGCCCTCCGCGTGGTTGGCGCCGCTGTTGGTGAACTCGGCCCTGCAACAAACAGGCACGGCGGCAGCGTTGAGCGCAGAGAGCACGGTGGCGTCACCCGCACGTGTGGGGAAGGGACCATGTGGGCACACCTAGGCTTAGCATGCACTGTAGTTTTTAGTCGCACGATTTTTTTCGCTAGTTCTGCGACATATGAAATTGTATGAAGATACAACGAACGGAGGGCGTTGGCTGTTCGATGCAACATGTTGGCCGGCAGGTTAGCGCATTGTACGCCAGAAGTGAAATCAACTCTTTTTAAGACTTTTTGCCGATCGGTGTTCACTAGCACTCTGTTGGATCGATATACGCAAAGGGAATACAACGCCCTCAGGTACAATAACACCTTCAGGATGTTGCTGGGGCTCCCGCGTTACTGCAGCGCGTCAGGGATGTTTTCCAAAACAGAGTGTATGTTTTCAATACCATCCTACGGACAAGGATGGCGTGAAGCGCAGAGTGTGTGGGAGCCCCAACAGGATCCTGAAGGTTATAAGTGATAAGCGATGTTGCGACATCATGGCGCGCTGGGTACATGTATACGTGCATGTGCCCGAGCGTCAGGTAAGCGCAACAGATATATGAACCGATTGTTTTGTTACTAACATAGCTTATAAGATTGAGCAAGAAGTAGACCTTTCAATAAGCTTTCAAACCATCATAATTAAACTTTATGGTTGAGGAATGTTTTTCAGTCACTCTTTGTGCTACAAATAAGATTATGTTCTGACCGAATACGCGTCACACAAGTCTTCGCTTATTTGAAGTTTGCCGCTAGGTGCCAACTTTCTTTCAGTGGGTAATTTCACTGATCATAAGTTGTTCGGTTATTATTCCACTAGTCTCCTAAATAACAAGCCCTTATATCCCACGATCTGATATAGTGAATACTATGTAATTTTCAGGAAATGCCATTATTTGTATGGGTTCTTTCGGGCTAGATGTTAAACAAACCAACTTGCTTGATTGTATGTAGGTTCACAATGTTAACTAATCACGTTATGTATTGGCGAATCACTTAAACGACATTCCACTACGCACGTAGTTTGATCTAAACGAACAATCAGTAACTCTTACTGTATTTCTCTATAAGTCCAGTTTTATCACAAATTAACAACTCAATCCAAAACGACATCTCTTACTCGATATCTTGTGTCTCAATCCCCTTGTTGCGCCAAAAACTAGTAGTAGTAGTAGTAGTGTTACATCAAGTTGACATCTGTCAAAGTCATTCTAAACCATAGCTCTCCTCAGAACGAAATCTTTAGAGTTGCTTACATATTAATAAAAAAACGAAACCAAAATATTATTATGATTAATAATAATATTATTCAAATCTGTCAAACCGTTTTTTACCCAACTGCCGAAGAAGGCGAATGTGTTTATCACATCACATCACATCATCAGTCTATTAATTTTCCCACTGCTGGGACACAGGCCTCCTCTCTGTGAGAGGGAATGGGCCGTAATCCACTACGCGGGCCCAGTGCGGGTTGATGGATGTCACATGTCTTCGATCATTACGTGTTTATCAGTACATGTTTTTAACGTGTCAGACCCAGTGAATGGAAATAATCCGTTCACTGGTCAGACCCTAAGAATGTGCTACCGAACTGTATATAAGTGCAAATTGACACTGTTCTTAGTCATATAATTATAAAATATAATAATAAGTTACAGTTAAATTGCTAATTATTCTGATAAGGCTAGATCGTAATTAATTATAAAGAACCTTAGTTTTCATTAAAACAGAAAAAAAAGTATATGTATGTATGTTTTTTCCTATGTGGCGTTCTAGAGACCAAATGCTTTGGCGGATTTTGGGCAACATATAACGGGGGCCAAAATTTATTTGTTCTTCCAAACCTACCGTGTGGGTAATCAAAATAAAGGGTTTTGTAGGTGATTTCAAAAATATATAACACCTACTTGTTAAATATACACTTACATGTTTAAACTAACCTATTTAGATAAAAAAATACAAAAAATTTACAAATTGATATAAAAGTTAATTCAAAAAATCAATAAACTCGACTGTACGTGGGACACTCAGAAAGTTTTGCGAAACTAAAAAAAATTGTTCTATACGTACATATATTTTTATTAAATCTTTTCAAAGTACTTTCCACCAGCCTCTATACAAAGATTCATGCGCCTAAACCAGTTTTCAAAACACTTTTTCCAGTCCGCCGCAGACACCTCGTTTACAGCCTGCTCGAACGCAGCCAGCGCATCTTCCGGCGACGAAAATTGTATCCCTTTGAGCTGATTTTTTATTTTTGGGAATAAAAAGAAGTCACACGGTGCTAGATCAGGGCTGTAAGGAGGGTGACCCAGGAGTTTGACTGGCGTGCTGTCCAGGAAGTCCCTCGTTTTGAGTGCGGTGTGCGCAGGTGCATTGTCGTGGTGGAGCAGTAGCCCGCGGAGCCCTGTGTTTGGTCGCTTGTTGCTTATAACAGAGAAAACTTCTGGCAAACATTTGGTAGTATACCATTCGGCATTAATGCTTCTTTGATCCCGTAAGGGAATTGATACCAAGTGGCCAGTCAAATTAAAAAAGCTAGCGATCAAAATCTTACCCCCGCTTCTAGATCGCTTCACTTTGGTAGGCGTTGGCTCATTTTGAAACACCCAAACAGTCGACTGGCGCTTGGTTTCTGGGTCGTATTGATAAATCCAGGACTCATCACCTGTAACGATGTCGTAAACACGCCGAGACGAGCCTGCTTCAAATTTGTTAAGCATATCACGGCACCATTCCACCCGGGCCTGCTTCTGAGCATCGGTGAGGTTGTGCGGCACCCAGCGTGATACTATCCTCCTCACGCGAAGATGGCTGTGTAGAATCTCGTGAACGCTTCCCGATCCAATCTTCAATATGTGTTGAATCTCCTGATATGTAATTCGCCTATTGTCTTGGATTAAATTTTTCACTGCTAGCACGTTTTCTTCGGTAACAGCCGTCAAAGGGCGACCGCTTCTTTCGTCATCCCCCAAAGTTGGTCGACCGCGCTTGAATTCGTTATACCAACGATACACGGTTGCCTTGGAAGGGCCTTCATCCATGAATGCCATTTGAAGTCTATCGTACGATTCATCCGGTTTCAGGCGACACTTGAAATCGTATAAAATCATAGCTCTAAAATGTTCCCGGCGCAGATCCATATTTCAGTGAGACACAATACTTTGAATTAACTCGCAAAAAATGTGGAGGGAAATTTTGAAATTGGAACTTACTTATTTTTACTTATAAATAATCATATTTTCGAAAAACATTATAACTGGCCAGTCTCCCATATATAAAAACTTTTTTTCGCAATACTTTCTGAGGGGCCTGGTACGGTTCACGTACAGGCAAATTGCTAACGCCGGGACCTACTTTTCGCTACTTGTTTTTATTAACTTTATTATTATATATATGTTAGTTGACCAATAGCTGCCGTAGCGCTATAATCGCGGATTAGCATCCAACTTAACTTTCGTGTAACTTTTACAAATAAACTTTACTGTGGTGAAATCTGTGGTTTTCGTCAACTCATATCAAACTAGTCAACTGTAAGTAACCGGCTACCTCTGAGCAGTACATAAAACTGGTCCTTCAAGCCGGATATAACAGGTGCGTATTCTCTCTGTTAACGTTAGCGAATCCGTCTAGCTGGAGTCCCAGAAGAGCGGATCGCGTAAAGGGGGGGGGGCTGACGCACTTGATACTCTACTCCATCAACGGTCAAACCAATAACTAATAACCTTGGTTTAGAGCGTAACGGAACTGATAAGCCATCATGAAACTACCTTCAGATACTTGAAGCTTATTTGCACCAACTACAAGAAGGACAGTCCCACAAGGACGAACTTGGCGTACCTGGAGGAGCGCCTTTCTCGGCTGAACAATAACTGGCAGAAGTTTGTTCACAACCATCAACTACTGAAAGAGTCTGAAGCAACAGACCTTCAATACTTCAACGACGACATTTTGAACAGTACGAAGAAGATGTATGAAGAAGTGCTGCAAGACATGTTAAAACGTAAATCGGAATTGCCGTCTGCATCTGCTGGTAAGACGGAACAACCACCTGCAACAATCCGACACTTTCGAAAAATGCAACACTTAAAAACAAAACTAAAGGGTGAGGCAGAGAAACTGGTTCAGCATCTTGGCATCAGTGCTTCTTCTTCTTAGCGTGTCGATGGCAAATATAAAATTTAAATATTGCATCAGTGCTAAGGACTATACATCTTGCTGGGAGATGCTGACCCACCGCTACGATAACAAACGGCTGTTATTTACATCATACATGAATACGCTCCTTTTTTTTTTACTTGTACAAATGCTCATGCATACTGCGCTACCACGCGGAGATACCGCAGTTATGTGGGACTCTAACCCACTAAAACTCCACGGGGTCCTCCTGTGCCGCTTATGGCGGAAACACGGGAACGCGTTAGCATACATCCGCGAACCCGCCGCGGCTGTCCGAGTCCGTCCCTCCTCTGGGGTTTAACCCCATCACCGGCGCACCGCGAACACACTGTACGCCGTGACCACCCCGGGGACCAAACCAGCACATGGGTACCAGACGACCCCGTGTATGGCACCCTTGGTCCCCCTGTGACGGGACAGGACAGTGGCCCCGCCACCTATCACTTTTTGGCCGCAGGGGATAGGGAGAGCGGCCAGCGCTATACCGAGACACCTCCTCCCCTGCGGCCCCACCGTGTCAGCCATCAGACGGTGGCGACCCCGTGCAGGCCGCGGAGGGCAGGCCGAG
Source organism: Orthosia gothica (assembly GCA_949775005.1). Taxonomy (NCBI): domain Eukaryota; kingdom Metazoa; phylum Arthropoda; class Insecta; order Lepidoptera; family Noctuidae; genus Orthosia; species Orthosia gothica. The sequence continues at coordinate 18,620,385 of OX459062.1, read as the reverse complement.
CGGCGCACCGTAATACCGGCACTCCTCTCCCGCCACGGCCTCCAACCCTCAGCCGCGATGCTTTCCATACCACATCGCGGCCCGCCTCAGTTGCGATGTCGCCTAGGCAACACCGCAACCTACATGTTGGCCGCTACGTCGTCAGCTTATCGGCAAAAGCCCTGACGAGCGGCCCCACCTCGGGTTCCTCTTCGCTTCACCGTGGTTGTCCAAGCCACGGCTACTGAGCCCGCCCGCCTCGACAATGCGGGAACCCACCGGGGGGGATGAATACGCTCCTGAATCAACCTAGCATTCAGCAACCAACCGCACTTAGCATACGGAAGCTTCACGACGTCATGATGGAGTGCTTGAACTGGTATCAAAAACTAGATAGCGTTACGTATAACGAATATATAAAGGAGATTGTATGTATAGACATTTATAGTAGTAGTTTGTATGGTATACTTGTTCTTTCCTTATATCAGTCTTAGTGGACATTTCAGAGATCAAACAATTTCCCGACCTAGAAGAGTTTGCCGAGTTTTTAGAATCAAAATTCATGTCACTGGAAGGTCGGCAGGGAAGTAGCCAAAAATTCTCATAAAACAAAAAATGTAAATTGGAAAAACAGCCTCATAAGGGATCAGAAAACCTAAATTACAGCTACAAGAATAAAACGCAGGGGTCATCGTACTTTTACAAGTCACAAAACTCACAAAAAACCTTCTTCACGACGGAAAAAACATGCCCAATATGCAAAAGTAACCACGTTGATGAATTGCGAACAATTCTTGGCTATGACTAACATTAACATTCGAAACGGGCTATTTACCATGTTTACTGTTTGTTGCAAGTTTCCGATATTTCGGTGCTGTTGCAAGCACCATGATCACTGATAAACTGTTCATCACTGTTCTTGCGGGTGGGTGTTTATGAGGAGACGAATCGGACTACCCTCTGTCTTGTTAGTTTTTTGCATTCATTACCGCTACCATTGTCACTCACAACTCGATTCTTTTCCCGACACACGAAACTCACTATGTCCGCTCACGAACTTTTTTCGGCACTTTTTCGGGTTTTTCACAGCTGAACCACTGGATTCCAAGCTCTCGACAGTTGAAACTCATCATCCCAGTTGAAATTCTTATATTTGGTAATCTCGATCTTGGCTATGAACACAAACAAATGGAATGACGCAAATCGCAACTTGCATATTTGTAAAAACTACCTATTCAGCTACGCAGAAAAACAAAAATCTAAACAAATGTCTAAATTGTGTCATAAGGCACACCATACACGTATGCACGAAGAAGAAACTGAACTATATAGCAACAAGGGAGGATAACCCTGTGTACACTGTGGTAAGTTGGACGAGAAGACACCGCGCAACTTCCCGAACGCTGCCCAGCCGAGTCGGATTCGACGGTTGATCTCTCTCTCGAAGTTGGCCCTACCCAACTGGATCGTTTGTCCCAGGTAGACATAGTCGTCCACAACTTCGAGTGTAGAGTCTCCAACCTTGATAGGAGTGGGTGTAACATGGGCATTCAACATCACCTTGGTTTTGTCCATGTTCATTTTCAGACCCACTCTTTCGGAAGCTTTACTGAGGTCATCGAGCATTGTATTGAGGCTCTCCATGGTCTCAGCCATGACCACTATGTCTTCGGCAAACCGAAGGTGAGTGATGTACTCGCCATTAACATTGATGCCTAGGCCCCTCCAGTCCAGAACCTTGAATACATCCTCCAGCGCAGCAGTGAACAGTTTCGGAGAAATGACATCTCCCTGTCTCAAGCCACGCTGGAGAAATATTGGATTCGAGGTCTGATCCTGAAGACGGACTGACTTGGTGGCGTTTCTGTACAAACACTTCAACACCTCAATGTACCGGTAGTCGATCTGGCACCGTTGGAGAGACTGCAGTACAGCCCAAGTCACGATCGAATCGATCGGCTTTCTCGTAGTCCACAAACGCTAAGCAGAGAGGCAGGTTATACTCTCCGGTCTTCTGTATAACCTGCCGCAGCGTATGTATGTGGTCTACGGTGCTAAAGCCTTTTCGGAATCCGGCTTGTTCGGGAGGCTGGAAATCGTCAAACATGCGCGCGAGACGATTCGTGACGACTCTTGAAAACAACTTGTAGACATGGCTAAGAAGTGAGATGGGCCTATAGTTCTTCAGCCGGGCATTGTCACCCTTTTTGAAGAAGAGGACCACCACACCCCTGCACCATGCCTGTGGCGTTTTGCCCTCGAGTATGACGGAATCAAACAGCTTCTGAAGGGCCTTAAGGACCGGTTTTCCACCCGCCTTCAGGAGTTCAGCCGTGATTCCGTCGTCACCCGGCGCCTTGTTGTTTTTAAGCTGTTTCAGAGCCATCCTAATCTCGTACAGGCTGACGTCCGGGATATCTTCGGTATAGTGTCGGGTCAATCTAGCTCTTGGGTCGTTTGCTAGATTCGCAACGGGTTTACTGGTTGACGTGTCCAACTGCCGTGTGTGTTGAACTGCCCATAGAAACTCTCGATCTCCCTCAGAAGCTCCGGTTTGGCAGATACAATCCTGCCATCATCGATCTTCAGTTTTGTGAGCTGGCTCGGCCCAATAGACAGATCTCTTGCAAAGACCTTGGAGTCCTTATTCCGCTCGATAGCATCTTTAATGCTTTCGATATTAAAGCGGCGGCGGTCGGTTTTCAAGGACTTTGAGATCCGTCTATTTAGCTGCTGGTATTTCACCGCATCGTCTGAAGACTGCAGGATCATCTCACGCCTCTCCTTCATTAGCTTGAGAGTAAGATCAGAGAGCTTTTTATTTCTATATGTACGGCGGGTCTTGAAAAACTTAGACCCGACCGTATGGACAGCTTCCACGAACCCATCGCTGTATTCGTCCACGGAGCTCCCTAGGCACTCGAACCGATTCTGGAGTTCGAGCTGAAAGGTTTCGGGGTTTTGGATCTGGATCTGTGCTAGACGGAGCGTGGACTTCATCAGTCGAGACCTTTCAAGCTTGATATGAATGTTCAATGTGCCTCTTACCATACGGTGATCGCTCCCGGTTTTCACCGAATTGATCACAGAGACATCATTGAACATTTGCTTCTTGGTTGACATGATGAAGTCGATCTCGTTTTTAGTTCCACCATCGGGGCTTTGCCATGTCCACTTCCTGTGCTCACGCTTTCTGAAGAAGGAGTTCATCATATAGAGGCCTTCCTTCTCCATCAAACTGGCCAGTAGGTGACCCCGGTGGTTCCGACGTCAAACTCCAAATTGCCCCACTTGCAGCTCATCTTTGTCTCGTTTGCCCAGTTTTGCGTTGAAGTCCCCCATGACAACGGTGAAGTGAGTTTTGAAACCATGCATGGCTTTAGAGATATCCTCATACATGGTCTCTACCTCGTCGTCGGGGTGTGCCGAGGTTGGGGCGTAAACCTGTATGACCTTCAGCGAATATCTTGACGACATTCTGAGTATAAGGTACGCCACCCTGGTCGACACACTCGATCTTCACCACGTTGTTCACAAGGGAATTGTGGACGATAAACCCGACACCACCCTGGGACTGCCGGTCACCCTCTCGGAAATAGAGCAGGTTACCGGATTTGAGGATTATCGTGTCCTCCCCCTCTCTTCGGACTTCAGATAACCCTATAATACTCCATCGTAACCTGCTCAATTCTTCCTCGAGTTCGGCTATCTTCTCGTCGGTCCGGAGTGTTCGCGTGTTGTACGTTGCCAGGTCCAGTCGTCGGTGTTTATTGGGTTAGCCGGGTCCACTCCGGGGATTTTTCGAACCCCTTGCCACGCCATCGCCTCGACCACTACCGTAGTCGAGGGTAGACGGGCTGCCGGGCACTCGGGGCCGTTTTTTAATTGTGCTATTCATAGTTTGGGGGGGTTTGCCGTAATCGCCACGCTTGGCAGGTGGGTTGGCGATCGCAGTTTGTTCTTAAAGTGCACAGAGAACGCTGCTGCCCATTCTCTGGTTTTTCCCTTAGTCGCCTCTTACGACACCCACGGGAAGATATGGGATGGTGAAATTCTTTACGTCCGTCACCATACGGTACGGATTAGATGATTTGATTAGATGAAGTAGTCCCACGTAATAGGCGCGACAACAGCAGGATATGTTCTCATACTGCGAGAACAACCTTCATGCGCAAAAGTGTTTTCTGTATGGCTCCTATCATATTTAATACATTACCTAAAAGTTGGAGAGAAATGCCTTTGGCACTTTTCAAAAATAAGCTGAGAGTTTTTTTTAGTTAGTAAAGTGTATTACAATGTTGTAGATTTTTTAAATGAAAAGGACTTTTTTATACCGGCTTCTTTTAAATAAGAATAACAATTGAATAATGTGAATTTTAAATTGATTAACTTTTGAATGATTCTATTTGACTGCTAGTAATGAATATTCTGACATTATTTAATTTATTTTGACTATAATTTACTTAATTATACTATAATATCTTTAAAACAATTATTATTTATTTGTTTTGTATTTTGTTATGAAATTTAGAATGACTGCATGTAAAATGCAATTAAGTGTAAACTAATATACCTACCTACAATTTTTTTTTTGAATCCAGTACCGAAAACACCCCGATAGTTTGCCGAACAAAACCGAGCCCGTGTGACGTCACAACGTTCATTTCTGCTCATTGTAGCACATAGCTGATAAAGTGTTTTGACTTTTAACCGATTCAATCTTGTTATTATCGTCAATATATTGATGAATATCGAATATATTGACCATAAATATCGAACCTTAAAAGTTATCGTGCTTGCTTCGTACCATTATGTACGAATATTACAAAAAGATCCCAATTACGTGGGACACTCAGAAAGTTTTGCGAAACTAAAAAAAATTGTTCTATACGTACATATATTTTTATTAAATCTTTTCAAAGTACTTTCCACCAGCCTCTATACAAAGATTCATGCGCCTAAACCAGTTTTCAAAACACTTTTTCCAGTCCGCCGCAGACACCTCGTTTACAGCCTGCTCGAACGCAGCCAGCGCATCTTCCGGCGACGAAAATTGTATCCCTTTGAGCTGATTTTTTATTTTTGGGAATAAAAAGAAGTCACACGGTGCTAGATCAGGGCTGTAAGGAGGGTGACCCAGGAGTTTGACTGGCGTGCTGTCCAGGAAGTCCCTCGTTTTGAGTGCGGTGTGCGCAGGTGCATTGTCGTGGTGGAGCAGTAGCCCGCGGAGCCCTGTGTTTGGTCGCTTGTTGCTTATAACAGAGAAAACTTCTGGCAAACATTTGGTAGTATACCATTCGGCATTAATGCTTCTTTGATCCCGTAAGGGAATTGATACCAAGTGGCCAGTCAAATTAAAAAAGCTAGCGATCAAAATCTTACCCCCGCTTCTAGATCGCTTCACTTTGGTAGGCGTTGGCTCATTTTGAAACACCCAAACAGTCAACTGGCGCTTGGTTTCTGGGTCGTATTGATAAATCCAGGACTCATCACCTGTAACGATGTCGTAAACACGCCGAGACGAGCCTGCTTCAAATTTGTTAAGCATATCACGGCACCATTCCACCCGGGCCTGCTTCTGAGCATCGGTGAGGTTGTGCGGCACCCAGCGTGATACTATCCTCCTCACGCGAAGATGGCTGTGTAGAATCTCGTGAACGCTTCCCGATCCAATCTTCAATATGTGTTGAATCTCCTGATATGTAATTCGCCTATTGTCTTGGATTAAATTTTTCACTGCTAGCACGTTTTCTTCGGTAACAGCCGTCAAAGGGCGACCGCTTCTTTCGTCATCCCCCAAAGTTGGTCGACCGCGCTTGAATTCGTTATACCAACGATACACGGTTGCCTTGGAAGGGCCTTCATCCATGAATGCCATTTGAAGTCTATCGTACGATTCATCCGGTTTCAGGCGACACTTGAAATCGTATAAAATCATAGCTCTAAAATGTTCCCGGCGCAGATCCATATTTCAGTGAGACACAATACTTTGAATTAACTCGCAAAAAATGTGGAGGGAAATTTTGAAATTGGAACTTACTTATTTTTACTTATAAATAATCATATTTTCGAAAAACATTATAACTGGCCAGTCTCCCATATATAAAAACTTTTTTTCGCAATACTTTCTGAGGGGCCTGGTATATGTGATTCGCGCAATAGCCTAGTACCTAGCAATCTATTAAATTTGAGCAGTGTTCTACGTCTAACTAGATTCCAATTACATATAATGTGTTAATTCTGTTGTTATCTTGTTCTAATTTAGTATTAAATTCGTATTAAATTCTTACTTTGATCAGACTGAGAATAGTAAATTTTTAAGGGAACTTTCGAGCAAAGTTGACATTGTTGTATAATTACGTAACTTGAAAACATGATTTTTTGTTTATGGTGATATATTCATTATTTTATACTTAAACTAGCTGTTCCCCGTGGCTTCGCTCCCGTGGTCCACCCCACAGGACCCGTTTTCAGGATTAAAAAATAGCCTATGTCACTCAGGAATAATGTAGCTATCTATTGGTGAAAGAATTTTTAAAATCGGTCCAGTAGTTTCGAAGTCTATTCGGTACAAACAAACATAAAATTCTTTCCTCTTTATAATATTGGTATTGGTATAGATGACAGATATAGGCGTAAAACTAACATTTCTGTTTGAATGGTAAAAATCGGTCGAAGTATTTAAGAGATATTTACTGAAGAATTAGTGTAACGAAAATCTACCAAGTTAATATTTTGACGTTTCTTTTCTACAAACTTTTTAGTGTTTGTAAATATATAATACTAGCTGACCCGGCAAACTTTGAATTGCCATAAAAAGACCAAACATTTATCTACCCTACCTACCCTACCTTACACTACCTACCCTACCCTACACTACCCTACCCTACCCTACCCTACCCTACCCGACCCTACACTTCCCTACACTACCCTACACTACCCTACCCTACCCTACACTACCCTACCCTACCCTACACTACCCTACCCTACCCTACCCTACCCTACCCTACCCTACCCTACACTACCCTACACTACCCTACCCTACACTACACTACCTTACCCTTCACTACCCTACACTACCCGACCCTACACTACCCTACACTACCCTACCCTACACTACCATACCCTACCCTACCTATAAACCTCACGGAGCCCGAGACCTTTCCAACGAATGCAAAACCATGGAAATCGGTTCGTCCGTTCTGGAGTTATAGCGTCAGGGAGGAAAACCCGACTTATTTTTATATATTAGATAGACATGTAGGATGAGTGTTCATTAGTGTAAATCTATGAGGAATGGAATGCAACGTGGTGAGAGAGAAGGAATGATAGTGCGAGAAAGAGGTATAAGGTGATATGTCAGTAGAGTGATGGTTGGAGGTTGAGAGCGAAGACGAATACATCCTGTATTAAATTATTTTATGAAGATTTATATTGTGTTGAATAATAAACCAAACTGTTAAACTGTTCAGCATTTAACTTGCCCCGCAAATCCCACAATCTACAGACATTAGTGTTCAATATTATTGAGAGATATTGTCAATCTGCCTAGCCTTTTCCCAACTATATTGGGGTCGGCTTCCAGTCTAACCGGATTCAGCTAAGTACCAGTGTTTTGTTATTGGGTGAGTTTTAATTGTCTATGCTTTAAAAGCAAGACGATTTCAAAGCAGATGTTCGATTTTGGGCCATCACTATGTACACTACATAGATAAATAGGAAAAAAATAGGGGAATTCCATAAAAATACTAACAAATTAATTAAGAAGAAGGGTACAGGAGTAACAAAAATGATCATTTATAGTTTCTTAATTAGTTAACCCTATTTTTAGGGCAGCCATGACAGTTGTGTTTGACATGACGTCTGACGACTTTGACAGTTTTAAGAAGTGACTTCTTTGAGTCATTCTTTGCTTTGACTTTGAATTGGATATGTTTCGGAGTTTTTAGTGATTGTTTTACTACGACGGACATTAATTGATTGCTTCTCTATTGCAATTGAATTCGTGTTGTTTTTACTGACGCAGTTTAATACGATGACACGTCAAACAAATGTCATTGTCAAAATGATATTCTTCGCATACTGTCATTGGCAAAATGACTTTTTTCGCTTAAAGCTGATCTGACCCACCATGTTTAATTGTAAATTGTGTTGCTCTACTTGAAAAAGTAAATTTGAGTTTACATTGAAACGAAGTGAAATTAAAGAAAATTAACAATAAAAAACAGTTACTATAATATACAGCAATTTTTACATAAAGTGTACATAGAGCATGCCCAGGCTCCATACATTTCTGGAACATCTCCTTTGGATTAAGTTGTGTTTTTGACAGTTGGTTGAAAAGAAAATTCTAGCTATTGGTTTTAGAAAATTCTTCAGAGCAAATTTTGTAGTGTATTAGAAAGATGTGGTGTTTATATTGAAGTTATTAGTAATGAATTAAATGAGCATGTGCATGTACTAAAAGGCGGTGTTTTTCTACTGGATCCCAATAGTTAATCATCCAATGAAGGCAGAAATTTTCCCTGAAGAGGTTATGGGCCCTTTGCCTTCGAAGATTGGATGAAGATGAGCCTCCAAGATTGGATGAGGATGAGCTAAGCTACCTACCCTGGCAACTACTATGGTAATAATTTTATAATTTTTGGAAGTAATAAAATAGAAACATGACAGAAGAATTGTCAAAATTAGACAAAAATTCAAATTATATAATTTGGAAAAAGAAATTACAACTACTACTATTATCAAAAGGATTAAAATCAGTTTTGGAAGGTTTAGATGTTCAACAAAAACTAAAAGAAGAATTTATTAGCAAAGATGCTAAAGCCAGATTTATAACTATTAATAGTGTGGATCCAAAATATGTTGGGCGAATAATAGATTGTGAAAATGCAAAAGAAATTTTAGAAACACTGGATAGAATATTTTTGGGACAGATTGAAACGGAAAGATGTTATTTACTGCAAGATTTTTATAATTATAAGTTTGATAAAATTGATTTACTAGAGGATATTGGAGACCTCATGAACATCGTTAATTCAATAAAGAGTACTGGAATGAACATAACTGACACAGAGAATGTGTCGAAGATTCTATGTATTTTACCTAAGGAGTTATCGAGTTTCAGGACAGCATGGGAATCTACGGCTAAAGAGGAAAAAACTTTGGTAAATCTAATGTCACGAATTCAATTAGAAATTAAAATGAAAGAAAGAAATAATAAAAATTCAGAAAATAAAGAAAATTGTGAAACATTTTTAGCGATAAAAGAATGTTTTAAGTGTGGAAAGAAAGGACATATTGCAAAATTTTGCAGAAATAAAGAAGATACAGAGTCCAAAAGCATGAAGAACAACAGATTTATCATATGTTTCAAGTGTCTGAAAAATGTACATAAAAATACAGAATGTAAAGAAAAATATAATTGTGTGTTTTGTAAGTCAAACACACATTATTCAAAATTTTGTTTAGAAAAACCACAATTTTCGGTAAGTAATTGTACACAATTAGAAAATGATGATGAGGAAACTATTGAGTTCATATTAGATTCCGGAGCTAGCAGCCATATAATTAATTCTGAAGTATTTTTACATTTTAAAGAAAAGTGCAATTACAAAATCTCGACAGCTGACGGCAATACACATATTATTGACACTGTGGGAAAGGTGTTATGCAGGTCTAATGCCAGTTCGCATAAAATTACATTCAATGATGTGTTACTAGTCCCGAAGTTGAAGAAGAACCTAATTTCAATTTCAAAAATAGCGGATAATAATTATAAAATTATATTTTTCAGAAAAGGATGTAAAATTTACGAGAGAGATGGTACCTGCTTACTGACTGGTGAGTTAAGGAGTGACGGACTGTATTATGCAGAGATGACAGCGACTCGATCAACTACAAAGTCAGTAAACTTAATTTCTAATAGTAAGAGTCAATTTTGGCACCGAGCTTTGGGACATACTTCTATTTGAAAGACTCAGAAAATAGTTAAAGGTGTAAATTCAAAACATAGTGACAACAAAATTGACACCTGTGAAGTCTGCACACGTGCAAAACTTTGCAGAAGACCTTTCAATACCGAAAGGTATACAGCTACTAGGCCATTAGAAATAGTTCATAGTGACATTTGTAGTCCAATAGGTTCAGAAACGTATGATGGATTTAAACATTTTATCACTTTTCTAGACGACTATACTCATTTTGCTAAAATTTATCTCATCAGAACTAAGAGTGAAGCTTTTTCGAAAATAACTAATTTCATTAATTTATCAGAAAGTCATTTTAATTTAAAACTTAAAACATTTAGATGTGACAATGATGGTGAATATACATCAAATAATTGCAAAAAATACTGTTTAAATAAGGGAATTTCAATAGATTATACAATACCGTATACTCCACAACATAACGGGAAGGCAGAGAGACTAAACCGAACAATTATGGAGAGAACTCGTGCTCTTCTGTTCGACATGAATTTGCCGAGAGAGTTATGGAGCGAAGCGGTGTTAACAGCAACATACATAACCAATAGGTGTTCCAATACAATTAACGAGAGAACACCATCAGAAATGTGGTTTAATAAAATTCCAAACTTAAAACATATGAATATTTTCGGTTCTTTGGCTTATTACCAAATAAATAAAAAACTAAATAAATTAGATTCCAGATGTAATAAGGGTTTGCTAGTAGGATTTACGAACAATGGGTATAAGATTTGGGATCCGGTGGGTTTGAAGGTATGTTATTCAAGAGATGTGACTTTTAATAATAATGCAAAGGATGTTTTGGAATTTTTAAAGCAATGTGATAAGAGTGCTAAAGTTACAGATTTATATAAATTATTTAAAGAAGAAGAGGAGGTGGAAGAACAAAATGAGAAGAGAAGAGTCATTACAGTTGATAGTGGTTGTGAAGTTGAGAGGGGAAGTTTTTATAGAGAAGATCAGAAGAAGAAGACAGATGTCGAAGATAGGGTGGAGGAGGAATTTTCTATTTTGGAAGAAGAAAGAAATGATGTAATAGAAGAAGAGGGAAATGATGTCATAGAAAATAGAAGAACGAAATGATGAAAATGAAGGAATTGATGTTTTTGAAGATAGTATTGCTGAAGAATTATCAGATAATAATAGTAGAAGAGAAGTTATTTTGGAAGATAGTAGTCAAGAAGTGAATAATGGAAATAAAATTGAAGATAATAGTAGATTGACGGTGGATGGAAATGAGTTGTTTGAGGATGCAGAGGAGTCCGTTGAAGAAATTAGTGGTAAAAGGATTTTGCCAAAACGTGATAGAAGATTACCGATAAGGTTGAAAGATTATGATTTAGAAACATCATTTTTAACTTACAGCGAGGTGTTGAAGAGTGATGAGAGAAGTTTATGGGAGAAAGCTATTAAAGAAGAGATGGATTCTTTGGAGAAAAATAAAACTTGGGAAGTTGTTGCTAAAATAGAAGCTGGAAATAGAAGATTAATAACTAGTAAATGGATTTTTACTGTGAAATCGGAAGGAAGATACAAAGCACGACTGGTTGCTAGAGGATTTTTACAAAAATATAATATAGATTATAAAGAGACTTATAGTCCAGTGGTGAATACTACTAGTGTAAGATTATTGCTTTCGTTTGCTGCACAGAAAGGTTTAAAATTAAAACAGTTTGATGTAAAGACAGCATTTTTGTATGGAGAGTTAAATGAGGATATTTTTATGGAAATTCCATTAGGATATGATTATGGTGAAAATAAAGTATTGAAATTAAAGAAGAGTCTCTATGATCTTAAACAAGCACCGCTGATGTGGAATAAGCGGCTAACTGATTATTTAAAGAAATTGGGATTTGAACAATTGAAATTAGATCCATGTTTGTTTTGTGTAAGGAAAAAGAAATTTACTTGGCAATATATGTCGATGATGGAATTTTAATAGGAAATTGTGAAAATGAATTGAATAATATAATGATTGGAATGCAAAAAGAATTTGAAATTAGAAAATTTAATAAAGTCGAGAAGTTTATCGGTATTGATATAAAGGTTGGAGCAAATTATTTGAAAATTTATCAAGAATCTTACATTGATCAAATGTTAAATAAATTTGGCTTTAATGACTTGAAAGAAATTATATTTCCGAATATTTTAGTTGATACACATCAAGAGGGGAAAGGTAATAGTAGTGACGTGCATCGTTATAGGCAGTTGATAGGGTCTTTATTATACTTAGTAAATAAAACTAGACCAGATGCTTCATTTCATGTTGGTTATTGTAGTAGACATCAAGATAATCCTAATTTAAATGATTTTGCTAACATTAAAAATCTCTTCAGATACCTTAAGAGCTCTATATCTTCTGGTATTGAATATTTGCGTGGTAATAGTTTAGTTTTGACAGCGTATTGTGATGCAGACTTTGCTGGTGATCCTGATACTAGGAAAAGTACGACTGGCTTTGTAGTTTTGTACAGTGGTGGTCCTATACATTGGTGCTCGCGTAAATAGTCCGTCACCGCTCTCTCCAGTACGGAAGCAGAGTACATCTCTGCCGCAGAATGTATTAAAGTTTACTTTATGTTCAAAGTCTGATTAAGGAGATTACAGGGCATATACACCAAAAACTCAATTATTTGTTGATAATCAGTCAGCTATTGTTTTAATTAAAAACGGAATTTTAAATCGGAGTAGCAAACAAATTGATGTGAAATATCATTTTATTAAAGAAAAGATAGATCAAAATTTAATTGAAATTTTCTATTGTCCAACCAATTCTAATATTGCAGATATTTTGACAAAAGGATTAGACAGAACTAAGTTTTTACGTTTAAGAAAGCATATTGTGAGTGATCAATGAGTTTGATGTGAACTTTAATGAAGTGAATTTAGTGGCATAATTAGTTAATTATGATAGGTGTTAGATGTTATATCTTGTAGAGATAATGTTTTGGAACTTATTTGAAATTTAGGTATTAGTTATAGTTTTAAGGTTGTTTTGATTGTTAATTTGAAATTTATATTTAAGGGGGATGTTTATGTATGTAGAATATAATGATAGGTAGGGAATACTAGTATGGGTTTTTATTTTTGTATTAATTATGTGTTCAATGTTGGAAATTGTATAAGGAGTGTTCTAGGAAAATATGTCAAAGTTAAATACAGGTTGATTTTAATTTTATTTGAGACAATATAAAATTCAGAGGGGATGTTATTGGGTGAGTTTTAATTGTCTACACTTATTGTCTATGCTTTAAAAGCAAGACGATTTCAAATTTGGATTAGGTTGTGTTTCTGACAGTTGGTTGAAAAGAAAATTCTAGCTATTGGTTTTAGAAAATTCTTCAGAGCATGTTATAATTTTGTATTGTATTAATTTGATAGAAAGATGTGGTGTTTATATTGAAGTTGAATGAATTAAATGAGCATGTGCATGTACTAAAAGGCGGTGTTTTTCTACTGGATCCCAATAGTTAATCATCCAATGAAGGCAGAAATTTTCCCTCAAGATGTTTTACACGAGCAGTGGTGGCCCAGTGGTATCGGCCGCTACTTACAAGTTGTAGGTCGTGGGTTCGAGCCCAGGCAGGCGCTTTACTTTGTGTAAATTATTTCTTCACCACTGCTCTCAAAACGGTGAAGGAAAACATCGTGAGGAAACCGGCATGTCCTTGAACCAAAAATTCGAAGATATGTGACATCCACCAACCCGCACTGGGCCCGCGTGGTGGATTACGGCCCATTCCCTCTCACATAGAGGAGGCCTGTGTCCCAGCAGTGGGAACATTAATAGGCTGATGATGTGATGTTTTACATGGAGCGACTGCCTATCTGACCTCCACAACCCAGTAACTGGGTAACACGGTACCCCTTGGCAAGACTAATGTCAGATCTCGAACTTCTGACTACCCGTAATGAGTTTCAAAGATCTTCAAATGACAGCCGGGACCAACGGCTTAACGTGCTTTCCGAGGCACGGAGGAAACTCGGTTTGTTGAAATGGTCACCCATCCACGGACCAACCTCGTCAAACGTGGCTTAACCTTGATGATCGAACAGTGTGGCCGTTATTATTTAGCCACGAGCTCCTCTATTAAGGGATATGTATATAATGGGAATTACCGAAAATTATGTGTAACTATGTGTATCATATTTAGTGGTATCTAATGAAGTTTTTTGATATCCAAAGTCAAAGTTTCGCGCCAATCGTGTTTGATACTTTTTATTTTACACCAATATCACCTATGTTTATGACAATTATGTTTCCTAATGTACCTGGTAAACAACAATAACCAACACCGGTCCACTCTCACGTATTATTCATTACGACTACTTTATTTATGCTCACAACTTCCAAATCGTCCATCAGGTGGGTATATTTTCGACATTAGCCTTTATAAATCCTTTATCACACATGATTAAATAAAATTTATTGTTTAATAATATTTTTGCACTCATTTTCGGATATTTTTAGTTAATCTACGTGTAGTTCACATTATATTGTCATGATTTCCTTGAACGTTATGACGTCACCAACATGGCAACCAATTGTGGCCCGTTTGTAGTCATGTGGTTCTTTTCAAAATTTTATCGATTTTCAATCGCATATAATAAATTGAAAAAAATATTTAAGAGTTTCTTGAAACGACAATATAATGTAAATTATGTATAGTTTCGAAATACATAAAAACATCGTATTTTTTTTTAAATTCAACAACCCAATTGCTTGCAGGTTTATACAATATCGCAGAATTTGCTATATCCACGCGGCTAGCAACCAAAGTGCGTGCTAGCCCTTATGATTCAGTACGCGGATTAAAAATCTCTTGAAAAAAAGTCGCGCATCTAAAAACCGCAGTGCGTGCTTAGCCTTACCGGATGGTGTTGAGCTCGCAGTGCGAGAAGTTGGGCGTGTGCTGCGTGATAGTGTGCACGGGGTTGCGCAGGATGTAGCGGCGCTGCTCCACGGGGTCGGACGCGATGCTGTCGCACATGTTCACGCGCGTCATGCTGAACATCGGCTGCCGACCGAACGCGTTGCGCATCTTAGTGTATGGATGTACTAACGTCATTCTAGGCACTCAGGTAATATTTATTATCGTAAAAAGTACTTTACATCTAAAACATAAAATAATTTGAACTTTAATGATGATTTTTATGACTGATTAGACCAGATTAGACTCTACCAGACACTACAGCAATACAGTGATATTTTGGTGACACTTGAGTGACGTAGTCTATGGTGACATTAAAGCTATATAGACTGAACCTCAGAGCAATGACTATTTATTCTAAAGCATAGAGGGAGCATACAAATTAGGATATATCTAAGCTCTTCTCTCTTATGACGCAGATTGTACACTTAAAAGAGACAAACGTATATGGATTTATCCATGATTAAAGCTAAACGGACATTCCGAAATTGTCAAACGGTCACACTTGGTCTCTTATTATACGATCAATCAAAAAGAGCACAATAGTTGCTTAGCACATGGTTAACCGTACAAACTATTTGGTTTAGTCGTATATTACGTCGTGAAAGTAAGTACGTGTGCTGGGTCATTGTTTTATTAAAAACTAATAGATTTTTTGCATAATTTTGTAAAAAAACGGTGCGAAGAACAGATCAATAAACTGTTAACAAAGCTTGTTTTGTGTTATCGTGTAAATCGCATTCGTCACGGAAAAAAAACAATAAATTTGTAAGCTTTCATCGGTAAGAGTTCTTTTTCAGTTTTCATATAAAATCACGCGAAATATTTGGATGTGATCACTTAAAACATACATATTTGATTGATATTGATCCCTACAAACTATCTTTATTACAAATTATTTTGTTATAGCACATTAATTTCAAAAAAATAATTTGTTAATTTATGAGGGTAGTGATGTGATTCTTTTTATCGATACGATAATTTTATGCCCATAAATTGGAGTAGGTATCGTTTTTTTTTCAGTATGCCTCCAAATTAGAAAGAGAATTGGTCTAAAGCGATTCCACGAGCCAGAAATTATTGGACTAAGCATAGCCGAATATGTTCGAAACATTTTACGGACGACTGGTTTATAAGTAGCGATAAATGGAGAAGGCTTAAACCTAGCGCCATACTATCTCTATTATTGGTAAGTTAAGCCATCTTCACGTGCGCTCACTTAGTGGTCAATTTGCGTTAATTTTCGCCTACCTCAAAACGTTCACAGTCCTGTGCCCCAAAGCTTCGTGAAAAATAATTATTTTCTTGCAGACTTGAGGGGTGGACTAAAAGGTTTGTATAGGGACTGTTGTGAACGTGTTAACCTTTACCAATTATTTTACTTACACCAAGTTAGTTTTCTTTGTTGTTTTCACAGAATATCACAGAGCACTGTTGATTAAAATGATTACGCAGAACTATTTAAATATTAGAATTCACTACATAACAGAGAAAACTGGGCATAATCAAGAAAAATTTGGTCACATTTGACTAAAACTGTAATATTTAAAGGACAGTAGACTAGAAGAAAGCAGTTTAAATTATTCGATTTTCAATTTATTTTATTTTATATCCACAAATATTAAATAAAAATTCGTTTTGATCCGATTGTATTTATTTCATTTCATAAATTTTAGATAAAAAATGTTAAGAAGAGTAGAATGAAACCTTGTTTATTAATACCTCTTTATATTTTTATAAACCTTTACTTTGTCATCTCAATACTTAGCAACCGTTGTTACATGTCAATTATATTTTTCCTGTCACTACAATCTACGTTCCTTATTTTATTAGTTAAAAACTAGTTTTAACATGGCAGCAGAGCGTGGTTAAGGGAAAAAAGAAATTTAATAAAATCAGAGTCTGTAACAGACCTATTGTTCTAAGCGTTCCGGCAAGGAAAATTTCATAATGCAATCGCCAAGTTGTAAAATTGATATTGGCCACCTGGAAGGCACGAAAAACTGGTCTACATGGAAATTTAAGGCTACGCTACTACTTAGAGGTATGCCCGGCGGATTAGATGCAGTTACTGGTACACTAATGAAACCTGTGAAACCTATTACTATCGATCCTCAAGAAATTTCGCAATACCAAACGGCTCTTGATAAATACAACCAAATAGATAGTTCCGCATTACTATTACTTACTGCGAATATGTCAGACGAAACTCTTAAAAAAATCATGCGCTTCAACTCGTCTAAAGATGTTTGGGATGAATTGCATCGTTTATTCGAAGGCACATCTGAAGACAAAAGTTACGCTCTTTGTATGGAGTTTTTCGGCTATCGTAAAGATCCGTCACACGACATTACGACTCATGTCTCAAAAATCAAAACCTTTTGGTCAGATTTGAAAGCTGAACTAATGAAAATAGAGAAATACGACTTACCAGATATCCTCTTAATTTGTAAGATTCTCGATACTCTACCTGAAACCTACTTCTCTTTCAAATCGAGCTGGATGTTAATGTCAAAGACAGA
Organism: Orthosia gothica; assembly: GCA_949775005.1. Taxonomy (NCBI): domain Eukaryota; kingdom Metazoa; phylum Arthropoda; class Insecta; order Lepidoptera; family Noctuidae; genus Orthosia; species Orthosia gothica. The sequence goes on along the minus strand of OX459062.1, from coordinate 18,602,967 downwards.
CAAAACAATAGAAAATCTGACGACGCAACTCTGTGCCTATGAGCGCTCTATCTCGTTGAGACACGAAGGTCCTGCAGAAGCTCTAAATGTACAATACAGTAATAAGTCAAAAAAGAAATGTGGATACTGTGGAAACGTCGGTCATAAGGTCAGACAATGCCATAAATGGAAAGCTGACGGGAAACCATCCAAGCCAGAAAACAAACAGCCGAGCAATCTCAACTTAATGCTCTTGCCAGTCACCATCACCTCCGACGTAAATTCAATGCATACAAACAGCGATACTACAAGTTGGTTTGTCGACAATGGAGCAACGAGTCATGTCACTTGTCGAAACGACTATTTTGCTAGTTTTCAGCCTTTTAATGATACTCGGACAGTGACTACAGCTAATGGAGCTGCTGTTAAAGCTGTTGGCAAAGGTACTGTTGAGTTAAACACTGTTATCAATGGTAGAGAATCCAGATTAACACTCTGTGATGTATGGTACGTACCTGATATAGAGCGAAACCTATTTTCAGTACTGGCCGCTCAAGACAGACTAGACAATAGTGTTTTCATGTCTGAAAGGGATCACTGCTTGCTGAAAGTTGCTGAACAGTTAATACTGACTGGCAAAAGAGTCAAGAATGGAGGCTTGTATAAGCTTAATGTAGAGACTATTACAAAGCCAATACCAGATTTGAACGTCTTGTCAACAGATAATTTGTTACAACTTTACCACGAACGATTAGTCCATCAGAACAAGAAACACGTTAAAGAAGTTATTGAAAAGGAACTTGGTATCAAAGTTCGTCTAGATTCAGAATTATGTACTGGATGTATTTATGGTAAAACACACAGACATGTATTTGGAACAAGAGAACGAGCTAAAGTACCTGCGGAAATTATACACGCTGATGTATGCGGTCCATTTCCCCCTTCTTTCAACAAATTTCGCTACTTCGTTCTATTCAAAGACGATTACAGCAAATACCGACACGTTTATTTCATGCGACAGAAATCGGAAGTCTACCTAAAGCTCCGACAAATGTTACAAGAATGTAAAGTGGCTGGACATACTGTTAAAGAATTTCTTAGCGACAATGGAGGCGAATTTAATAATGAGAACGTCAAGTGCATTTTACAAGAAGCTGGAATAAGACAAAGGCTCACGATGCCATACACGCCACAACAAAATGGGCTCAGTGAACGTGAAAACCGAACCTTAGTCGAAGCAGCTCGCACATTGTTGCATGCTCATGAAGAGTTACCCCTTGCTACGTGGGCAGAATTGATTAACACCGCTGCATACGTCTTAAACAGAACTGGTCCAACTTTAGAAAATGGTAAATCGCCATTTGAGTTGTGGTATAAGAAGAAGCCAACAATCAGTCACCTTAAAATAATTGGATGTGAATGTTATGCTCATGTTCCTCAACAAAAGAGAACAAAGCTATCCAAAAAGGCCGAGAAATGTATTCTCATCGGATATGACGGTGACGAAGGCTATCGCTTACTGAATAACAATGGTAAACTCATAAGATCAAGAGACGTTACATTTAATGAGTCAGTACTGACGCCTATTGGCCTAACCGACGATTCAGAAGAAAATCCCTCGGTAAAAATCTATTTTCCACTTTCAACACCACCGATGTGTAATGCAAGGGAGGATGATCGTAACGAAAGCAGCTCAGATCGCACTTCAAGTAGCCCTGATGAGCCTAGCTCGACTATGCCTTCCACATCGTCGGATCCAGTTGTTAGTCAGGAAGTAGAAAGCAGCCAAGATAACCCTACTGAACCATTTTGGGCCTCCAAGATACAGGCTGTGCCTAGTTTGGGGCCCATTGCCACTTCAATTTTGTTACAAGTTTATCATAATCATCTCGTTGTGCAAAATTTTTCTTTGTTGTAACTTGTGTGTGTGTCAATAAATAAATTATTAAATTATTAAAAAATTATTAAATTTCAACGATCACTAGAAGCATCACTGCCAGGATCACCTCCTTATGAAGATGCCCTAGATGATGTTATTGATGATGAGGCACCAGAACACTCAGATAATATAGCTGAGATAACTAATAGAATGACTCTACGAGATAGAAGTCAGATACGACCGCCTACTCGATTTGAAGATTATGTCATGTTAGCTGATGTTTTTAAAGGGATCAATGAACCCAACACCTACAAAGAAGCAATTACTAGTTCACATAAAGATCAGTGGGTCAAAGCAATGGATAGTGAGGTGAAGTCTTTAAAGGAAAACAAAACCTGGATACTGGTTGATCTTCCAAGAGACAGAAAGCCTATATCATGTAAATGGATATATAAAATTAAAACCAATGCAGATGGCTCACTAGAAAAATTCAAGGCAAGGCTAGTTGCTAGAGGATATACACAGAAAAAGGGCATTGACTATGATGAGACTTTCAGTCCAGTTGCTAAGATGACAACGATAAGATCTGTCCTAAGCGTTGCTGCAAATGAAGGTTTAAAACTCACACAGTTTGATGTATCAACCGCATTCCTGTATGGTTCATTGAATGAAGAAATCTATATGAATCAGCCTGATGGCTATTGCGATGGATCGAATAAGGTGTGTAGACTCAAGAGAAGTCTATATGGTCTAAAACAATCACCCCGGTGTTGGAATAAATGTATGGTGGATTATTTAAAAACAATTGGATTTAACCAATGTGATACAGACCCCTGCCTATTTATCCGAAACCGTAGCAATAACAAAATCATTATTGCGCTCTACGTAGATGACGGCCTTGTAGCTGCAACAAATCAAGATGATTCAGAAAAGTTCATTAGAGAGTTAAAAAGGAGATTCAAAATAACTATAAAAGATGCAACATATTTTCTTGGTTTAGAAATAAAGGAGCAGAATGGCAATATAAAAGTATCACAGAAGAACTACGCTCAAAAAGTGTTAGACCGCTTTGGTATGAGTGATTGCAAACCCGTCTCCACTCCTATACAGAAAGATGGACTGCCAGAACTGGATAAAGAGTTGGTAGAACCTACTTCATTTCCGTATAGAGAAGCTGTGGGTGCACTTGCATACCTGACTGTTGGAACAAGACCTGATTTAGCATACGCTGTAAGCGTTATATCCCGAACTTTAGAGGACCCTTCCAAAGAAGATATTCAAAAGCTTAAACGTATCCTAAGGTATATCAAAGGAACTTTGGATCTTGGAATAGTTTTTAAGAAGAGTTGGAAAACTGGAATTCTGGAATGTTACAGCGATTCTGATCACGGTGGAGATAAAACTACTGGACGATCAACATCAGGTATATTATGCTTATACTCTGGAGGAGCTATATCTTGGACAAGTCGACGACAAACATGTGTAGCAATATCTAGTACCGAAGCCGAATTGGTTGCTGCTAGTGAAGCTGCCCGAGAGATTGTCTGGATCAAAAGACTCTTTGGTGAAATATCAAACTTGAAGGAGATACCCAAATTGAAAGTCGACAATGATGCAGCCATAAAGATATCACATAACCCAGAGCTACACAGAAGAACCAAGCATATTGCGATAAGACATTTTTATGTTAGAGAACTTGTAGCTGATGAAGAAATATGTGTGGAATATGTTCCTAGCGAATTTCAACTAGCGGATCTGCTGACCAAAGCGTTGCACAAGCCACGAATTGTATCAATTACAATGCAGATTGGTTTGATAGCGTAAGGGTTAAAAAAAAGGGAGGATGTTAAGAAGAGTAGAATGAAACCTTGTTTATTAATACCTCTTTATATTTTTATAAACCTTTACTTTGTCATCTCAATACTTAGCAACCGTTGTTACATGTCAATTATATTTTTCCTGTCACTACAATCTACGTTCCTTATTTTATTAGTTAAAAACTAGTTTTAACAAAAAAAACTATCACAAAGAATGAAGACTTCCAAAGCAAAACATTAAAAAGCTAAAATAAATTTCGTTTCGGCAATCGGTGTCTTTACCTCCTTTATTTTTGTCATTATGCGACACCGACTTCCGAAGCCAAAGTTATTTTCTTTTTAGTGTTATGCTTTTGAAGTCGGTTTATTTTTTGTGAAAAAGTTTTTTATTCTTCTTTTTAATTACACACCATCACATTTGGTACATCATCATCAGCAAGTTCTATAAGTACGGTACCTAAAGGCTGGATAAAATACCAAATTTAAACATTCGTGCTGTTTGTCGTTAAGGAGTTCGGTTGTATGTTTCATATCATGAAAACTGCTTAACTGATTTTGATGAAATTTATACTGTTCCCTAAGTTTAAAGATTTTATTTTGTCCCTTACATGCGTTGTGTTATTATATATACTTATTCATTTATTTGATAGTAATGTTAGTTTTGTACTTAAGTTAGGTTAGTATTGTTAGGTGTAAGGGCCGCCTTTTGCGGTGAAAGCCTCCTCCAAACCGTTCCAGGTGGCTCTATCCTTTGCCCGCCTGGGCCATACGTTTCCGGCCATTTGTACGATATCGTCACTCCATCTTATAAATGGTCTACCCTTCCTTCTTTTCTTGTATATTGGGTACCAATTTGTGATTATTTGTGACCATCTTTCATCCGTAGCTCTCTGAATTTGGCCTGACCATTTCCATTTAAGTGCCAGGACCTGTTTAACCACATCTCTAGCCTTTGTTTTCTTCCTTATTAGTGAACTTTTGACTCTGTCCTTCAGTTTGATGTTCATGTAACTCCGTTCTATTCCTCTTTGACAGCTTCTTATTTTATTTAAGAGTGTTTTCTTGAGAGACCAGGTCTGGCATGCGTAGGTAAGAACCGGTGTTAGGCAGATGTTCATCGCTTTCGTTTTAATTTTTGTGGGTATGGGACCTTTGAAAATTGCCTTCGTAGCCCAGTATTTATGCCACGTATTCTTCACTCTGCGGTCGATTGCTTTTTCTGTACAGGATTTTATTGAAATAAGATGTCCAAGGTAAATGTATTCTGCGACATATTGTATAGGTTGAGACTGTACGGATATAGGTATTTCCTCACGATTAGTCATTACTTTCGTTTTGTCCCAGTTGATTTGTATCCCAACGGTCTCGCTGTGATGACTAAGAGACTCTATCATGTAGTTCAGTTTGCACGGATCTTCCGATAGCAGTACTATGTCATCCGCAAACCTGAGGCGTGAGAGGTACTTGCCATTGATTTTTATTCCCATATTACTCCAATCAAGGTTTTGGAATATGGATTCTAGGACTGCAATGAAAAGCTTTGGGGAAAACGGATCGCCTTGCTTTACGCCCCTCTCGACTCAAAATGTTAGTCCTCTTGAGTCTAGGCGTATTCTTGTTGTGCTTTTCGAGTAAATTGCTTTTATAAGTTCCATGTAGTCGTGGTCTAGTCCTTGCTGGTTTAAAGCCCGCCATATAGAGTCATGTGAAATTGAATCGAAAGCTTTCGAGTAGTCTATAAAAGCAACGTATAAGGGGAGGTCATATTCCATAAACCGTTCGATTATTACTTTCAGTGTGTGTATGTGGTCATTGGTAGATAAATTTTTCATGAATCCCGCTTGCTCTACAGGCTGGTTCTCGTCAATCTTCGTTGATACACGTCTTAGTAGGGTCGATGCAAATACCTTATACAGGCAGGATATAAGGCTGATAGGTCTGTAATTGGATATCCGTTTTGGGGTCTACCTTTTTATATAGTAAAACTATTTCCGAGCATGTCCATGTTTCTGGTAGTTAGTCCTGTTTAGAGATACTCCAACAAAAAAAACATAGATAATCCAATAAAAAAGAATGATCACAATACGATTACGAGTTTCGGAGAAATGCGTGGAATGGACAAACATACATACATACAAACAGGAATGAAATTTGGCACACGTGTTCAGAAGCCCACATAACGTAAATTATACGAATATTGTGCAATGCCAACAATATTACTTACATACGTATCGAATTGATAGTATTAAGTCGGTAAAAATGAAAGTGATTTCATGATTTCATGCTTCGGATGGAACGATAAGCTGCGAACTAATGCTCGTTACTTTCGTTGGAGATTGGAAAGCGGTTAAAAAAATCTGACATCAGTGTTTGGTTGATAGACTTTGCAGCTCACACGACAAGAAGAAAAACAGGATTATCATGTAAAAGCCTGTTGGAACCTGAGCGACATTTTTTAAACAAACAAAGTATATTTGTTTTTATAATCCATGGAATTTATGACATGTCAGAAATAAATTTATATCGATACCACTGCAAAATACGGCACATCACTACTGAGACAAAAAATGTGGACAGCATTGCCATAAGCAACCCTTATTACTATATACCTGTCCTTGTTATTCACACTGAATGTGTCATAAGTAAAAAGAGTATAACTAGACTGAAATTTCACGCTCCCTCTATGCTTTAGTCATTGCTCTGAGGACTGAACCATAGATATTTCATGAAGCCCACAAATTCGTCCGCATTCATTGAGGTTGATAAGAATAATATAATCGTTTTAAGTTTACAAAATAAAGTTTATTCTAAGACATTGAGTATGACAGAATGACATTGACAAAAGAGTTTCTAACAGAGGTAATAATGTACTACGCACAGTACATATCTCAATGTCCGCATTACGGGCAATGTAAAATTACAAAATATGGTTTTAATTTTTATAAACTTAAGTATCTAGCTTAAGTTACTCTTCCGCTCATGTTCGCGGGGGGGCGTGACCAAAAGTAGATTTCGCAAAGCATGACGTCGGTAGTCTGCCGTCAAAGCCTGCTCACACATGTTGTAAACAAAATACTTTTTACAAAAAATACAACCAACTTAATAATACAAACAACAAATAAAAACACATCTTCTTCTTATTCGGTACACTCTTGACAGAGCGGTCGTGATCGCTATGTAGTAGTAATATTAGAAGGCAGATGTGATGCGCTTCACAACGTTACGCCACCGCTGCCTATTAGAGGTCATCTTGCTGCACTCATTGAGTGAATCTCCTACGGCAGACTTGATCTGGTCAGTCCAACGCGTAGGTGACCATCCGCGCGGTCTAGTGCCCTCCACTTTCCCTTGGACGACAAGGCGTTCTATGGACTGATCACCACGCCGAGATACGTGTCCGAAGAATGTAAGGATGCGAGATTGTACTGTTGAGAACAGACGCTGCTTAATACCGAGTTCTTGAAGTATCGAGACGTTTGTACGAAACTCGGTCCACGAAACCCCAAGCATTCTTCTCCAGCACCACATTTCCAGAGCGTTTATTTTCTGTCTTTCCACATCTCGCAAGATCCACGTTTCAGCCGCGTATAGAAATATGGGGAATATAAGTGTTCTCACGAGCCTGGTCTTCGTGGCTTATGTTATATTCCTGTTTCTCCATATTTGCCGCATCTTGTCCATCGCCGTCCTCGTGATGCCCATACGTCGTTTGATCTCATCGATGCATCTGCCACTGTTTGAAATCTGAGTCCCAAGATAAATATAAGATTGGACCACGTTGCATTTCGCAATTTGAGTCAATTGAGGCGAATTATTTCTGGCACGGTCAACAATCATCACCTTGGTTTTGATGCGATTTATCTTAAGGCCAAACTCATGGCTCACTCGTTCCATCCTTGGCAGAAGCTCTTCCAAGTGTTGCGAACTGGATGCAAACAAAGTGGTGTCATCAAGTGGCGTAACGCAAGTTCGCAATCCTGCATCCACCAATTGTTACACCGTCTGTCCAGTCTTCCAAAGTGATGCGCATTATTAGCTCTGTGTACACGTTGAATAATAGCGGTGATATTATGCACCCCTGGCGTACACCGGCACTAGGATGGAAGTCACCTGATAGGACATCATCTGTTCGCACTGAAACTGTGCCCTCTTCATAGAGCCTTCTTAAAAGGTGTACGAGATGTTTTGGTGTGCCCATAACTAACAGGGTCTTCCATAACACCGGCCGATCCAAGCCATCTCACCGAGTCGAATGCTTTGGAGAAATAAACAAAGAAAATGATTATGGGCTTATTAAATTCTATGACTTCTCCATGATCTGGCGTAAAATGAGAATTTGTTCCCGAGTGCCTTTCCCCTTCACAAAACCGGCCTGTTCCGGAGCGATCTCCTTAGAGAGGTAGGCCTTCAGGCGCTCGTTGAGAATATGCAGCAATATTTTGCTAGCGTGTGATATCAGAGCAATAAGGCGGTAATTGTTACATTTCTTCGTTGAGCCTTTCTTGTGCAGGGGTGTGAATATGGTGTGTGTCCATTCCGAAGGCCAAACTCCGGTCTGCCACACCCTATTGCAGATAAAATGACACATCTGGTCGCCAGGTTCTCCTAAGGCTTTAATTGTCTCTAAAGGAATTGCATCTCTAACAGTTGCTTTTTTGCATTTCAGGTGTTTTATGGCAGCTCTTACTTCGGACAGAAGGATGTCTGGTTCCAAATTCTCTGGTTCTGGTTCTGTGCTTATCGATTGTCGATAAAAACACTACAAAATGAAAAATAACTTCAATTTCGGAAGTCAGTGTTTCTGTTTTCGTTTCTTCGTTTTTTGACACCGACTTCCGAACTAGAAATTATTTTTCATTTTGTAGTGTTTTTATTTGGAGAGTTGGGAGAGTATTAAACAATACCAACATTTCTATTTCCTATTATTAGAGTAAGTTTATAACTCAAGACTTTAAATGTTTATTTGTTAAAACAAAATAGCACGTTATACTTCTTATTATAAACTCTTCCTCCCCTCCTAAGGAGTAAAATTAAACAATGCAAAATGTTATATACATATACTACAACATAATATTAACTTACATTGCAGCTACTCGTTCAGCCAACTTAAGTGAGGTAGAGCCTAATACAGAGCAAACCCATCTTGGGGGATCATCAAGTTATGCTGGTCGGATACAGAGAAAGGTTCTTGTATATAACACATTATTATTATCCACTAAGTCTTATGCTATCCATTACTTCTAATGATTTTACCTTGATTGTTATGTTTTATTATTTATGTCTTTTTTAAACCATACATTTTGCCCTGCAGTAACTCTTTTTTATATCTACTTGTTCTGTTGTTGTTATAATTTTTGGCTTTGCGGTTTGCAATTTTACTAAATTCTGGCTGAACATTTAAAATAATTTTAGGTTGTAAATACTGGTGGGATACTAATAATTTTGTTTTTAAATTTCTATTCATTAAAAGTTGAGCTGGAGAAAAAATTGTGCCAGGCACAGGTGAGGATCTATACTGTAATATAAATAATAATCTAAAATCAGTCTTATCTTCACAGCATTTAGTTATTATTTTCTTACAAATCCGGACGGCACGTTCTAACATCCCATTCTACTGAGCATACCTTGGGGACTAGAAAAGGTAAATTTAAAACAAAAATCTGAAGCAAATTTCTTACATTCTTTAGAGTTTTAGCGATGGGACGCAAGTTGATGGAAATAATAACGAGTTCAGATTGTAGTAAATAATAAGGGCTTTATTCTTGGTTACACACACTTAAATACTATTTTACACTTATACTCTAACCAATGGAAATACAGAATATCGAGTTTACAATTATATAAATGAAATCTTAACCAATCGATTTGCTTAATTCTTTTGAACAATCAGGTTGTAGCATAGTTCGGTGTTTGTTCATTCTGCGCGCTGAAGTTATAAATGTAGGTGGGGCGTAGATTCGGCCTTAATTAGGAACTTCATATCGATCTAAGAATCTCCACAATCCAGCAGCTTTTTTCGACTCTGCTGAAAACCATAGTAAACCCCTGATTCAAGCGGCCTCCCGCTATGAACTTTCCCGAATCTCTAAAATTCGCCGACCGAGACTCACAATCACCACCCCCAATGACGCCACGACCCTGTTCCAAGAGAGCAACAAAGAGACCAGTACAATTCGCAAACACCGCCTTCGTTCCGTCCTCGCCGACGAGGCCCACCACGACGTCCCCGTCAAGATATACAAGCCAGCCCGCGTAATGCTGTTCCGTAGTTAAATTCTAGTTACTTACTAATTGTGTTTCTTGTCCGTTCTTCTCCAAGTAGGCTTTTCCGACCGGATGGTAGAATCACTTTATTAAGATCCAGCCTTAGTTATCCCCCCAGCGACGCCCTGAGCCGAGGTTCAACCCCACAGGGGCAGCGGACGATCACTTTGACTGAGTTGCGAGTCGCCACAAAGAAAAAAAAGAGATTCGGCCTTTTTCTTCGAGCGGCCGTTGCGCAAGACAGAAGTGTCCGGCGCGACTGTTGTTGGTATCGTGTTTCTTTAAAAATGAGTTCCTTCAAGATCTCAGATGAGTTCTTTTCAGAACTGGTGATTGTCAAACGTAAAAAGGTTCTTTTGAGAACTGTTTGCTTCAATATTTCTGGTAAACAGAGTGTCAAAACGTACTGTGATCAAACGTTCTTTTGAGAGCTACTTGTTTCAATGTTTCTAATAAACAGAGTGTCAAAACGCGATTATGCCCGTTGTCCACCACTTGGTTGGCCACCACTGGGGGACAGCGGGAAAACTTTAAAAAAATATTCTCGCTGTCCACCACTGGGGGACAGCGACACAATTTTTTAAATTATTCACGTTGTTCTCCACTGGGGTTAGTGACACGGATTTTTAAACATTACCTATGGCCACCGCTGGGAGACAATGTCACAATTCTGTTTCATTTTGTTTGTTTATTTGCTTTATTTTTTCCTTTTTTTTGTCAAAAATGCAAATAACTCAAAACAAAGAAAATTCCAAAAAACGCAAAAAAAAGTACGTTTACAGCAATCAGTTTATTCAAGAAACACAATTGAAACTTGTAAACGGCCAAATATCTGTGGGTCAATTTCTAGGAATTATCATTGAGGTAATAATGTGCTATGGGAATTATGAAAAAATGAATACTGTTTTTTTTTTCACATGGCTCTTAACTATAATCTTCAGAGGTGACTGAGACTGAGTAGACGATGGAGTGAGCTTATCCAGAAGAGCCTGTTCACTCTAACTTAGAAGAAATTTGGGTTGAATGCGTTTGGAAACACAGACGCAGGTAGTGAGTTCCATTCATTCGCAGTGCGCATTATGAAGGATGTTTGGAAGCGCTTGGTGCGAATTGGTGCCATGGCAACCATGTAAGGATAGTAACTTTTATGTCCGTTGGTAGAAGGGAGGTGGTGGGATGCTGTCCCCCAGTGGTGGACAACGAGAATATTTTTTTAAAGTTTTCCCGCCATCCCCCAGTGGTGGCCAACCAAGTGGTGGACATCGGGCATAATCGGTCAAAACGTTGTTTGATGAGTTGTGGCTACAGTTTTCCCCTTCAAGCGAAGCGTACCGGCAGCTAGACGGTGCGACCTGTACGTGTTGTTTTGTTCACGTTGTAGCGTCATGTTGGCGGCAGGTTCCTGTGTTCCTTGCTTGGTGATGGTTAGGTCGGTATTGGTTTGTTTGGTAATGGTAACGGTACGGTTTCTTGGTGTGGTAATATTGGTTGGTGGTAAGGTATTGGTATCTTCTGTGATGACATAAAAAAGCTTCAATAAATCGATGGAAATATTGAATTGCCGATCTGGTAGCTGAATGAAGAACACTTTATTTGTTTGGCTTATAACTCAATAGGGGCCTTCATAGTCTGAAATGGTTTTTTTATAACATCAGTTCTAACAAAAACGTGGCTGCACGTGGGCAATTCTTGATGCACGAACATGTGTCTGTTATTGCTGTGATGCTCGGTTACCGCTTGTGGCTTGTTTGCTTGAATAATACTACGCAGTTTCTCAACGTAGGTATAATCCATCGCAGGTGTGCAAGTACTTGTGTTGAAAAAATCGCCAGGTAGGCTTATGTTATAACCATAGGTTAGCTCGGCGGCGCTCACGACGGAATCTGTCCGTACAGCGGCTCGTAGTCTAAGTAGCACGGTAGGCAATTCGTCAATCCATGTGCTTGAGCTGGTGATTTTCGCGTGTAACGCAGTTTCAAGAGAGCGATGCCACCGTTCGACGATACCGTTGCCTTGAGGGTGATACGCTGTTGCTCGATTTTTCTTGATACCCATTTGCTTGATTAGGTTTTGGAATAGTTGACTCTCGAATTGGCGTCCTTGATCGCTTGTTAGTGTTGTAGGGCATCTAAATCTTGCTATCCAGTGTTGGTAGACAATATCGGCTATAACGGCAGATATTTCGTCGGTAGGGATTGCTTCAGGCCTCTTAGTTAATCGGTCGACCATTGTTACTAAGTAACGGTGACCTTTAGCTGTTGTAGGTAGCGGTCCAACGATGTCAACGTGAAGATGTTGAAAACGCTTACTTGGTGGGAAAGATAATATGTTCGAGTATGTGTCGTTGTATCTTGCTTTTCTGACAATGTATGCAGGATCGAGTCCAATGGTTGATGTCTGTGTTCATTGATGGCCAAAAATAATTTTGGGTTGTAAGTTTTCGAGTCGTGCACGTACCTGGGTGACTGATATTGTGCACGCTGCTAAAAACTTCTTGTCGACATTGTTTGAGTATATAAGGTCGTAAATATGGGGTTGATGTTTCGCAGTATAACTCTACGTCGGTATTGGGTTTTATTACCTTTTTTAGAGTTGTTTTCTTGTAATAACAAATGTTTGATGGTGCTGTCCTTTTGTTGTGCGCTGGCTGTTCCATCCTAATTGCAGATGGGCACGTAATTGTTTTGTTTACCGCTCACGTGCCTTATGTCGGTGGTGAATTCGTTCGTCTTTGAGTTTGTATGGGTCTTTCACATAACAAATGTTATGTCTTGTGGTCGGTGAAAACGATAAAATGGCGTCCTTCAAATGTTTTGCGGAAATGTTTTACTGCCATGTAGATTGCGAGTAACTCACGATCAAAAGTGGAATACTTCCTTTGCGCGTCGGTGACTTTCTTCGAAAAGTATCCGAGCGGTTGACATGTTTCGTTGATGTATTGTTGCAATACGGCTCCAGCTGAGTTATCGGATACGTCGGAAAATAAAGCAAGTGTTGGATGGTGCGATGGGTGAGCTAGTAGAACCGCGTTAATGATGCTAGCTTTACATTGCTCGAACGCTTGGGTTGCTTTTTCGATCCACGTGATATGAGTTTTGTCTTTCTTCTTGACATTATGTAGGTATGCGTTTAATGGTGATTCTTTTGATACGGTGTATCCTAGGAATTGGACTACTGGTTTGCCTAGGTTGCATTTTACGGGGTTGATAATGATACCGTTATCTTCTAACCGCTTTAGAACAATGTGAAGGTATTCTCGGAGTTGAGCTTCGTTTTCTGATGCCAGTAACAAATCGTCGATGAACGGGAAAACGAAATCTAATCCTCGTAGAACTTCATGGATGTAGCGTTGAAACGTGTGTCCCGCGTTTTTCAAACCAGGGCACATACGAGGAAGGTCAAATAATCCCATTGGTGTGATGATTGCTGTCTTCTCAATGTCTTCTTCTCTAACGCTCAGTTGTTGGTAGGCACGATTGATGTCTAATTGTAGAGAAGATAGTTTCCCCAGATAGATGATGCGTGAAATCTTTGATGCGTGGAACAGGGTAGCGATCTGGTGTGGTAATGGAGTTGAGTCGTCGATAATCACCACAAACTCTAATATCACCATTCTTCTTGGGTACGATATGTAGAGGTGATGACCATGGGCTTTTACTTTGGGGCTGGTCTGTGTTAACAAACTTACGCTTTGAGCTTTCAGCGACAAGCCTCGTAGGGCTTGGCTTTGTCGATGCAGTCCTACCTTTTCCGTCTCCTTCAGAGACGGCAAGGTGGCGTGGTCTTGAGGGAGAGCGCTACGGTCGTGTAGATCCTCAAGGCAAGTGCGGTGATTTTCCTTCTCGTGGTTGCCGCCCTGTTTTTGGTCTAATTCCCTATGAAATAGACGTAACAGAAATCACCGGGTGACGTAACACAGGAGTGGCGAGGTCATGCCCCTGGGTGTCCACCATTGAACGAGAACAATGATGGATAGCAATGACCTCCCGCGTGTTTGTGCCGTGCGCGGGGACCCGTACGGGGGGATGAAGGGATCCTGGTGGCTGAGCCGACGAGCGTAGGCGGTTTAACGTCTCTGAGGCAACACTCCACTTTGGCCCGGATTTCTCATCACACGGGAGGCTGTAGTTTAGCCAGCTACGGTCAATCGGCTGCGGGGTCCGGTCAGACGGCCCCCAGGCGAGTTCACTCCCATTGGGGGCTTGCAGGCGGCAGTGCTCGCTCGCATCGCTAGTGGTAGCGGTGTGGGTTGGTGCAGTGCAGTCTCGTGAGCAACTAATGGGGGGGGGCTATATCCCTCGACTAAACCCTGGTGCTACCGTAGCATCGCCACTTGAGCACTCCATGGCGGGTGGGGATAGTTGAGGGACGAAAATAGTATCGGGATTTTTTAATGGATTTTAACAAAAAAAAAAACCACAAGGCGAAAGGACCGGTGAAAGCTGGGACTGCGCTCCAAAAGGCGGGACCGGCAAAAGCTGGGACTGCACACCAGACGGCGGGACCGGCGCAAGCCGGGACTGCATCTTCCCTAGCAGGAACGTCCAGAGGCGAGACTGCAGTGGGATCGTCTCGAGGTGGGGCTGTGGTGGGACTGTCAATTGACGGTACTGCTGCGGCACTGTCGAGGGTCGGCACTGCTGTGGGACCACCGAAGGGCGGAACCGCAAACCAGCCCACCGGGCATAAGGGTACTGCCAAAGCTGGCGCGACACGGGAGCCTTGCGTTAGAGGTCAAATGATCTCGGACCTTGCAGCCCCGGACGCGACCGGCAAAGGCAGCACCTCGTCGTCTCCTGGGGGCCGGCATGATTCAGGCTGGCTTCCGGTTGGACGATCTGGGGCGCAGCGGAAAAAGCGTCAAAAGCTGAGACAGCAGGCGGCTCTTGAGGGGACTCCTACGGAGGGCCCATCTAAGAGACCGCGTGCTGTTCTCAGCGGGGACAGCGGGGACACGGTGGCCAAGAGAATGAAGACCCAAGGGCATTCATCCTCAACCGGATCCTTTAGGGATGCGGTGGCGGCTGTGAAACTCGCTGTCGTCACAGTCAAGTACCCAGAGGAGTACTTGAAGGCGGAGGACTTGGCGCCAATCCAGGAGCTCATTATTGGGAAACTGGAGGATGCGCCGGATCCTCTGCCTGTTCTCACGGTTGCTCCCGGAGTCGTTGCAGGTGCAGTACATGTATCCTGCGACGACTCTGATGCAGCTTGCTGGTTTCGGGGTGCCATCCACAATGTGGAACTTGGCTCCCTGAAACTCAAGGTCGTCGACGCCAAGGACCTTCCAAAGCCAGTCAAAATGGCATGGAAGAGTCGCAACTTGGCGTTGCAAGACTCTGCCCGGGCCATTCGACTGCTCCAGCGACTTAACCCTGCCTTGAGGACGGACGACTGGAAGGTCGTGAATACTCTCACTGAGCAGACCGGCATCCGTCGTATCGTCCTCATGGACGGGGTGTCCGCTGGGGTCATCAAGGCCGCGGGCTACTCTCTTCCAGGAGGTATTGAACGATACTCGTTCAAGCTCCTGGAAGAAGACAAGGGAGAGGCGCCCACTGTGGAAGCAGAAGCGGAGCCCTCCGAGGATGGACCACCGCTTTGCGATGGGGCCATCGACGAAATCTCTGCTCACGACGCAGCGCAGGAGACAGAGGTTCAGACCGGGGCGTCAGGGGCAGACCACGAGGATGACATCCTCGGGGAATTCGACACCCTGGGGATTGAGTCGCCGACTGCTCTCGAGGAGAGCCAGGCGATGGAGGAGGGGCCTCAAAACTAAGGCCCTCCCATATCAACACAGGCCCATCAAAATCATCCAAGATGGAGGGACTAAGGTGTGTACAAATAAATTTGCATCATTGCAGAGCCGCTACTGCCCTTCTGGCTCGGCAACTGAAGCTTAACACATATGACGTTGCCTTGATACAGGAACCTTATCTGTATAAGGGGACTATAAAAGGCTTAGGTGGGACAGGAGGTATGGTATTCTATGACTGTCCAACTAATGACGCGAGGACTTGCATCTATATCAGGGGCGGCCTCTATACCGCCCCTGATATAAATGCCCTTACGTACTTTCTGTTACAGGGATCTCACAACAACTTTGATCCAAGTGGGGACGGGAACAGAGAAAAGGAGAATTATCCTTACCTCTGCCTATCTCCCATATGAACAAAAGGAACCAGTAACACCACTAATCAGAATGCTGGTTGAATACGGCAACCAAGAAAACCTCGACCTGATACTTGGCTGCGATGCGAATGCACACCACGTCGTTTGGGGCAGTTCAGATGTCAACAAACGAGGGGAGGATTTGTTGGACTTTGTGGTAAGCTCTTCTTTACAAATCCTTAATGCAGGCAATAAACCTACTTTCAGGACCTCGGCGAGAACTGAAGTTATTGACCTGACACTGGCTTCAAACAGGGCCAGCGGTCATATTGAAAACTGGCATGTATCGGACGAAATCTCTCTGTCTGACCATAATTATATATGCTTTAGGTTTAGGACGGCGGGAGTAGCCGAAACTAGACGAAGGAGAAACCCAAGGCATACAAATTGGGACTCGTACAGGAGGGACCTAAAAATAAATCTAGGGAGCCCTAAAGGTAAGCTTAATTCCAAACTAGATATAGAATTTGAAGCGGACAGAATCAAGATGGGCACCATCGGTGCATGGGAAGATAATTGCCCAGAGGAAAAGGCTTTTGTAAAAAGGTACCATGGTGGACTCCTGAACTAGTTAAAATACGTCAGGAAACACGACAGGCCTTTAATGATGCAAAAGCCAAGAAGGATTTCTCAGGCTATCATAGCATGCTGACAAGGTACAACACGGCGGTACGCAAGGCCAAAAGAACTAATTGGCGGCAGCATTGCACCTCCATTGAAACTCTGCCAAATGGAATGAGGGTGTGCAAAGCAATGTCCATGACTAAGACAAACCCACTATCATCTATAAAGGATGAGAATGGGCATCTCACGGAAACTGGACAGGACACTCTGGGCGTGATGTTTAGGACTCACTTCCCGGAATGTATACTGCGCGACAGCGATGAAGAGGAACCAGTCACAAGGGACGAGCTCACAAGGCACACGTCCAAAAATAACTGGCTCACGGCAAAGAAAGTGGTAGATGAAAATAAACTAAAGCTTGCCATAGCGGGCTTCCAGCCTCTCAAATCACCTGGTCCGGATGGCATCTACCCAATACTATTGCAAGAAGGGGCATCTGTTTTGATACAAAGCATGGAGGGAGGTCAAAGTCACCTTTATAAAGAAGGTGGGTAGACCGACTTATGAGGAAGCTAAAGCTTACAGGCCCATCAGTCTATCATCCTTTCTCCTAAAAGCTCTGGAGAAACTGGTAGACAGGTACCTAAGAGAGGGACCACTTAAAGTATTCCCTCTACATCAACTACAGTGCGCCTACAGCCCTGGCAAATCTACGGAAACGGCATTGCACTATGTTGCGAGTCGAGCCGAGGCTGCGCTTGAGGGACAGGAGATATGTGTCGGGGATTTCTTCGACAAGACAACATTCGAGTCCATACGCATAGCTGCAAAGGAACATGGCATCAATGATACCACGTGCAACTGGATTGACAATATGCTGAGAAGCAGGATAGTCAGATCGGAACTGATGGGAGACAGACTTAGTGCAAAAACAACAAGAGGTTGTCCGCAAGGCGGAGTGCTGTCACCGTTACTGTGGTGCTTGGTAGTAGATTCGCTACTTACCAAACTCAATACCGGACCATTCTACACAGTAGGCTATGCAGATGACATAGCTATAATGGTTAATGGTAAATGCCCGAACATAGTCTCTGGATTATTACAACAGGCATTGAGGATGACAGAAGAATGGTGTACTAAGAACCACCTCTCTATCAACCCAGGCAAAGCAGTCATTATTCCATTCACGAGGAAAAGACAACTAGGAAACCTAGGAGAGCCCTCCCTCAATGGAATAAAGCTGCCCTGGTCCACCGAAGTTAAATATCTGGGTGTAACGCTTGATAAAGAACTCAGGTGGAAAACTCATGTGGAAAATATTACGACAAAGGCCCTACGAGTGTTCGGCATGTGTCGCTCCACCTACGGTAAAACTTGGGGGCTACAGCCCAAAGTGATACGATGGCTGTACCGGACAATGATAATACCTATTATCACATACGGCAGCATAGTGTGGTGGCCAAGAACAAAGCTTGCCTCGTGCAAAGCGCCACTCACCAGGTTACAAAGAACAGTGTGTCTCGGCATCACGGGTGCTTTCAGGACAACACCTACGGCAGCGATTGAGAGATACCTTAATATCCCTCCTCTGCATATGATGGTTGAATTCGAGGCAAGGAAGACATTACATCGTCTTGCTGTTGCTGGACTATGGGATGCCTCTAAGCCAAAGACTAACCATACAAAGTTCGATGGGAATGAAGACCTGGATCGGGTAACAAGCATGATATCCGATAAAATGCAAACTATGTTTGTGTTTGAAAGGTCTTTCAAGGTCCAAATCCCTACAATAGAGGACTGGACGAAGGGAATCGATCCACCAGAACAAGATAGTCTGGTATGGTACACTGATGGATCCAAAATGGAATCAGGTACAGGAGCGGGAATATACGCAAAAGGTTACAAATGTAGCAGAAGCTTAGGGAAGATGGCAACTGTATTCCAAGCAGAAACATATGCCATAATAACCTGTGCTCAAGAGAATATAGATAGAGGAACCAGAGGCAAATCCATATATATTCTTAGTGACAGTCAGGCTGCAATCAAAGCCATGGCATCCTACAAAGTGGACTCCAGACTTATTCTGGACGCTATCCAGGCCCTAAACAGGCTTGGGAAGCATAACAGGGTAAGACTGATGTGGGTCCCTGGGCACAAAGGAATCCATGGTAACGAAGTGGCAGATGAACTGGCAAGAGAGGGCTCAGCAAATGATTTTGTGGGTCCAGAACCATGTGTAGGCATTTCGACGTGTCTCGTCAAAGCCACATTTAGGGAGTTTGCAGATCAAAAACAACGAAAACATTGGCTGTCTAATACCGGTCTACAACACTCCAAGAAATTCCTAGGCTCTACGTTCAAAGCCCGGGAATGCATTTGGAATATGAGCAGGGGGCAAATCCGTTACCTGCTTGGGGCCTTTACTGGGCACTTTGGAACCAACGACATGCTCATGAAAATGGGTCTAACCGCGACACCCATGTGCAGGTTGTGTGGGGAATATACGGAACGCATGGAGCACCTTCTGTGCACATGCGATGCACTGGCTGGTAAGCGAATGAGTCTCCTAGGGGTTGGATATCCAAAACCAGAAGACTATAGGCTCATATCTCCTAGTCTCGTTGTAAAACTCATGAAAAGTGTTTTCAACGAGATCGGCGAGGAGTAAGTTATCTAGGGGAACACAATAGATCCCATGGGTCGAAGTGTCCGAGTTATTTCTCGGCCCCTCCACAAGATAAGATAAGATGGGCTTTTACTGGGTCTGAATAATCCTTGTTCAATCATGTTTTCGAATTCTCGCTTGAAAGTTTTGAAACGATGCGGTGGGATGGGTTGACCACGTGTTTCGATAAAATGTTGCACGTTGATGTCGGCGTTTAATTTCATCGATGTTAACCGTGTTATGTGGGGATATTGAGCAAGGATGTCGTGCCGGTGGGTTCCCGCATTGTTGAGGCGGGGGGGCTCAGTAACCGTGGCTTGGTCACCCACGGTGAAGCGACGAGGAACCCGAAGAGGGGCCGCTCGTCAGGGCTTTTGCCGATTAAGCCGACGACGTAGCGGCCAACTAGTAGGTTGCGGTGCCGCATGGTAACAGGCGACATCGCAACTGAGGCATCGCAACAGGCGATATAGCACTATCTCCCCGTGGTAGTGCAGTATGCATGAGCATTCCTCCACGCAAAAAAAAAAAAAAAAAAGGATGTAGTGGTATGATTGCGACATGTCAATGCTGCGTACGGTAGGCGTGTTTTACCTTTAAGCTTGTGGAACCTTCTGACTATACGCGCCGTGTCCAGGAGCACCGCTTTCTGGATAAAGTCTTTAATCCAGCTGCCCAACGAGAGCCTCCTCAGATGTTCGTCGATGTTCCACGGGGAGAAAGTTCAGTTATGTGGGACTCTAACCCACTAAAACTCCACGGTGTTCTCTTGTGCCGCTTAAGGCGGAACTATGGGCATGCGTTAGCACTCACCGCGAACTCGCCGCGGCTGTCCGTCACCGGACCCTCCTCTGGGGAGTACCCCCCATCACCGGCGCACCAGAACACACTGTACGCCGTGACCAACCCAGGGACCAAACCAGCACATGGGCGCCAGACGACCTCGTGTATGGTACCCTTGGTCCCCCTGTGACGGGTCAAGGTCAATGGCCCCCCAGGTGGCCATTTTTCGACCGCAGGGGATAGGGAGCAAGCGGCACCGCAACCTACTAGGTGGCCGCTACGTCGTCGGCTTAATTGGCGAGCGGCTGCTCGTCAGGGTCTCACTTCACTTCAGCGTGGGTGACCAAGCCACAGCTACTCAACCCCCCCGCCTCGACAATGCGGGAATCCACCGGGGGTGCTGCTTGGCACCCCAGGTGCGCGAGTCCAACTCGCACTTAGCGGGTATGAAAAAAAAAACGACAAACTGATTAGTTATTTATTTTCCAAACAACAAGTTTAAAAACTAGCAATACCAAACTAAAACTTATCTTAAATTAAACATACTAAAGTATAATATATAATGTTAGACATAAAATATTTATTTAACAAAATCGAACGTGGTATCGTCAATTACAAAGATACAGTTTTTCATAATATACAAATCCTTATAAAAACGAAAGTTACTAAAAGTATGAGAATGTCCAGCAGGCCTTATCACGCGTCAGAAAAAGGTGAGCTCTTTCTTGACGGTCGCCACGAAGTCAGCGGCGGCGGCATCTAGGTCGGCGTCGCCCACCCCCTCTACTGACGCCAGTGAGGCGGCCGGGCTGCCCTCCTCCGCCTGCCGCTGTTTCAGCTTGATCTCGCGCAAGCGCGCCTCCAGGATGCGCTCGCGCTTGTTCTCGCGGTCTAGCACCTGCGTGAGCAAGACCTTGTCCTGCTTGTCGGAGGCGGCCAGCCCGGCCGATAGCTCCAACAGGTACACAGTGCCGCGCCGGCTACCCACCGTCAGCAGCGCGCCCTGCACAAGTCACCACACGTGAGCATAAAGAGAGAGATATATTTATTTGCTAAAACATGTGTATACATTCAAGAATAAATAATCCGTGCTGTTATAGTATAAGGTCACATCACTAGCGATGCGTCCCAACTCTAGGCGCTAGTAGACATTGTCTGTGGATAGCAACGCGGCTTGACCGGTCTCTTGTATTAATCTAAGTTGAAACTAATAAACCAATCGATAGTGCCTGAACGAGTCTTTTAATGATTACCATGTGTCTGAAGTTTAAGGAAAAAGTCGTCGTTAAAACCGTGTCGTAAAAAGAAAAAAAAATATACAATTTAACGGAACTACTATTCCAATATTATTATAATTTCTAGTAGTAGTAATGACATGATCCAATATAAACTTGACATTCACAATACCTTGACATCTATAATAGAATGGTTAAACAACAATAACTTAAAGATTAATTTAGACAAAACTAAAATCATACATTTTAGCCAACGATTGACTTTAGAAAATATGAACATAACTATAGATAATAAAATTGTTGAAATCGTAAATACCACTAAATTCCTTGGACTAATAATTGATAAAAGGCTTGACTGGAAATCACAAATCGAGAACGTTTGCAAAAAAATTTGTTGTGCTGCATTTGCATTGCACTCCTTAGCTGCAGTTGTGAATGTAGATACTTTGATTGCGGCCTACCATGGCTTAGTTGCGTCTCACCTAAGATACGGTATCATATTTTGGGGCGACTCTACAGACGTTAACACGGCATTTAAGGCGCAAAAGAGATGCATTAGATCTATGTTTGGGCTAAAAACTGTCGATACATGTTAACCATATTTTAAAAGGTACAAGATATTAACTCTTCCTTGTCTATATATCCTCGAAACCGCAATGTTTGTAAAAACAAACCCCAATCTGTTTCCACGTCTACAGGACGTTGTACCGCGTAACAGACGGGATATGACAGTTCTTCAAGGCTATTCTGCAAAAACTGCGCTTATGCGCAGAAATATAGTATGCATGGCGCCTACTATATTTAACATATTGCCTAAACGTTGGAAGGAGCTGAATGGTGGGGCATTCAAGCGTCAATTAAAAATGTAACTTTCGAAAAAAGCTTACTATAGTGTCTCCGAATTTTTAGCTGAAAAAGTTTTTATTGATTGAATGGTTTTCTTTTTTCTGACAATAACATTATTTTTTTATAAATTTTGACATTATTGCATAATAATAATTTAATAATTTGACATTCTGGAATGATATATTGACATTTGTAATTTTTTAAATAATTGATTTACATGACATTTTGGAATTATGATTTTGATTTGAGTTTTATTGTTTTGTTTTGGATTTTATTATTTTGATTTGAATTGTATTATTTTGATTTATACTCTGTTGTTAATATTTGCATGCCATTATAAACTAAGGCAAACATGACGCTCTGTATTTTACTTTTATAACATATCTTGCATATTGACAATTTGTTGTGTGTACTGTACTCATGTTTAAGCAAATAAAGAATGATTTGATTTGATTTGAATATATGAGAAGGTTAAGAACATTGGGGTTTGGATCGACAGATATCTGTCTTGGGGTCCGCAGCTTCAGGACGTAAGCCGCAAATTTTTTGCATTTGCCAGGTCCCTTAGACGATTGCGAAACTTTCTTCCCACTGCCACTAAAATTGCGCTTTCACAGTCCCTTCTGCTTCCTATCCTTGACTATGCTGATGTCAGTTATTTTGATCTCACCCAGGCACAACTTGATAAACTTGAGCGTCTTCAAAACCTTTGCAAAAGATTTATATTTGGCCTGCGCAAATATGATCACATTTCTGAATTTCGGACAAAGCTCAAGTAGCTTCCCATACGTCTTCACCGGGATTCTCATATCTTATTTCTGCTGTACAGTATTCTATACAATCCTATAACCCCCTCTCATCTCAAAGAACGTTTCAAGTTCCTTCATGACACACAATATAATAGATATCTAAGGTGATCGGAAAACTTGAGACTAGAGATACCGATGCATTCCACCAGCTTTTATGACAAATCTTTTACGGTTTAAGCGGTGTGGTTGTAGAATGCTTTGCCCGTGTCAATAAGGCGTGCTCAATCTCTGCCCATTTTAAAAAAAATGGTGAAGAATCACTACCTCTCTCTTTAAGTTGTTTTTCTTGATTTCTATGTTTTTGTTCCATACTTGTTACGGTATATATTTGTCTATATAATTGTTTATGTATTTATTTTATATATAAATAGTAACCAAACACTACCTACGGTACTGTCTTTCCTTTAATTTTTTTTAATCCATACAAAGGCTGTCTTGAAAAGATCGCTTTTAGCGATAAGGCCGCCCATTGTGTCACCCAGTGTAATGTTTTTCTTTGTCTATACTTTTCTGTAACTTATATGGTGTAAATAATAAAGAGTTTATTCTAGTCTATTCTAGACAAAGCACCTGACAAAAGACAGATTGCAATAATGCTACATACGATGGGAGAAAACGGGTTAGAAATCTACAACTCATTCAATTTGAATATGGACAACGCTACAGTCACACAGGTCAAACAGAAATTTGACAACTATTTTGAGCCCAGAAAAATTTTACCTTGGTTCGTCATGCATTTTTCACCAGAAAACAAAATTTATTTGAAAGCATCGATGATTTTATTACGGATCTGGAGAAAATAAGCCGGCAGTGTGAATTCAACGATCTCAGACAGTCATTACTCAAAGATATCTTGATAGCGATAATTTTTTATTTCCCCATTTGCCATGAGATTCCGGTAGACCTAACTCTTTCAATTTCGTATTTATTTACAATATAGTTGTTTTGTACGCTGTTTTTATCTATTTTCAGTTTGTATTAATATTTGGCATAAATGGTGCAAGTAGACGTCAAGAGTTGGCAAACATCACATTTAATGATGTCGAGACCGTTGCTGACTCGTAGTCACACCAGATTATCACACCAGTATGGCAAACAGGATTTTTTTTCTCGTTTGTCACACCATTGATTTGTCCACACCATTTATTCCTAACTAGTGCTGTCCTAGTTATACTACAGGGTTTTCAACTTTACCGACTCGTAGTCACACCAGATTATCACACCAGTATGACAAACAGGATTGTTTTCTTGTTAAGTTTTTTTTTCAAAAAGGGTGGTTAGATGTTGAAATGAAATGAAAGAAGCTGTGTGTAAGGTATTTTTTTTTTAAAGGCTTACTTGTGCCATTGAGTGTGGAATATGATATGACATCGTTCAAATGACCGCCTCGGCTATTTACAGTGGCATGGATCCGAGTGGTCCAATTTTCAATGACTCTTCTGCATAGATCCGGCTGAATTTGAGCAATGGCCATGGCATCGGTCGATTGTGATTTGTTTGCATAGACCTGGGACTTCAAAAAACCTTACAAGAAAAAGTCTAGCGGTGTCAAATCGCATGACCTTGGTGGCCAATTCACATCAGCCATGCGAGTGATAACCATACGCTTAAATCGCTCATGCAGATTTTTTATCATTTGAACGTGATGATTTGGTCATGTGATGAGGAAGGATGAAACACATGTTACTAAAAGAGTTATGAATATAGATGTGGATGGATGGAGAGGGAGGGGACGGCCAAAGAAAAGATGGATGGACTGTGTGAGGAGTGATATGAAAAAAAAGGGCGTCAGTGATGGAGTGACGGGGGACGGGATGGTATGGAAGAAGAAAACGTGTTGCGCCGACCACAAGTAACATGGGACAAGGGCAGGAAGATAATGAGATGATGATGAACGTGCTGTTTAATCGTGTAACTTGCCATGGTGATTTGGCATAAGTAACTGAATAATAAATTATTAACAGTATCAATCAAAAGGAAATTTACATCGAAAAAAAACTACTAAAAAACTGACAAAACAAACAAACTGAAACTGTGAGACAGCTCTTTGTGCTGAACTGTACGTTGCGTAAACATACCGGCCTGATGTTGGACGCTAATCGTCCGGCAATTCGTAGGACTGCTAACGTTTGTCCCTCCGTAAGACATAGAACCTCGCTTGCGCAACGACATTATATAGTACTAGGTAATCGTATATACAACTTTATTAACAAACAGTGCGGCATTTACAAGTGTAATAAATTTGACTGCAAGACTCTAGTCAGTAAATGGATCATCACTCTTTGCTATGACGAGGTCGAAAGAATTCTCAACGCCTGACCGTATTCTGCTTTCCTTTTTCCAAACTTTCGTCCATCCCACACTTCCTCAAATACACATACACACTAACAAAACAAAACATAAACACAATACATACACACGGTTTGCCTCTTTATTAATTATTTTTATTTTGATAATTTATATTTCTATTTTGATAATTTATATTTTTATTTTTATAATGTTTATTGTCTGTACCCTTATGTTTCCTGTTTGACGTGTACTTTACTCCGAACTGTATGCATTGTCCTAGTGAACTTAGAGAGCCCTGACACTCATAACACAAGTTCAATCTTAGCTTGGGTGTCAGAGGTGTATAACTCTGTGTTATGTAGAATTCTCAATTTAAATCTTAGTTTTGTTTAACCACATAGTGACATTGAAATTGTAATCTGGCAATATTTTTTTTTTTATTATTATTATTATTTCCTTGAAACAATTTCAGAAAAACCCTTTACTTAGTTATAAAGGTTTTTTGAAATGGTGCGAATATATTTTTGGGGGGCGCGGGCAAATTAAAAACCTTCAAATTAAGTCTTTAATGCAATGTTTCAAGGAAATGTCCCAATGATGAAAAGTTTTAATTGACAGGAAATGATAAAATTATCTTTATCTGTTTGGTCAACTCTTCTTTTTTTATTTCAATTTCATTTTGATTGAATAATACTGTTAATAATTTAATATGGTTAGATAAGGTGGCATTAGCATATGAATCACTGGACATCCTTGTTTAGCTGAACATAGGCTATAGCTTGCACTACTAACCACCGATATATAATTTCATTTGTATTAGTTTTATTTTGTTTTTCATAAGAAATGAAAACACTTTGTACCTTATTATGAAAAAGTTGGCAAAAGTATAAAAAATCTAAGTAGTCGGGCCGATCAGCAGATCGACTTTATTAGAATATATATAGTATTAAATTTATCGTCTAAGGTGTAGATTTACCGTCTAAGGTGTACCTATATTTTATCTGTATCAAAATAAGGCTGCACAAGCGCCACCTACCGTTGAATGTATGTATATATTAAAATGAAATAAACGTTACCTTTTCTGAGCATCATCCACGAGTTTCAATAGGTTATGGGCCCAGATCCCAATATTAATTTAAATTAGTTCAGTATTTTTATAGAGCACAGATACCATGGCAGGAAATTACTCAATGAACGTCCCGAAGCTCAAGGGCAGAGATAATTACGACGATTGGGCTTTCGCCGTAGAAAATTTCCTCATTCTGGAAGGCATCGACATCACGAAAAGTGAAGCGCTAAGTGAGCACGACGGCAGGAAGGCTAAAGCGAAGATGGTGATGACCATTGATCCTTCTTTGTTTGTGCACATCAAAAACGAAACCAAAGTACATAGTTTGTGGGCAAAATTAAAATCATTGTTCGACGATTCCGGATTTACCCGCCGCATCAGTCTACTGAGAACATTAATCTCAATACGTCTAGACAATTGCTAATCAATGACAGCTTACGTGACACAGGTAGTGGACACAGCTCAAAAGCTAAAAGGAACAGGCTTTGAAATTAATGATGAATGGGTCGGATCGCTGTTGTTAGGAGGATTGCCAGACAAGTTCGCGCCAAAGATCATGGCGATCGAACATTCTGGGATGAACATGAGTGCAGATGCTATAAAAACCAAATTATTGGATATGAGTGCAGATTGCGAAGTTACGAAGTCCGAGGGTGCATTTTTTGCTAAAGGCTCATACCAAAATCAGAATCAACGTTATACGAACAAAGAAAAAGCAAATGGCGGGAAACGAACGCAAATGTCAAACACAAATGTCAACCATAGCAGTGACAAACCGGTAAAAACAATAAAATGTTATAAGTGCAAGCGTAGTGGACATTACAAAAATCAATGTCGGTATGCCGATACGCAAAAAGAAAAACAACAAAACGCATTTAGTGCAATGTTTCTTACTGGCGAGTTCAGTGACTTAGACTGGTATGTGGATTAGGGCGCGAGTAATATTTCCTACGATACAGAAACTCGAGATATAGTTGTGGCGAATAAAGAAAGCGTGCCGGTTTTATGCTCAGGAGATCTTCAGATAACAACACGTGTGGGAGATTCAGAGTACAACATAAATGTCAACAATGTTTTGTGCATACATAACCTATCAACTAACCTTCTATCCGTTAGTAAGATGATATCCAGTGGCAATAGAGTGTAGATATTCAAGCAAAATGTATGTCACATCTAAAATCAGCGGAATGAATGTGTTGGAGAAGCTAGTCAAAGAAATGGTGTGTACAGACTAAACATTGTAAAGTCAAAACAACTGTTAGCAGCGATGGCAGTGGCTTCCAGTAGGACTTGGCACAGACGCTTTGGCCACATAAATAGTAATGATTTAAACATAATGAGAAATGGAGCTGTTGAGGGCTTATCTTTCCAAGAAAAGGCAGAAATCGACAGAAGCAATTGCACAGTTTGTTGTGAGGGAAAACAGACAAAACTACCGTTTCCCAAAAGCTTGTCGAGGAGCACAAGAGTATTGAATTTAGTTCATGCAGATCTTTGTGGGCCTATGGAAAACAAGTCACTCGGTATGGCCAGATACTTTCTACTGTTCGTGGATGACTATAGCAGGATGGCTTTTGTATATTTTCTCAAGACCAAAGATGAAACTTTCACCTATTTCAAGGAGTTCAAGAAGTTAGTAGAAAACCAAAAATCTACTAAGATAAAGATCTTAAGGACGGACAATGGTGGTGAATTTTGATCAGCAGTCATGGAGAACTACTTGAAACAGTGTGGTATTGTACACCAGAAGACAAACTCATACACACCACAGCAAAATGGGCTTTGTGAGAGGTACAACCGGTCTATAGTAGAAAAAGCCAGATGTCTTTTATTTGATGCACAATTTGAAAAGAAATTGTGGGCAGAGGCAGTCCATACTGCAGTTTATTTGAAGAACAGATCCCCAGCTGCAGGTCTTCATCAGCATACTCCATTTGAGCTATGGATGGGTAGTAAACCTAATGTCAGTCACATACGTGTCTTTGGCAGTTTAGTCATGACACATGTACCCAAGGAAAGACGCTTAAAGTGGGACAAGAAGGCCAAGAAGTTGTTTCTTGTGGGATATGCAGACCATACCAAAGGATATAGGCTGTATGACCCTATCTTACAAACTGTGACAGTGGCTAGAGATGTTGTCGTCATGGAAAAGGAAAGTGACAGTATGACAACACAGCTGATGTTACAGGAGATATGTGAAGACCAACAGGATTCAGTGGGGGAAGAAGATTCAAAAAGTTTTTTGGAATTATCTAGTTCAGAATCAGGAAATAATGAACATGATGAAACATATGTACCAGAACAAACTATTGATTCCGAGGAAAGTTTCCATGAGTCATTATCAGTAATGCCAGAGGATATGGAAGTAATGACTCAAGAGTCACATGAGGAAATGTTAAAGAAACGCACTAGGCGGAAACCAGATTTCTATGGCTATGCTAACATGTGCATTATTGATGAAGTTCCTGGTGAAGAAATTTCTCTTAATGATGCCATGAACGGTCCAGAGAGTAAACAATGGCAGCAAGCGATTCAAGAAGAATTACAATCCTTCCATGACAGGGATGCATGGGAACTAACAGACAGACCTGTAAGTTAAGTGCAAGTGGGTATTTAAAAAGAAATTTAGTAGTGAAAGTGAAGTGAGATATAGGGCTAGGCTAGTGGCAAAAGGTTTTAGTCAGAGAGAAGGCACAGATTTTAAGGAAACCTACTCACCAGTGCTCAGGTATTCCACTTTAAGATTATTATTTGCATTAAGTGTTAATCAAAACCTAGATATTGCTCACCTAGATGTCCCTACTGCTTTTCTGAATGGATTATTAAATGAAGCTATTTTTATGGAAATACCTGCATGTTCAAATTTTGTTAATTGTGAAAACAAAGTTCTGAAACTTAAAAGAGAAATATATGGTTTGAAACAATCTGCTAGAGCTTGGTACCAAAGAGTAGAAATATGTTTACAACATTTAGGATACATCAAGTCTCAGTATGAGTCATGTTTGTTTATGAAATTTCATAGTAATGTTAAAGTATATATTGCCTTATTTGTCGATGATTTCTTTGTATTTTACAACTGTAAAGAAACTTATAATGAGTTAAAAAGCAAGTTAAAAGATGAATTTAATATAAAAGATTTAGGCCTCATTAAGCATTGTCTTGGTATGAATGTTATTGTTAGTAAAGATTGTATTAGTATAGACCAGAAAATTTTTATTGAGTTATTTTTAAAAAGATTTAATATGGTTAATTGTAAAGGTTCAAATACTCCAATGGAGAAGAATTTAAAATTAGAAAAAGCAAAAACAATTTGTCATAAATATCCTTATCAGCAATTGTTAGGTGCTCTTATGTATTTATGTGTGTTAACTAGACCAGATATTAGCTTTGCTGTGTGTTTCCAGAGTCAATATAATAATTGTTTTAATGAAACACACTGGAATAATTTAAAAAGGGTTTTGAAATATTTGAATAAAACTAAAAACTATGGTCTTAAATATTTAAAAGGAGATAGTAAATTAGTAGGGTATGTTGATGCTGACTGGGCATCGTGTACAGTGGACAGAAAGTCATATACTGGGTTTATATTCAAGATGTCTGGCAGTACAATATCTTATGAATGTAGAAAACAGAGAACAGTGGCTCTTTCCAGCACAGAGGCCGAATATATGGCTCTCTCTGAAGCTTGCAAGGAAGCCATATATTTAAAGAATTTACTGTTAGAGATTAATAAGTCTAAAGATAAGCCAGTCCATTTGTTAAGTGATAACCAGAGTTCCCATAAATTAGCTTGTAACCCTTTGTATCATAAAAGAACCAAACATATTGATATCAGACATCATTTTGTTAGAGAATGTGTAGCTAATGAACAAGTTAAGATATCTTATTGACCTACTGCTGATATGCCAGCAGACATTCTAACTAAGAGTTTATGTCATATAAAGCATTATCAATTTATGAAGATGTTAGGGTTATCAGAAGTTGTTAATAAGTAATAAAATGTATTTTTTTAGTCTCTGTAAAACCAGTGTAGGTGTTATTTTGATAAGTGGGGGTGTTAAATTTATCGTCTAAGGTGTAGATTTACCGTCTAAGGTGTACCTATATTTTATCTGTATCAAAATAAAGCTGCACAAGCGCCACCTACCGTTGAATGTATGTATATATTCAAATGAAATAAACGTTACCTTTTCTGAGCATCATCAACGAGTTTCAATATATAGGTACTGCACTAGCAATAACGTATACATGGTGTGGAAAAATCAGTGGTGTGACAACCGAGAAAAATATCCTGTTTGTCACACTGGTGTGATAATCTGGTGTGACTACGAGTCAGCATTCGTCGAGACCATGGGCGGGTTCTTCTTGTCCAGGTCAAAAACACAAAAAATAAAATTCCAAGATCGTTCACAATACAGGGGCTTTTTCACGATATAGTGAAGAAATACGAAGCGCTTCGTTCAACAAAAGTGATATCTAACAGATTTTTTTTCAAAATTATCAGAATGGAAAATGCACTAGCCGACCCATTGGCATTCAGGTACGAACTTATTGACACTAAAACGCCACGAAGGGTGGCGGACGAACAGTGTAGCCGACGGCTACTGTCTTTACTTTTGATTGACAAACTCAGATATTGCCTTCTACTAAATACCGTCACAACCTTAATCCCGAAAAATAGCCGCGATTAGTATGGGAATCTAACGTTCTATTCAGAATAGAAACAATATGCAGAGACAACTACGTCTAGATACGAATAACGATATCTTGAAAATAACAGACAGAAGGTATCATAATCACTGCAATACCTTATTAAAAAACTTAAAAGAAAATATGGCAGGGAACAGATAGACAAAGCAAATAAAGATACTAAAAAATGTGAAAAACAATAAATAATATCACGCATCGCAAACACCCAAAAACTCAAAATTTAAATTTATTAGAGATAAAAGCAACCTTCATGAGCCAGTGAATCACGTTAATAACTATTTCTCTAATATTGGTAAGACTTTGACCGAGAAAATCAACTCTATCAATCTAACCCAAGATAACTCCCCCTCTCCCCGCACCCTCGCTAGGAGATAGACGCGATCCACTGTCGCTAAGCTTTAAAATTTGTTTTCATCACCAAAACTTGTGTTATCCGAGTAAACTTAATTTCAAAATAACTAGAAAGTGTCAACCATCGCATTGTTCTAATGATTTTATCAAAAAAATTGATATTAGTGAAAATATTCTAAAAAAGAAACTCCAAAAATAAAGTGCCTAAAGTGTTCCGAAAGTGCTCATTATCAGTGTTCATATTCAAAATACCCTCTACTGGGCAAAGTTTTTGCGAGTAAAGTGCGGACGAAGACACGAGCTTCAGCCAGTTGAACAGTAAGACCAAGTTTTTCGACAATCATTATACGTGAGCTGTGGCTCTGTGGCTTTTGCCATACACTTCGGCGCATCGCGGCGCGCGTTGGATCCCGAGAAACTGCAAAACTTTTAGTAAGTTTTAAAAACATCTTTAGCGAATATTTGTCTACAAGATGCCACTCAAAAGACCGACGCCGACGCAAGTACCAGCCGGTTCTGTACCTATTCTGACGGAATCCGATGACAGTGCGTCGAATATGATATCTCGCTCCAAACGAACAACAAGAACAACAAACCCACAACAAGAAGTACTGGATGCTATGGACAAAATGAAAGAAATGCTCTCAAAATCCATAGACGAACATACCCAAAAATTAATAACCCTGCAAGAAATAGTTACAGAAATTAAAAATCAAAACGAGGAACTAAACAAGAGTGTTTAATTTATGTCTCAAAAATACGACGAAATGAAGGACAAGTTGCTATCATTGGAAACGGAACGGAAGGAAAACCACATTTATATTAATCAGCTGGAAATCAAGCTAGAAGCACTTGAAAAAAATGCTCGTTCTGGAAGCTTGGAAGTGCGCAATATACCCAAAAAACCAGCTGAAACTAAAAGCGATCTTATAAAAGTGGTCGAACGCTTGGGTAATTGCCTGAAATCACCTATTCCACGGTCGGATATTAGAAAAATTTCCGTATTCTAAAGGTCCGTCTAACAATACTATTATTGTTGAGTTATCCTCTGTACTTAAAAAGGAGGATTTCATGGGATCGCTGAAAGCATACAAGAAGGAACACAAGAAATCACCAACGACAACTAATATTAAAGTTGACGGCCCATCTCAACCAGTCTATTTCTCGGAGAATCTTACTACCAAAGGAAAGCGCCTGTTTGCTCTGGCTCGAGATTTTAGTAAATCGAACGAGTACAAGCACTGCTGGACTTCTCATGGATGTGTCTATATACGTAAAAAAGACAGTGACACCGCCATTCGAATCAACAATGAGGAGAGTTTAGCACTTTTGTTGAAACAGTCGTGACTGTCTTCGGTTATGACTAGATTTTGTACGATACCGATCAATAAGTTCCTGTTAATATCACTTAGTTATGTATTTTCTTTTGTTGTTTCTTTCAATGTATGTTACCAGCTCGTTCTTTACATAATTGTCAACCCCTTTGTTAAGATATTTCACACAACTCGCCATTGCAGACACCCTTACTATATAATTCTCATCACAACTCACCTTATAACACAACCCTGCCCCAATTCAAATAAAACTTCCTCAAGTTATCGCTTGACTGGTCAGTCTAGCAGCCATACCATTTCCTCCTACAAACTTACCCAACTATCCAAACGTATTTCTGAAGACAATGTTCATCAAACGCCGGTGGCGAGCTTTGCAAGAGAGTTTGTTCTACGAGTTCCTATTTATAAAATTCAATTTTGATAGTATCGAAATAGGTAACGAAATTGAGTCTAGCGGTGATATCGAGTGTACTGTTGTAGATGACGCCTCCACCTGTAAATTACTTTTTACGTGTAATTCCACAACATCTACATCGTCATTGACGATCCTTGCGGTGAATATTCGTAGTGTTAAGAAAAATTTTGATGCCCTAATGTTATTTCTCTCTAATATTGACATTGATGTCGACTGCATAGTGCTGACTGAATGTTGGGTCGATAGTGACTCGACTATTAATCACATCGATAACTACACTGCGTTTCAAACCACACGCAGCATCAATCAGAACGATGGTGTCATAGTGTACGTCAGGGATTGCTTTGTAAACGTACAAGCTCATGTCATGTCATAAGCATAGACAAATTTACGCTCATTGCCTCTTATAGACCACCATGTTACTCCAATCCATCCAACTACATCTATGCTCTTGACGAACTGCTTGCTACCATTCACTCTGAAAACATAATTCTTGCTGGTGATATTAACATCAATATCCTTCCCGAAAGGACCACTGGCCACGCTGCCCAATACATCATTATGCTGGCCGCCCATGGCCTAAGACAGGGGGTTGACAAGCCTACCAGACTAGGCAACTGTCTTGATCATTTCATGGTCAAAACACAAAAGCACGCCAAAACCTACATATTCGACCCTCTTACCGATCATAGTCCTATATTGCTGTTCTTAAAAGACTCTAACTTAGCAAAAAACATGACTGAGCACTATAAAATAACTGTCAACTACGAACAATTGGGGGCTGATTTGGACAGCATCGTTTGGGACAGTTTTTATAGCTCGCATAATGTCGATGGAATCGCTGAGTTTCTTGTCAATACGCTTCGTCAACTAATTAGTAATAATACATCGAAATCTATATTATCCAAAAAAAAGAAACCACTTAAGCCATGGATCACGGCTAGCATGGTGAGGTGTATACGGAAATGGGATAAAACGCATTATAAACTTAAGAAATTCCCTCATGACGATTATCTCCGAATTCAGTACACTAGATTTGGAAATACCTGCAACGACTTGACAAACACTTTGAAGCGCTCTTACTACAAAACTCAATTAAACAAAAACGAGAACAACCTAAGAAGGACATGGAACGTTATTAAGGACATGTGCAACATTAAGAAAGGCCCAAACAAACCAACAGAGCTTCTTCAGACTCAATCTAACCCGGCAGATTCTCTCAATGAAGTAAATAAATACTTCACTTCTATTGGGAAGAATCTGGCAAATACAATTTTGAGTAAGCTCAGGCAGGAGGAGGGCACTCTGGCTACGAAAGCACGGAAATCGAAAGGCTTCCTACATTCGATGGCTCTGTCTCCTACGGACGAGGGCGAAGTAATCCAGGTCATATCTGGCCTTAAGAATGGCAGTGCCCCTGTGGTTTAGATAATATTCCCGCCAACATACTAAAAAAAATCAAATGCAAATTAGCTTCACCAATAAACCATCTCTGTAATGTTAGTTTCTCCCACGGTGTTTTTCCTGCAACATTTAAAAGAGCTGCCGTTGTTCCCATTTTTAAGGCTGGAGATAAAACCCTGGTTAGCAACTACCGGCCCATATCTTTACTCAGTACACTGTCCAAAATTCTGGAGAAACTTGCAAACAAGAGACTGGTTAGGTACCTGGAGTTAAATAATATACTATCATCTAACCAGTTCGGCTTTAGAGCCAATCAGTCCACCAATGACGCTATCCTGAAACTCACCGAAAACATCACTAATCACATAGATAAAGGAGAAAAATGTGTTGGTATTTTCCTTGATTTACAGAAGGCATTCGACACAGTTTCGATCCCTATTTTAATCAGCAGATTGGACAATATCGGAATTAGAGGAGTGCCCCAGGACTGGTTATTAAGTTACCTTTCGGGAAGAAGTCAATGCGCTCGGCTCGATGGCATGACTAGTGATGACGCTGCCTGTACTTACGGAGTTCCCCAGGGCAGTACAATTGCCCCCACACTATTCCTGGTGTACATAAACGAGCTTTGTGATGCGACAATTGACAAAGCAGAAGTCATGATGTTTGCTGATGACACGGTTCTTTTGTTCCATGAAAGGTCGTGGACTGGCCTGGAGGCCGTCTGTGAGGTGGGTCTTTCCCGAGTAACAGCGTGGCTTGAGGACAGTCTACTATCATTAAACGCCTCGAAAACGAAGTACCTAAGCTTCAGCAAAACGAAAGCGGGTAGCCCCAAAAACTTTAAAGTTTCCATCCACACTTTCCCCTGCAATAGGAATGTCCTAGCCGTGCCTCCTGCGCTTGTCCTGAGCTAGTAAGATCAAATTGCATTAAATATCTGGGAGTTATCGTTGACGAGAACCTCAAATGGACGCAACATGTCTCAGGCACAGCCAAGAGAGTTCGCAAGCTGATTCATATTTTTAAAACCTTGAGACTTGTTGCCAGCTCCAAACTTCTGATGCAAATATATAAAGCCCTCTGTCACTGCATCCTGGGTTACGCTGTCTGCGCCTGGGGAGGCACTGGTAGTACCCATATGATTGAGGTGGAACGTGCGCAGCGTGCTGTACTGAAGGTTCTTTTATCTCTAGGATTCCGAACGCCCACCACTATAGTTTACGAAAACGCCAAAGTTCTTAGCGTTCGGAAGATCTTTATATTCGAATGTCTGCGACGTTACCACCGATTCGTCGTTCCTGGGTTGCCAATCTCGTCCGGGCGCAGGGATGGGTGCCCAGTTGAAAGGACTGAGAGTGTCTTCGCTGACAGGCACTACTTCTATCTTGCACCAAGACTATACAACAGAATCGGTAAAGATATGGGTATGAAACACCTTAAACACCTATCCAACTTCCAATTCAAGAAAAGGGTTACACAGTGGCTGGATGGTTTCAGTTATGAGGAAATAGAAAACCTAATTGGAAGCGTAACTTGAATTGCCAATCATTAACAATATACACTACACACTACACACCCACACACACCCCACACCCACACCCCCACATACACTCGGGGTGAGTGGCACACTCTGCCCTGTTAATTTAAATGCAATGTTTCATTCTACTTTTATACAATGTTAATTATTCTTATTCTAATCTAGCCAATGTTAATAATTGTAATGTATTAAATGCTGATCATTTAAATTTATTGTCAAATTTTAATTTATTCAATGTTTATCTTTTTTTTTATTATTATCTTTGTTTTAATTTTAAGGATATCAATTTCCCCTTTTTAATCTTAGTTTGTATACCTAAGAATGTTTGCATGCTATAACTGTCATATTATTATTTTTTTATATTTTCTGTCTATCATGATCCTTTTTTATAATATTCCCTGTTTTTGGAGAGGTCTGGCTCTTGTGATACAGGACTTCCTAGTACAAGAGCCAGGGCTGCACTGATATTTGTGACATAAAGTGTGTGTTAATAAATAAATAAATAAAAAAATAAACTAACTAGACTTTAACTTTACGGATTCACAGGCCTCATCTTTTTTGCTTCTAGAAACTGATCCACAAGAAGTCCATGGCGTATTGATGAGTCTTATGAGGATGTGAGCAACTACAGACCCATATCGGTCTTATCAGCAATTTCAAAACATCATAGAAAAGCTAATTAACACTCTATTGATAAATTAGATGAACAAATAATAACATCTTATCAGGCTGTCAATATGGATTTAGGCAAGGGTTATCGACAGATTAACCTCTCATAATGTCGGAAACGTGGATACAGGCTATAGGTCTCCTGGATCTAAAAACGGCCTTCAACACCTTCCCATCCTTGTGCGTAGTTTAGAAAACATAGGCGTAAGAGGAGTTTCTTTCAGAATAGAAAACAACGTGTAAGGATGGGCAACTACGTCAGTGATGAGTTAAAGGGTAGTTTCGGTGTTCCGCGAGGCAGTATTAAAGGACCTACGCTTTTCTAAATATACATAAACAGCCTTTGCGAAATTAACTTTGAAAAGGAGCGTGTTTTTTCCTATGCAGATGACACAGTTATTGTCTTTACTGGAAAAACATGGGCATCTGTAAATCGATATGCTGAAAAGGGTAAAGGATAAAGGTTGCAAAATGGATAAATTATTTTTTACTAACACTAAACACCTCTAAAACTAAATATATATCATTTACTAATTACAACAACAGGCAACCTGATCCCAATCATAACCTTAGAATACAAAGCTGTGAAAAATAGCAAAAGTGACTAATATAAAATATCTAGGTATTTTGGTAGACCAACGCTTACCTTGGCATTTACACGCGGATATGGTCATGTCTAGGACTAGAAAATTTGTTTGGATTTTCAAGATACTAGGACATGTTTCCTCAAAAACTTTATTAAATCAAACATACGTTTCACTGGCCTAGTCAGTTCTAGTGTATTGCATACCTGTTTGGGGTGGGCCACTAAAATCAAATTACTAAAACTGGAAAGAGCGCAAAGGTCTAAAGTGATGTATTTTAAACCGTATAGATTCCGTACTGAAAACCTTTACTCATTAAGTGGCCTTCTCACAGTCAGAAAATTATATGTACTCCATGCTGTTTTAAAATTACAGAAAACCCTTCCCTATGATTCCAGTTTCAACAAAAAACGAAAAAATAAGAAAATATCCTGTTGCCCCAGAAATCTCCGTTAAAACCTCATATGCGGAAAGGCAGTTCACCAGACAATCCGCTTCCATCTACAAAAAATTTAATAAAATTTAAATATTTATCCTATGAGTTATCGAGAAGTAAGAAATCTTTAATAGACTGGCTAATATGCAAAAGTTATGATGAAAATGAAACTCTTTTACAAAGTTGCATTTGAAAATTTATCGATATTTTACACACACACACACACCACACATACACACCACACATACACCCAGACACAAACACACCACACACACATATACTAGTTAAGTTGAATTTGTTTTGTATGTACACTCCTACTTTATTATTTTTACTAGATTTAGAAGAGCGGGGTCTCCTAGCACAGATATTTATTATACTTAAAAGAAGCCTCTATGTAAGATTATATATTGTAGAAATTTGTAAAGTTACTTGAATTTTTTTAATTACAATTTTATTAAATGTTACTTCCAGAATATAAGCATGTCCATGAGTAGCTGTATAACAAGTTATTGAAAGTCTCCAATCTCGAATTATATAAGTAACTCCCTATAAGTAAGTCCTTTCTCCTCGGATCTCGAATACGAGCAGATGTCTTAAGTTACCGTACCATTATTATTTTTAAATTAATTTAGTTTTTCTGAATCCTGGTGATTCGCGGCTCCCTCCTTCTCCTGTTGGATGCGAGACGAGTATGTCGGACATTCGTATCCATCAATAGGACGTCCGTAGGGTGCTGCGCAACCTCGACGTGAACAAGGCTAGCGGCCCTGACGGAATACCAGCAATTGTTCTTAGAACCTGTCCGCCTGAACTGTCTCCGATCTTGACAGGCCTATTCCGCCTTTCATATGAGACTGGAAAAGTGCCAAATGCTTGGAAGCAAGCCAACGTACAGCCTGTGCCCAAGAAGGGCAGTCGAGCTGACCCGGCTAACTACAGACCCATCGCTGTAACGTCCGTCGAGCGTATACTTAACAAAAAGCTCCTGGCATACCTAGAAACTAACGATATACTTAGTGACCGCCAATACGGCTTCCGCCGAAATCAGTCTACTGGGGATCTTCTAGCGTATGCGATTCACATATGGAGTGAGGCCATCGAGAGACACGGGGAAGCGCTTGCCGTCTCCCTCGAAATCTCGAAGGCTTTCGATAGGGTCTGGCACGAAAGCCTCATTGGTAAGCTTCCTTCATTCGGTTTGAATAACAACCGGTGGTCTGTGTGATTGAATTGCAGACTTCCCGAGAGATCGGTCCATTCAATGGTTATCGATGACTGCTCTTCGGCCGAATTGGATAATAATGCCGGGGTCCCTCAGGGGTCAGTACTCTCAGCAACATTGTCCTTGTTGCACATTAACGATCTGCTAAAACCCAGACCTTTGGGTATGCAGACGACAGCACTGTTGCTGAGAGATACTTGTCCAACGCACGGGCTACCGGGCCGTAGGTCCGGTCTCTCCGTGAGGCCATGGTGGAGCGTTTGAACTTGTCCTTGCAGGCAGTCTCCGAATGGGGTGATGCCAATCTGGTCAGGTTTAATGCTGCTAAAACCCAGGCGTGTCTTTTATCGGCTAACAGGAGCCAATTCCACCCGGCTCCTTCGATCCGTGGTATGACCGTGCCGATAACGTAACCATCTTGAGCTTCTTGGTGTTTCGTCGACATCGACTCTCAATTTTAGCCCATACATTAAGGCAAAGGCTCAGCTGGCTGCCAAAAAATTGGAGATTCTTGCGAAGGTGGGAGAGTACTTCACGCCGGAACAGCTGCTCAACTTGTATCAAGCGCAAGTTCGATCAAGCATGGAGTACTGTTCTCATCTCTGGGACGGATACCGGTGGGCCTCTATTTTTTATATTTTAAATGTTTTTTGGGAGTTATATTTAAAAATGTAGAAAGAAAAAGAATATGGAATAAAAGAAAATTATTATAAAAAAAATAATCAAAATAATAATTAAAAATATGAATAATATAAAATTAATTAATAATCCTGTAACATTTCAATTAATTAATAAGCATTGATCACCACACACAAAATAAATTTATTGCCATTTGGTGCAGTAATTAGAAGGATAAAATTTCTTTTTTCAACTGTACAATTTTATTACCACCTCCGAACGAAAGTGATACATTTTTCTCAATCATCTGTCAAAATGTGACATTTGGGACAAAATGGGTGCACCCGTATTAGCAATTAAGACCCGATGAGTCCCAAATAAACGTCACGAAATTTTCTTACGCCGCCGGTACTAGTATTTAAGACAAAATGACTTTATCGCCCAAATTGCGATGAAATGTGTGACTCAAGCCATGGCACAGTAGACCGTGCTCGCCGGGCAGCAACAAGAAAGGCATGTAGCGCCTTTAAAATATGTCACATGGTTGACCCGTACTAGCATAAAAATGACAAATTGTAAGACATGGATAAATTTTATCATGTCTTGTCACAAACGTCTTGGGTTTGCCATGCTCGCCGGGCAGCATTGGCTAAGGCAGTCAATAAAAACTTAATCTAATGCCAATGTGAAATGACGCTATATGCATAACGCCGTCCTTGCCTCGTTTAATTGCAAGTCACTTAAAAAGTCAATGGAGGGAGTTAGATCTTTATGCAAGGGAATGGACATACTCCCTCTCCAGGAGACGTGGCTGCTGCCACATGACCTGTCTTGCTTGTCACAAGTGGATGAGGAGTTTGGCAGTACTGGTACATCCGCAGTAGATACATCTTTGGGTGCACTGAACTCATTCACCGTTCTTTCTTCTTTCAGTCTATTTCTCTGTGGAATGCGCTCCCTCGGGAATCAGGATGGCAACCAACCGGTTAACCTTCAAAGTTAAAGTTCGCGAGCATATCCGTAAGAAGTTGGCAGTAGTATCGTCACAGCGCTAATTTTTTTCAATTATTTATCTATTACTACTAATGTTTAAGTATATTTATGTATTTAGTTTATTATTTTGAGTATATTTGTTATAATTATATTGTATTTATAGTTTATAAGTATATTTAAATAATCCTGATACGACTGTACGCCTGACCACCTACCACTTTTTATCTCTCCATCACCCAAAGGTCGACTGGTAGAAAATGCCTAAGGCATTAAGTCCGCCTCTGTACTTTTGTGTGCATGAAGTATTAAATAAATAAATAAATAAATGATTGTGGGTCGGCCCTACGGTGGTGTTGCGTTATTGTGGAGAAAAAGTATGTTCACTTGTGTGTGCGTAATTCCGTGCAATAATCCACGTATCGCGGCAATAAAAATATCGTTATGTGACCGTCGTGTGTTGATATTTAGTGTGTATCTACCTGTAGACAATGCAAACAATTTAACAGAATTTTTGGACTGTTTAGGGACTATTAAGTGCAACTATAAAGGAGAGTGTCGTGGAATCAGTGTTTGTCCTGGGGGATTTTAATTCACGCCCAGGTACATTGTTTTTTTACGGAGTTACAGAGATTTTGTTGTGATCAGAAATGGCTATGTGAAGATGATAATAAAATGAGTTCGGACAGCTATACATTTATAAGTGAGGCAAACGGAAGTCGAAGATGGCTGGACCATTGTACAGTTACAAAAGCAGCCTTACCGCTTAGTGTACACGTTAAATATGACATATATTGGTCCGACAATTTTCCACTTTGAATCAAGCTTAATTTTGATTTAATTAAGCTAAAACATGGTAAATAGTGTGCGCAAATATCCAACGATGTCGGGTGGGGTGAAAGATCGTCCGCGCAAATAGCAAAGTTTTAAAATTTTTGTGGTTATTACCTACGCGATATAGATTTTTCTGTGCAACTGGAATCATGTAGTGGGAAGTTTTACACTGACACCAGCCATAGGGTAGTGATTGATGAGTTGTACAGTAACATAGTGCATTGCTTAGGGTTGGCAACTGGTTCCACACACCGGTTAAGCCTAGGTATCACAACTGTGTAGCAGAGTGGAACAGGCACGTCCGTGACGCGCACGGGAAGACACGGGCTAACTTCATTATATGGGACTGGCACGGCCGACCGTTATCAGGTATTTTGTACGAGAATATGATAGAAACGCGGAAAGTCTTTAAGGGTAAGCTGAAGTGGTGTCAAAATCACCAAGAGGCAATTAAAATGGACATCTTAGTGTCACATCACGCAAATTCAGATTTTCGTAGGTTCTGGCAATGTAACAAGAAGATGAGCGCGGCCCAGAGCCTCCCCGTGAGCGTTGATGGAGTTACTGAACCGCAGCGGGTGATTGATGCTGAGACCCAAACAGGACCCATTTCCACTCTCATCACAGCTAATGAAGTTAAGATAGCTCTTAAAATATGATGAGGAAGGTGGACGTGCCAATAATTAAAAACAAAACAGGAGACTCATCAGATCGGTTGAACTATAGGCCTATTTCTCTGGCAATGATTATCGTTAAGGTGCTTGACAGTGTGCTTAATGTACAGCTTGAAAAATATATATCTTTGCATGATGCGCAGTTTGGTTTTCGACCTGGCTTATCCACCGAAAGTGCAATCGTGTGCCTTAAGCACACTGTCAGGTACTACGCTGACAGAAGTACACCAGTTTATGCGGCGTTTCTGGATCTCTCTAAAGCCTTCGACCGAGTCTCATACGATATTCTTTGGGATAAATTAAAGGCAACAGGGTTACCCAATGAGCTCCTTAACGTTTTTAGGTACTTGTATGGCAACCAAACTAACGTAGTAAGGTGCGGGAATAACTGTTCTCTACCGTACAAGTTGGAGTGTGGTGTGAGGCAGGGGGACTTATCCTCCCCAAATCTTTTTAACTTGTATCTCAATGCATTGATCGAGGGACTCAGCAAGAAGGGATATTGTTGATTGATTACCTGGAGCGTAGAACCACTATTGCAGGCCAATATTATGCAGCTTTAATTCCCAAGTTGAGGAATGCCATCAAAGAGAAAAGGAGAAGGAAACTTCGAAGGGGCGTGCTATTTCATCTTGACAACGCACCCGCGCACAGGTCGGCAGTTGCGATGGCTGCCATTCAGCAAGCTGGCTTCGAATTGGTTGACCACCCCCCTTATTCACTAGATCTGGCGGCTAACGATTTTTATCTGTACCCCAAATTGAAAAAAATACTTAAGGGGAAGCAGGTACGAAGACGATAACAAGGTGATGGATGCCGTGGAGAGCTTTTTGCAGGACCAAGATAAAACTTTTTTGTGAAAGGGATTGAAGCCTTGGAAAAGCGCTGGACTCGGTGGGTAGAGAGACTCGGAAACTATGTAGAAAAATAAATTATTGAGTTATCAATAGTCATTATATTCTATCTCATTCTCACTACTTTTTGATCCCTCCTCGTAATTACTCGTTTCACTTATATATAACTACAAAAGTCCGTGTCGAGCCGGTTAAAAAGATTTGATTGATTTGATTTGATTTGACGCCAGTTCAAATCTTGGCTGCACAAT
Organism: Orthosia gothica; assembly: GCA_949775005.1. NCBI lineage: Eukaryota > Metazoa > Arthropoda > Insecta > Lepidoptera > Noctuidae > Orthosia > Orthosia gothica. Next base: position 18,559,708 of record OX459062.1, on the reverse strand, counting down.
AGTAATTTGTGTTACAAGGGGACAAAGTAATATTTTCTTCTTCCAGGGCGTTATTTTGAATTTAGAGCTAAGCGAAGGATTCTAACGTAGAATCCTGAGCCGTTCAGGTACAGAATGTACAATTCCCAAAATGTCCAACGGTTTCAAAATGTCCATTTCCCAAAATGTCCAATTCCCGGAATGTCCAATTCCCAAAATGTTCAATTCCCAAAGTGACCAATTCCCAAAATGTCCATTCTCAGAATGTCCAATTCCCAAAATGTCAAATTCTCAAAATGTTCTATTCTCAGAATGTCCAGTTCCCCAAATCCAAATGTCTAATTCTCATACTCAATGTCCATGAAGCATGCTTGCCTAGAAGTAACATAAAAAACTATTTTTTTAGTAATTTTTTCAATATGCTATACTCAATATCCTTATTAGTCTTCTTTTTGCGCTTCTGATTTTCTTATGCTGAAATCCTTTAAACAACAGACCCAATATTTAATTTCCTTTTTTTAAATTCTGACTAATATGCGTCAGGAAAACTAATATCAATAATATACGCGATGTCAATATCATCATCATCATCATCATATCAGCCGAAAGACGTCCACTGCTGGTCAGAGGCCTCCCCCAAGCGTCTCCACATTGGGTCCCCCGCGTCCCGTATCCAGCGGATCCCCACAATCTTCACCAGGTCATCGGACCGCCTGGTGGCAGGCCTTCCGACGCAACGACTTCCGGCTCGCGGTCGCCACTCCAGAACCTTTCAAAATCAAAATCAATAATTTTTATTTCACATAGGCCTACATGGGCACTTATAAAACGTCGACAATGTGCACGGTTCGGGTTGGTCGATTCCTATGGAGAAGAACCGGCAAGAAACTCCATGGTTACTCTTTTAAAAAATCCCTCCTTTCTGCCCCATCAGCCATCCGTTCTGCGAGTGGGCAATGTGCCCTGCCCCCTGCCATTTAATTTTGGCAATTCTTCGGGCTATGTCGGTAACCCTGGTTCTCTTGCGGATCTCTACATTTCTAATTCAATCACGCAAGGAAACTCCGAGTAGCCCTCTCCATTGCCCTTTGGGTGACTGTAAGCTTTCTGATGAAGCCCATTGTCATCACTGGCAACACACACTGGTCATAGACTTTCGTCTTGAGACACTGTGGTAAGTTGGACGAGTAGATACCGCGCAACTTCCCGAACGTAGCCCAGCCGAGTCGGATTCGACGGTTGACGTCTTTCTCAAAGTTGGCCCTATCCAACTGGATCGTTTGTCCCAGGTAGACATAGTCATCCATAACTTCGAGTGTAGATCAGTCTCCGACCTTGATAGGAGTGGGTGAAACATGGGCATTCAACATCACCTTGATTTTGTCCATGTTCATCCTTAGTCCCACTCTTTCGGAAGCTCTACTGAGGTCATCGAGCTTTGTACTGAGGTCCTCCATAGTCTTAGCCATGACCACTATATTGTCGGCAAACCGAAGGTGAGTGATGTACTTGCCATTGACATTGATACCTAGCCCTCGCCAGTCCAGAACCTTGGAGATATCCTCCAGTACAGCGGTGAACAGTTTCGGAGATATGACATTTCCCTGTCTCACACCTCGCTGCAGAAGGACAGGTTCCAAGGTCTGGTCGGATAAAAGAAGACTAAGGATATTGAGTATGACTTTTTTTTATTTTTTTTTATTACGATGTAACTGAATAGTTACTTCATAACAGTCACAATCTAGCCTTGAGGCTAATAAGTAACTTAAATTTAACCTAATTTGCTAATAATTTATACGATAAAGAATGTGTCCATTGGCACTTTTCTTATTGTCTCTATTATGATGGGAAGACACTTAGATCATGTGTTCTTAAAAGGTAGCACTCACTGCACTCCGTAACACTAATTTCACTCTAAACTAACTCAAAAGGCTTAGTCCTTTTCAGTCTCCTTATTATGTCCGTGGTGTCAAGGAGCTGGATAGCCTCGACATTCACATGTTTATGAAGTCTCTCTTCATGAGCTTCGGCGTATTTTTTTATAACTTTGGCGACGAGGTCCACTCCTAAGTCCCGGTGGATGTCCTCGTTTCTAATATACCAGGGAGCGTTTACTATGCTCCGCAGTACCTTGTTTTGAAATCTTTGTATAATTTCAACATTGGTACGTTTTGTACAGCCCCAAAGCTGTATACCGTATGCCCATACAGGCATAAGTACTTGTTTGTACAGAAGTACTTTGTTGTACACTGACAATGATGAATGTCTGCCAAGTAGCCAGTACATATTCCTGTAGCGGATATCTAACTCCAGGCGTTTATTTTTGACATGAGCCTTCCAGCGAAGCTTGGCGTCAAGCGTCATACCCAGGTATTTTGCAGTATTTTCGTAAGGTATTATGCAACCGTTGATATAAACCGGTGTATAATTAGGGCTTCGGTTTGTGAAGTCTATATGGGTCGATTTGGACTCATTTAACTTAATTCGCCATTTTTTTGTCCAGTTGGTGATGGAGTTCACAGCAATTTGTACTTTATCTACGGCTTCTTTGTGAGTGACACCTATAGCCATGATGGCTGTGTCATCTGCGAAGGTTGCAATAAAGTTGTTTTTCATTTCTGGGATATCACAGGTGTACAATAGGTACAAGATAGGTCCAAAAACACTTCCTTGTGGTACACCAGCTTTTATTTGCTTGAGATCTGAGTAAGCATCTTCATGTCGGACTCTAAACGTCCTCTCTGTTAGATAAGATTCTAAAATGTCTGCAAATTGTTTAGGAAGCATTTTCCTTAACTTATAAATGAGACCTTTATGCCAAACCTTATCAAATGCCTGTGCTACATCTAGAAAAACTGTAGAACAGACTTTTTTTTCTTCTAGGGTTCTTTCTATAATGTTGGTAATTCTATGTACTTGGTCTATCGTGGAGTGTTTTTCTCTGAAACCGAATTGGTAATTGGGAATCAGTTTTCTGTCTTCTATTATTGGTTTTATGCGTCTTATAAGTAGTTTTTCAAATAATTTTGAAATGATTGGTAAAAGAGATATAGGTCTGTATGATGTTACTTCCTGAGGCGATTTTCCGGGTATGGGGATCATTATTACTTCAGCAACTTTCCAGATATCAGGCACGTGTTTCAATCGGAATGTTGCATTTATAAGGGTTGTAAGTTTTACTATGGCTTTTCGTGGCAGATTTTGAAGCAGTTCTCCAGTGATAAGGTCGTATCCAGGCGATTTCTTTTTGGCTAAGTTTTTGATCATATTTTGCACTTCTTTCGGCGTAGCTAATCGTATATTCAACTCGTCATGGTGAGTGACATCTAGTGTTATTTTTTCAGAGCTTTCCTCAGCACTTGTTTGAAAAGTTTGTTGTAAATGCTCTGCAAATATATTTGCTTTCTGTTCGTTGCTTATGGCCCATTTGCCATCTATTTGTTTAATAGGTGATGCATGAACAATAGGCTTATTCAGACGTTTAGTGGCTTTCCACAGTGAGTGTTCTGTTTTTCCACTACTTGTTAATTGGCTTAAGTAATTATGTGTAGCATCATCATGATATTCCTGTATTGCTTTACTTAATCTTTTTGTAAGTCTATTTAGCATTGTTTTGTCAGGTGGATATCTTGATTGTTGCCATTTTTGCCTCTGAGCCCTCTTTATGGCTATGAGGTTTCTTATTTCTAACGGATAACTATGACTTGCAACTTTTCTTTTCAAGAGAGGTGTATTTCCCCAAGCGCAGTTTTGAATGTCTGTCACAAATTTTGACACTTCTTTATCCAATTGTTGATTATTTTTGAGTGGTACTTTGAGGTCAATCATATTGTCTAAATTGAATTTGAAGCTATCCCAATCCGTGTTTTTATTCACTAAAGTTGGATTGCTTTCTTTCTGAATTATGGTTTCACTTAAAGTTAAGATAATGGGCGAGTGATCAGAGTTCATATCAAATCCCTCCTGTATGTGAAGATATGTAGCCGACAGATTCTTAAATATGAAAAAGTCGATCAGATCTGGAATTCTTTGGGTATCAGTAGGCCAGTAAGTAGGCTTTCCTGTTGATATTGCATTGCAATTGATTTCTCGCATAGCACTAAGCAATTCCCTTCCTTTAGTGTTGGTTAGTCTAGATCCCCAACGTATGTGTTTTGCGTTAAGGTCACCTCCCAATATAAACGTGTTGCCAAGAAGTTTCAACAGGTTTCTGTACTGCTCTATTTTCAGAGCATGCTTTGGTGGACAGTATATAGCTGCTACGGTAATGTGATGATATTTAGTTTTGACCCTAACGGCTACAGTTTGTATGAACTCTTCTTCATATTTAAGTTCTAGGTAATGGTAGATGTTCTCTCTTATTATAAGGGTGCTTCCCCCTCTCGCAGTATTGACAGGGTGCAGTGCATGATATATTTTATATCCGTTAAGGTGTATATACGATTCTCTTGTGAAGTGAGACTCCGATATGAGGCACACATCAATTTTTTCTGTTGCAAGGACCGCCTGTAGCTGGTTTTGATGCTTTAGGAGTCCGTTTGCATTCCACGCCATAATTTTTAGAGTGCTCTTCATTTTTGAGTCATACGAGGTAGCTGCGTAGCACTACTTTCTAGGTTTTTTAACCTTTGTTCAAATGAGGTTAAAATATTCAAAATTTTATTTATATTTTCATTTGTGTCGGCGTCTATTGACGTGGAGGGTTGTGAACCGTGCACTGGTGGTTGTGGTTCAAGAGATTTCGTAGCTTGCGCATAAGACACATTCTTTGATACCCTTTGATACTCTTTGACATTTTTCTTAGCACTAGGAGCCTGAGTGACAGGTGTAGTAACTTTTTTTTTCATGGCTTTATTTTTCAGTTGTTGCAATTCTTTGGCTACCATACACCCTCTGTAGTTGGCTGGGTGTGGCTCACCACAGTGAACGCATTTGGGTTTATCTGCTATAGATTTTGTGCAGTCTTTAGTAAAGTGTTTACCTGTGCACTTCACACATCTAGGTTCCTTGGAGCAATATTTCTGTGTATGGCCATATGCTTGACATCTCTTACACTGTGGTATTAGCTTGGAAGTTTTTAAAGGCTGCACTTCTACTTTACAACCTAATATGGTCTTAATACTATAAATTTTATTTATATCTTCGTCTTTTTGAAAGGAAAGCATAAACATATTTAGATGTTCCTTAGTCCTCCAACTTAATTTGTTTACCACTTCCTGGATTTTAAAGCCATTAGCATTTAATTCTTCAGCTATTCTATTTGGCATACATGATGAGTGTAGATTTTTTGCTATGACCCTAATTGGTCTGTCTTGTTTGTTCTCATAGGAGTGCCAGAGACAATTATTTTCTAATAATAATTTAGTAATCGCTCTGTAGGAGTCTTCGTTCCTGGCGTTTACTTTGACAGAATCCCCGTTCATCATTTTGACCACAAAGGACTCTTTATTTGAACAAGTCAAGAGAAGATCATAAAACTTCTGGTAGTTTCTGGTATTTTCTACTATGACTGGGGGAGGTGGTGGTAGTTTTTTTATTTTTGGTTGCTCGGACTTTGTACCAGCCTGAGGTTCCATGGAGCTTGCTCCTTGCGATACTGGAGACTGTGAAGCATTCAGCTTTCTCTTCTTTCTACTTTTTTGTCGTACCCACTCAGTTTCTCTGGCAAGGTCCTCTTCATCAGTCTTATATTCGACTGTTGACTGGGGCTTATCATTTGTCGAATGTTCCTTCTCTGAAGTAACATTATTTTGTTCCTGGATAAGTTTCAGCTGGTGTTGCAAGGCTTCTACCTGGCTACTGAGCACTTGTACTAGTTGCTGCAGTTCTTGGCGCTCTTTAGCTTCCTCTTTGTACCGGGTGTACAACTGATGTTCCAGATCAGTTTTGAGGACTATTTTATTCGGCGAAGCCATAATTGTTTACAAGTTATAATTATAAAAATTATAACTTACCGCAAATTCTAATAATAATGCATGATTCACTTAGAAGTCTAGGTCATTGCACCGCCCGCGAGGGCAATACGCGGCGGAATTAGGTTGCGGCGTCAGCACTTGTACACGAGCGCAGACTTGTGTAAGAGCGTGCGTGACGCGACCGTTCTCGCTAGAAGCCGAAACGACTGTAAAGTATGACTTATTTTGAAAAATATTACTTTAATTTTAGGTTACTTCTAGGCAAGTATGCTTCACCGTCGACCACAACATCGCTTACCATCAGGCAAGATAGTGGTCAAACGCGAACCAATTAATAAATAAAAAAATATATAATAAAATATTGATTAAGCATTTTGGACGTTTCGAGAATTGGACATTTTGGGCATTGGACATTTTTTGAATTAGACATTTTGGGAAATGGACATTTTGGGTATTGGACATTCTGAGAATGGACATTTTGGGAATTGGACACTTTGGGAATTGAACATTTCGGAAATTGGACAATTCGGGAAATGGACATTTCGGAAAATGGACATTTCGGAAAATGGACATTTTGGAAAATGGACATTTCGGGATTTGGACAGTTTTAAACCGTTGGACATTTTGAGAATTGAACATTCTGAACCTGAACGTCCTGAGCTTAGCGAGGAATTCAATATACGACGCCCGAGAACAAAATATTTTGTCCCCGAGTGATACACACTATTTTTAATCACTACCTAAGAGAAAAATAAAAAGCTACGAGTACCTACCTACTCAAAACTATTATAAAGCACATTGCCGCCATATCTTAGAACCAGCCAGTAACTTATTTAAACATATGCGTTCGCCCTATTTGGTTAACTTCACATACTTATCAATAAAGATAAGTATAATACGAACTCCTTTCTAACCAATCATAAAAATGAGTTTTTCACCATAGAGAATTGAATGTTAGTTAGTGTTTTTTTTTTTTTTTAATTAAACCTTCACGCTAGCGCCGCCAACCCAACTACGCAAATCTATCAGAAGCACGAAGCGGACCAATCAGAAGAGAGAAAGCTCAAACTCCTACGGGCGTAATTGGATTTGGCTCCCGCTATCCTCTATAGGACTGTGTTTTCTTCTGGTTGTCGTTCTCCAATTTGGCCATTGAAGTCTCCCATCACAACAAGGTTTTTGTGAGCATGGTCCTGGATTGTTTTATTTAGCTCTAAGTAGAATGAGTCTATTGATTCTGCATCGGATTGTTCCGTAGGCCAACGAGCAATGGAAAGAAGCATGTTAGGAGTAAAGAGGGGGGATAGAATAAGAAACATCAACATTAGGAAAAAGACCAAGATACAGGACGTAACCCTAAAAATATAAAGGCTAAAATGGAAGTGGTCGGGACATATGATCAGAGGAAAGGACAAGTGGAGCAAAATAGTTACACAATGGTACCCAAGGGAAGGAAAAAGGAAAAGAGGTAGACAACAAAAAAGATGGGACGATGATATCAGGCAGGTTGCAGGCATAACATGGAGTAGAGTGGCCGGAGAGAGATCAGAATGGAGTAGGTTGGAGGAGGCCTTTGCCAACTGGCAAAGGGACTTACAGAAAATAAAGAAGCACATACGCATACGCGAATAATTTTAACTATGTAAAATATATATTTATAACAGTGCAGTAGTGTAAGAAACTTATTTGTATATCTTTTGTCCGAATAAAGGCTTTATTATTATTATATTATTATTATTATCCTCTACAGACAATTGTCTTTTTTCGAATAGGTGTGATGAAATAGTACATTGTTCAACGAGAGGAGAAAGTGACCGATTACCGTCGAGGATGTCGTTTAAAACACCCGAGATCGGGAATCGCACTTTCTCTCGAGTGATATGTAGTGCTTTATACTACACCTACGAGGAAAATAAATTCTACGAAAACTGAATCCTCAAACAACACACAAATTGAAAATGGCGCCAATGGCGTCTGCAATTTTCACATGTTCTTTTTTCAAATTGTTTGACACCATCCAACACACAGCTAGTGGCCAGTGTCATTTTGCGAACTTGGAGATAAAAACTCACTGTAAAAACTTTTTGGCTTTTGATATTTAGGTTACCAGCGCATAGTCTTACCCAAAATTAAAAAAGAAAAACCACGTAAGAAATGGATTTTCATACACTTTTCTCTCCCGCTCAGATGCGTTTTCTCGCCGCATATTTGTTCGATATGCAATGACGTACTTTCTACCGTAAATTTGATAAAGTATCAAGGTACTTTCCGAGCAGGTGTAGTATAAAGTTTATTTTTGTATTTTTGGTAACCAATACTCATGGCAACAAATAATGACTATAGTCAGAATTTTAATTCGATTCCAGATTTGACATTAGCTACTGTCATTTTGTGAAATAATGATACCACATATAATAGTGTAGTGATGAACACAAAAATCGATAAACAATCAGTGTGTGTGCCATCAGTGTACCAATTAAAGACTAAATTATTGATTTTTATTTAAATAAATACATAATTATTCATAATAATTATTTATTAATTAGTAATCGCTGCTCTATTTTATAAAAAGTTAATATTTTTGTTTTTATATGAAGAATTTCTGGGTTGGGAGCACTTGGGATGCGGGAACAAATAAGACACGTAGCAACGTACAGGCACAAGTATAATGACTGGCTAGAAAGTTACATCAACCAGACTACCTACAATACTAAATAATAAACAATATCAACTTACCCACAATAACTTATTACTAGATACATACATTACACCTCCCTTCTTATTCTTAGGATACTTAAGTATATACACATACATATTTATACATACTAGACTTATCAGTTACTTATACAATTAATCTATTTCAAATCGCACGAGCGGTCTGCGAATTCGTTTGGAGCGCGTCCCTGGTGGTGTCACCGTCGGCTCAGTATCACAACTAGGTGGATCGATGGCCGGAGGTATCGGTGGCACACTACTAATTTTTGGATCACTACTTCCTTTGCTTTCCATACCATCCTCTTTTGTAATAGCTAGCTGGTCTTTAAACAAATGTCTCGACTCCGATGCCTCTACCAATCCATCAGTTTGTAACGGCACAACAGTCTCACTTCGGTCGCCTTGTTCTTTGTTAGCTTCGTTTCCTTGACAAGGAACATCTGACAGCCGAGAACGGCGCCTGATTTGGTCAATGTGTCTTTTGAGAAGTTGACCATCACCACTATCCACTACGTACCTACGAGTACCTTCTACATCTCTCACAGTTCCTTTCACCCACTTGTCTGACGCACCGTACTGTCTCGCCCAAACCGTATCACCTTCGCACAGAGTTCGTGACTTAAGCCCCTCACTGTCTGTCTGGCGCCCCTGTATCTCCCGTACCTTATTTTCTATTGACCGCTGCCCCCGTAACAAGTCGAGCCGAGAACGAAGTGAGCGCCTTTGTAGCATTGACGCAGGTGTCCCGCCTGTAGTGCTGTGCACTGAATTACGGTATGCTAACAGGAATGTTTGTAAAGCAGTATCCACATCAACACTATCCCTATACGCCTTTTTAATGGCCCGCTTACAAAGTTTGACCGCGTTTTCTGCCGCACCATTCGATGCCGGGTGGTAGGCAGGTGAGAAGTTTTGTCGTATACCATTATTTTTTAGAAATGAACATAACTCTGCACTAGTGAACGGAGGTCCTTGATCCGAAACTAACTCCTCGGGTAAACCGAATCTAGCAAATGTGGCTCTTAAGACCTTAATTACGCTTAAAGCATTTGTGTGTTTCATTTCAAAAATTTCTATCCACTTTGTGCTCGAATCAACCAACACTAAAAATTTTGTTCCCTGAAATGGCCCTAGGAAATCGATATGCAATCTAGTCCACGGTTGCGCGGTATAAGGCCACGGCTGCGGTGGCGCCCGAGGTGGTGCGTCGGCTTCCGCGGCGCACGTCTCGCACTGCTTACACATCGTTTCTATATCCGCATCTACGTTAGGCCACCAGACATAACTTCGAGCTAGCCCTTTCATCTTCACGATACACAAATGCCCACTGTGTAACTGTCTTAAAACAAGATTTCTTAATTTCGAGGGTATTACCATTCTGTACCCCCACATAAGGCACCCGAATTCCGAATATAATTCGCGACGTCTATGGAAATATGGTTGTATTTCCGCCATAGCTGGACACTCATTTGGCCAGCCAGACTGTACGAAAGACATTATTCTGCATAACTCGATATCTCTTTGTGTCGCCTCCTTAACATCAGTATGCGTGATGGGTAAAAATTATTCTACAAAATGAACATACGTACTGTCTTTCCTATCTGAGTGTATGTTTGTCATATTAGGTAGACGTGACAAAGCGTCCGCGCAATTTTTTTTTGATCCTACATATTCTATGCTATAATTATATGCGGACAACAGTACTGCCCATCTCTGTAAACGAGATGCAGCCATAATTGGTATTCCTACTTTATTTCCAAAAATATAAGTCAACGGTTTATGGTCGGTTTTCAGCACAAACTTTCGACCGTATAAATACTGATGATACTTTCTGACTCCGTAAACTATCGCCAGCGCTTCTCGATCTATCTGTGAATATGATCGCTCAGCTACACTAAGTGACCGCGAGGCGTAAGCTATCGGCCGCTCGCCGCTTGGCGTGATATGGGACAGCACGGCGCCGACCCCCACGCTGCTCGCGTCGGTAGTCAGCACGAGTGGCAACTCGACCGAGTAGTGTGTTAGTACCTCACTACTAGCTAACAATGCTTTTACCTTACCAAACGCATGTTTGCATTCATCACTCCAATCATATTTCACTCCTAATCTCAATAATTGGTACATTGGGGCTAAAATTGTACTGACATTCTTTATGAACTTAGCATAATACATAACCATGCCTATAAACGCCCTCAGCTCCGATAGGTTCGACGGTGCCGGCGTGTTTATAATCGCCTTGACCTTATCCGAACAAGTATGTACACCATCTTTACTGATAACATGCCCCAAGTAAACAACAGATTTAGCAAAGAATGAACATTTGTCCTTCCTCACTCGCAAACCATACTGTTCTAATCGATCAAAGACTTTACATAAATTAGTCATGTGTTCGGACACTGTACGCCCAGTTATGATGACGTCATCAAGGAATACGCCTACCTGTGGTAAATCTACAAACATCTGTTCCAGTCGTCTCTGGAATATGGCAGGGCTTGACGCAAGTCCATACACTAATCTATCTATATCTATAAAAGCGAAAGGTGACTGACTGACTGACTGACTGACTGACTGACTGATCAATCAACGCACAGCGAAAACTGCTAAGCCTAGAAGCATGAAATTTGGCAGAAAGGTTCTTCAAGTGATGTAAGTGTGCACTAAGAAAGGATTTTTGGAAATTCAACCCCTAAGAGGGTAAAAAGGGGGTTGAAAGTTTGTATGAAAAATCTAATTCCTTCGACCAAAATTCTTGAAACTTAGCACAAATAATATTCTAAGTAAATGATAAAGATTGACATTATTAGTTTTTCGAAACTACCCCCAAATGATGATTTAGGGGGTGTTGAAGTTTGTATTGAAAAATCAGATTTCTTTGATCAATAAACTTGAAACATGCCACAAATACTTATCAAAATGAATAATAAAGGTTGCTACTATAATTTTTTGAAACTACCCCCAAAAGACGATTTAGGGGTGTTATTTTTTTTTTGAAGAATCTAATTATCTAAATAGACAATAAAGGCTTTCATTGTTAGTTTTTCGAAACTACCCCCAAAAGATGATTTCGGGGTGGTAAAGATTTTTGATTACTTTTACTGCACATAGCTTCTTTTTAAGATGTAGGGGAGCACTTAGGAGGGCTTTTTGGAAATTCAACTTTTGAAAGGGTTAAAAGGGAGACATTTATTTGTATGAAAAATCTTATTCCTTTGGCAAAATAATAAAGGTTGGCATCATTAGTTTTTCGGAATTATCCCCAGAAGACGATTTAGGGGTGTCAAAGTTTCTTTGAAGAATCAAATGGCACTAATACGGGGAACTACCGAACTGGACCGTTTGCTCAGGTAAACATAGTTGTGAGTGACGTTTTAGTGTTGCGTGATTTACGCTGTATTAGGTTTTTGTGTTGTGTCGCGTAATTTACGCAGCATTCGTTTTCATACTTAAGTAATTTTTGGGCCACCCGAAATTATGCGTCTCAAAAAACCCGACCAGTCTTTTGCTCCTTCTATAAATATAAAAAAAAATATCTTCTTCTATACATATAAAATGCTTTGTCCTGAATGACTGACTTTCGGATCAACGCACAGCCTAAACCGCTGATCGTAGAGAACTGGAACTTGGAGAGTATATTTTTGTATGACGTAGGCATCCGATAAGAAAGGATTTGCCGAAATTCTTCCCCTAAAGGGGAGAAAAAGGGGGACAAATTTTGTATGAAAAAATCTAATTCCTTCAACTAATATTCTTGAAACTTGGCATAAATAGTAATCTAAGTAAATGATAAAAGGTTGACATTATTAGTTTTTTGAAACTACCCTCACAAGTGGATTAAGGGGGTATTGAAGTTTGTATCGAAGAATTTCTTTTTTTTTTTTTTTTTTTTTTAACTTGAAACATTGCACAAATCCTAACTTAAATAAATTGTAAGGTTGTTATTATTAATTTTTCGAAACTACCCCCAAAAACAGATTTACGGGGTGTTAAAGTTTTTTTGAATAATCATATTACTTGGGTTAATAAACTTGAAACTAAAGCAATAAAAGTTGTTATTATTAGTTTTCAAAACTACCCCCAAAAGATTGTTTTTTTGATGAATGTTACTTCTTGAGTTAATTAACTTTAAACTTGACATTTATACCAACCTAAGTAAACAATACAGGTTGAAATTCTTAGTTTTTTTAAACTAACCCCAAAATACGGTTTTTTGGGGTGTTAAGGTTTTTTGAAGAATCTTATTTCTTGAGTTAATAAACTAGAAACTTGACATAAATATCAACTTAAGTAAACAATAAAGGTTGTCATTATAAGTTTTTAGAAACTACACTCAAAAGTCGATTTAGGGGGAGTTAAAGTTTTTTGAAAATTTATTGGGTTAAAAAACTTGACACTTGACAAAAATACCAACCTAAACAAACAATAAAGCTTGAAATTATTGGATTTTCGAAACTGCCTCCAAAATACGATTTAACAGGTGATAAAGTTTTGTTAAGGAATTTTATGTCTTGGGTTAATAAACTTGATAGTTGACATAAATACCAACCTAAGTAAACAATAAAAGGTTGTCATTATATTTTTTCGAAACTACCCCCTCAAAATAGGCTTAAGTGGGTGTTAAAGTTTGTTATGAATCATACTGGACAAGGTTTCGTTTTTAATGTATGATGTGGGATCTAGGGGAGCACGAAAAAGGAATTTGCGGAAAATCAACCTTTCACCATCATTATCATTTCAGCAAAAAAACGTCCACTGCTAAACATAGGCCTTCCCCAAGCGCCGCAACACTGATCGGTCCTGTGCGTTTCACATCCACCGGACTCCCGCAGCCTTGACCGGGTCGGACTTCCTAATTTGCGTTTTCCGGTTCGCAGTCACCACTGAACTGTCAACCTTTAAGGGGGTGAAAAGGGGGCAATTTGTTTGTATGAACAATCTCATTCCGTGGAGATAAAGTAAATAATCAAAGTTTACATGATACGTTTTTTAAAACTACCTCCCCCCTGATAGGGTTAAGTGATTTTAGTTTTTTTGAGACATCTTACTGAGCAATCTAACTAAAATAAACAAAAAATTAAAAAGAGAAAAAGGGTATATTAAGTTTTAAGGGGCGGATTTTACTTTGTAGCGGTAACCTAAAATGTTAAGTCAAATAACGAATCGTCCCAAACCCATAAACCGTAGAACTTTACAAAACCACATTTTTATTTGGTTTAATAACAGCTAATTTTTGGTTGCTATCACACGAACGAAGTCGCGGGCGGAGTTAATAATATTATAAATGTGGAAGTAACTCTGTCTGTCTCTCTGTCTACCTTTTCACGCTCAAACCGCTGAACCGATTTAAATGTAATTTGGTTCGGAGATATTTTGAGACCCTGGGCAGGACATAGGATAGTTTATATCCAAACATACTTACGGAAATCATACTTAAGGGAGTGGAAAGAGGGGTAGAAGTTTGTATGGAAAACCTACAATATTAAGCCGCGATATAAAAAATAAGCAATTCGAATTACTAATGCTTCGCAGACGAAGTCGCGGGCAACAGCTAGTCTATTATATCGAAACAAACCTTTGTGTGTGTTAATAACCGTGTACTTTCGTGAATCATTTAGTTCAAATTGAGCATAAGCTTGGGAAAGGTCTATCTTACTGTAATGTTTCCCACCGTTTAACCGAACTAGCAAGTCTTCAACCCTAGGTAGTGGATAGCGATCGACTTCTATTACCTTATTTAATGTGAGCTTATAATCGGCACAAATCCTTATGCTGCCATCCTTCTTTACGACGGGCACTATGGGCGTCGCCCAGTCAGAACGCTCGACCGGAGTGAGAATGTTGTCCCGCACCAGCTGGTCCAGCGTGCGCTCCACCGGCTCGCGCAGCTCATACGCAAGCGGGCGCGCACGCATGAACACAGGCCGTGCGCCTGGCCGCAAGTGTATGCCCACCTTACCACCAGTGAATCGCTCCAAACCGTCCGCGAAAACTTTAGAGTATCTGGAACTAAATACGTTTACATCAAAATTTGTTCCATTAAAAATATTATTGTTATTTACATATGAATCATAATGTAATACCGGCAATTGTATTATTAATGCTGCCATCCATTGCCTTCCGAGTAACATTGTTTTACCATTTTTTATCACGTACAAGTCTAACTGCTTACATTTGTCTTTATATTTGACCAGAGGTTTAATAATTCCCAGTGGTTTTGTTGTTTCTCCCGTATAATACCTCAAAGCAATATTGCTTTTGACAATTGTTAAGTTACTGAATAACTCATTATATGTGCGTTCGTTTATACATGAGATAGCACTACCTGTATCGCACTCAAACTTTATTATTTTTCCTTGAACCTCTAATACGGTCAATTCATTAAGTTCAATTATTATTACCTCGTCACTATCTTCGCTGTTCACTACGTCTACGTCTCGAGGAAGCTCGGCCTCGACGGTATGATGCTGTGTTAGTCGCGGACACATACGTCGCAAATGGCCCGGCTTGTTGCACACCCGGCATACGTAGTGCCCGAACTTGCAAGCAGCCACCTCATGCGGCCCGCCACACGCTCGACACTCTCGCTGTTGCCGCTTCCGCTCCATCGACATGGACGTAGGTGCCGCCGACCTCGCGGTTGCCGCACGGCCTGCCTGCAGCCGCCTGCGCTGCACGTGCTCGCCTACCGGCAAGCGGCTATTGCCCGATTCGCCGGCACCGCCCCGCCGAATACTCATCATCAGCTGACAATCCACCGGTCCCTTCGCCTCACTGGTTGCACTAACAGACCCTTCCACTACAGCTGCTGCATCTTTCTCTGCCGCCTCCATGCTTACGGCGAGATTATATGCCTTCATGAAATCTAATTTGGGTTCTGCAAACAGTCTTTGTCTAATGATCTCGCTTTTAATCCCGCAAACCAACTGGTCTCTTAAACTTTCTTCGAACCTCGTTCCGAACTCACATGTTTTTGACATTTTCTTTAAAACAGCTACATAAACCGATATATTTTCACTGGCAAGTTGTTTGCGATTACGAAATTTATAACGCAGCCAACTCACTCGGTTTCGGCTGAAGATGTTTCTCCATAATAACCGTTATCTGTTCAAACGTTTTTGTTTTCGGTTTCGCCGGTGTACATAAATTCACCAACAGCTCGTAGCTAGCTGCACCCATAACGGTGATTAACGTCGGCACTTGTAATTCACTCGATACTTTATTTACTATAAAGTACTGTTCTAGCCGTTCGACGTATAATCTCCAATCGTCCTTAAGTATATCGAACTCGTTGATCCCTACCGAGTGACATTATTATTTATTTATTTTTGCCTATTCACCACTAACACTCCTTGTCTCTTTAGTTTATATACAGTTTAGTTTATCCTCGTCGCCACTGAAGAATTTCTGGGTTGGGAGCACTTGGGATGCGGGAACAAATAAGACACGTAGCAACGTACAGGCACAAGTATAATGACTGGCTAGAAAGTTACATCAACCAGACTACCTACAATACTAAATAATAAACAATATCAACTTACCCACAATAACTTATTACTAGATACATACATTACATTATATTAAAAACAAAACTTATAATAAAAGAGCCTAGATAGTTTTCAGTATTGGCAACCCGTGCGCGCTCGTGCAGCTATCGCCATTTTGTTTGTCGTGTCATTCGGCTTCATTCTCCCAGTCTGACTGCACGAATATCTTATTTCATTGCGAATCGATATTTTGTTATTTTGTTGGGTTTTAGTTAAAGTGTTGTTACGTTGTGTTTGTTGTTACGATGACGGCGACAATTTATAAAATAAATTATTACCATAATACATAGTATCTGTTTTATTTGTCATGTTCCTTCATGATCACATTTTTTTATTTATTTCACACACAATTATAAAAGAAAAGTCTCAGATCGTTAATTAATCGTCAAAACTAAATTATCGGTTCAGAAATATTTAATTTCCTGATATACTTAGTTTACGAGAGTAAAATTATAAACGAGAAGAATCGATCCAGAAATATTCCATTTCCATATCGAATAATTTCGCAACGTCACTATTTAGTACTTGTCATAACGTTGCAACAGTGAAATTGTCAAATCTGGAATCGAATTAAAATTTTGAGTATAGTAAGTTACACGACAGGGATGCATCTTAGAATAGGCATAAAATAATAACAAAAGGTTGTTATGCATCCTTTGTTAAAATTGTTTATACCCAACTATTAAAAAAGAAAACATGTTGGAAATAAAATAATTTATTGATTTAATAAATAATATTACAACTAATTTAAATTGTAGGCAGATAAAAGAAAGATAGATAAGATTTAATTTTTGAATAATAATATGATAACTATTATTATTGAGGCTATAGCTTAATTATTTCGTTTTCTCTAGGAAAAGAGGATTGAAGCTTAACCTAAACAATACGATTCTAAATATTAACTATTGCCAGAGCATCCCCTGTTTTAAAAACAAACAAACAATGGTTTGAATAATATGATACAATGATGTTTACATAGACACGGGGTCTCATTGCTAAGAAAGAAAATTTGGTTCAAATAAATCTTACTAGAATGAATGAATTATGTGTAAAATAAACATATTCTGGAATTGAACATAAAAATTGTATGTTCTTGTTTAATCAACTCTCCTAAGTACAAAATTATGGAATATTGGGCTTTTAATTCAAATTTCAAAGATTATTTGAACGGATTATTTAAAATTTATGCCAATAGATGGCGTCTTTTTAAATTTCTGAGGCATTTTACTCGATTGTTAAAATTTGCATTGTAACACATTTTGGTGCAAAATACTGTAAAGACGCGCAAAAAATACTATAAAACGAACCTTCACAGTATTTAAAGAAAAAAATGTTCACAAACCTACTAAACCCTTTTACTTGCATGTCGCTGCCTAACACCATCTATTGTCTTGAAACGGGATCGAACGCGATTGATGTACTTACTAAAATAACAAGATTAATCAGATGAAAAACGCTAGTTGATAAATGATAAATGATTTTATTTCTGTAGGTTGGTTTTTACAAACACCTTTGCATGTTGATCATATTTTTTAAAACTAGATGAGTTCGGCGTTTCCTATCTGACTACTCTGAGAAGAAAGGCCGAAACAAACTCAGAGGTCACAGTCGCTTTTAAAGTCCTGACAAGCAATTCATAATGTTTCAATATACCCTCATCTTCTGTGATTTTACCGAATAAAATAAAAAGTTTTACCCTCATACAAATGCAATGCTCAAGATCCAATTAACTAAACACTTAAACGCAAATCTTCCGAACAACTGAATAATATAAAGTAATTCATGCAGCGACGAACATAATATTATTAAAATGATAACAAAATTATTATGCTACGGTATTTAATATTTTTCTATTATTTATGATATTACATTAAAAAGATAGTTAGATTTAAATCTTTATTAATATTTAGGCATTCAATTTAAATTAAGAAATAGATATTTATATTCATAAATTAATTTTATTAAATTTTAATAATAAAGATTTCATTATTTTTTAAGTTAAAATAATATTTAAAAATTTATAAAATGTGTATAGAATAATAAATGGAGAAAAATAAAAAAAATATGTTTTACGGGATTTACATTTACAGTGTTAACCGCTAGGTCAGATGGACACTTATGTATGTTAACGAAATTAAATAGGTACCTGATTCTAAACAAACTAACTTAAAGGTAAATCATTATCAACCGCGCTCTCAAGGATTCTTGATGACTAGCAATATACGGGTGGCGTAAGTGCGATTGATGGTGGCGACAAAAAGTGTGGGTATTGTGTTTCAAACACGCAGTTTAGATGTTTTATATTATAATATCTAAAGATGAGGATGGATTTGAAACATCACCACCCACATGTTTTGTGATTTTAATAAATAGTATGTCGTTGTGGCCATGTCACGTTCTCATTGGTTCATTATAAAAGAGTTCGATATACAGGTGTGTGTATGAGTGTTATGTGTCTATAGAAGAAGGTCGTAAGTGAGACTGATTGGCTATGCCATAGTTTCGTGAAGTTATGACTGCAATTTTGACCGTGATAGTACTTGGAACAGTAAAAAAATTGTACAAATGCAATTGAAAAATTACTTAAATAACGTTGTTAGTTGTGTAAAACAGATGGTAAATACATGCTCATGAACCATGAAAAATATACAAAAAACAAATCAAATCCAATAATTAGTGCAAAAGTATTTTCGACGTATTGTAACGTACGATACGGTAATATTAAGTGACGCTGGTTATAAATCTGCGGTGGAACTAAACAGATAATATTTTATCGACCTTCACTTGTGAAGTTCGACACGCACTTGTTTGTTGTGTTGTGTGTTGTATTTTACTTGTTATCGTTTTTTTTTTTTATAAATAACAAAAGATCAGACTGCTTAAAAAGCCAACTAAAAAGACGTAAACAAGAAGGAAATCATGCTGTGTAGTCAGAGGATACATATGAGCGAGCTGGCTGACCAAAACCAGTTGTATCCTCCGACTACACAGCATGATTTTCTTCTTGTTTACGTCTTTTTAGTTGGCTTTTTTGACGGGTTTTTTTTGTTTACGTCTTTTTTGTTATTTTTTATAGAATTAGGTACATTTAAACATATAAGTATTATATATTTTTGTAATCACCTCTTAAAAGCCTTCATTTTGATACCCTACACGAAGGGTCTGGAAGAAAAAAAAAATTGGGTCCCCACAATATGGCGCAGAAAAGCCGCCATTTTTCTATTTTGCTATTCGAATGTAGCCAGTGACACTCACAGGGTTAAGACGAATCGATTGACGTCAGAATCATCAAAATCGGCCAACGTGTTTGGTCTCTAGAACTCCATATAGGAACAATCATACATACATAGACTGATAAACACATTACCCTCCTTCGGAAGTCGTGTAAAAAGGTTGAACCATTCAATAATAATAAAACAAAAAACCGGCCAAGTGCGAGTCGGACTCGCGCACGTAGGGTTCCGTACTTGGTAAATTGCGGTTAACGATTTATGACGTATTAAAAAAAAAATACTTATTAGATCTCGTTCAAACCAATTTTCGCTGGAAGTTTACATGTTTAATGTACATCATATATTTTTTTTAGTTTTATCATTCTCTTATTTTAGAAGTTACAGGGCCCCCCCCTGTAACTTCTAAAATAAGAGAATGATAAAACTACACACATTTTACCACTTTGGAAGTGTCTCTCGCGCAAACTATTCAGTTTAGAAAAAAAAAAAAATAGTTACCTCAATATCATTTTTGAAGACCTATACATATATACCGCACACGTATGGGTTTAATGAAAAAAAATTGTTTAGTTTCAGTTTCAAGTTTGGGAACCCCCAAAATTTATTGCTTTTGTGTGAAAATCTTATTGTGGTTCACAGAATACATCTACTTACCAAGTTTCAACAGCATAATTCTTATAGTTTCGGGAAAAAGTGGCTGTGACATACGGACGGACAGACAGACAGACAGACAGACAGACAGACAGACACGACGAATCTATAAGGGTTCCGTATTTTGCCATTTGGCTACGGAACCCTAAAAAAACACACAAACTTGAACACCTACCACTGAATGCGCGCCAAGTGTTCAGTACTCACGTTATCGTGCATGGCCACCTTGGCCAGCGGCTCCTCACACACGCGCACCGACAGCACGGGCTCGTGCTGGCACTTCAGCAGGTCCCACAGCGTTAGCATCCCGTTCGTGTTCGTCAGCAGCATCAGCGAGAACCTGCACAGAGGCCTGTTAGTTTGCATCCTCGCTGTGCCACCGCGCAAACCGCTAAACAACGCACCTACCGGGTGGGGCTCCAGGCGCCGTCAGTTACGCAGTGCCGGTCCGGCGGCGTCCACAACACGGCCGACTCACGGCAGTCCTCGCTCCACACGCGCGCCGTCCAGTCACCTACCGTCAGGAAGTTTTTCAAGAAGCCAGGGTTGCGGCGCAACGTCCACACCGGCCCCAGGTGCGCATCGAACTGAAAACCCAATCATGATTCATTTACACAATATTTCGTAACGTAATCAATGTTTGTGAAAAATTAATCCTTTCTTGCGCCTTATTTGATTTATGCCACGACTGGCCACGATCCAGCCGTGCTCGGCGGCCGCGGAAATATAAATAGCGAGATAGTAAAGGAAACGCACTGCGCGTAAAGAACCTAATAGCGATGGGATAGGAGTATTTTGACTTTTTATACTCTCAGTTTTCATGATGCTTCATGCCATCTCAACCTGCATACTCTATGTGATTTCATAAAGTACTCACATGAATAATTTGTAAAATAAGAATACATTACGAATGAAACACCGATAACATACTTTGCCCGATAATTTGTCCGCAACAGTTTTCCCCTTGCGATTGCCACATATGACCGAGCCATCCTCGGTGCCCACCATAAACCGCGTGGGGATGGTGGGCTCGAACTCAAGCACGCTTACGCCCTTGGCGCGAGACATGGACTGCGGCTCGTTGACCTTCACCATGTCAAGCCAGAGCTCCTCGATTGGCTCGGCCATACGGCGCAGGTCCCACCACTTGAGGCCGCCTTCCATGCCGGCCGAGAAGAACTCCTGGCCCGACTTGGCGTTGTTGAAAAGCACACTGCGCACGGCGTCCAGGTGCGCCACGTGCTCGGGACACATCGCAGCTGGCGCCAGAGGGGTGCGCACGTCCCAGGCCGCCACCTGCCCGTTGATGAGCGCGCCTGCCAGCACGCTGGGGTCCTTGGGGTTGTACTGCAGGTCCAGCATAGCGCAGGGCGGTGCGATGCTCGTCATGGGGTGCAGCGACAACTCCACGTCCCAGATGTTCGCCTTGACGGACGAGTGCGTGTTCCGGTGCACGTCCACCAGCACGTAGGTGACCGCGAAGTGCTGGCTGCCATCCGGGCGCCAGCAAATGGAGCTGATGGGGCGGTGCTCTGGCTCGTCGCGGTACACGTTCACGGTGCGGCACTCTCTCTGCTCCTGTTTAGGGTACTCCTCGAGCTCTGAGTAATACGTTTGGTACATGTCGATGGCGTTATTTTGCAAGACGTAGTACTCCAAGTCCTGAAATATAATTAGTGTTACTATATTTATAAAATTAATCTATATATATAAAATAAAGTCGTGTTAGTTACACCACTTATAACTCAAGAACGGGAGGACCAATTTTTATATCTTTGTGTTTTTGGATTTATCTTCGTCCGGTTTATACGTGTTAATACTTATTATCCTATTGGATAATAAGTTGTAACACATCGAAAAAAATAACGAAAAAAAAACATTTTCATATAACAGCGCCACATCTGATTCATGATTGAAACAAAGCACACACAAAAATGAACATGGCGTTGTATGCTGGTTCCGGTAATGCCATTAGATGGCGTTGTCGATTTTTCTGTAATTCATCCTATAATTCTAATACATAAAACACAAAAAAAAATCTACCTATGTCCGTTATATACTTTGAAACCATCCTACCGATATATGCCCCATACCGGTTTCATTAGAAAATTGCCTTTCTGCGAAGATGGTTTAAGACCAAAAAATATATATTGGTAGGTAGGTAGGGTAGGTAGGGGGGTATGTAGGGTAGGGTAGGGTAGTTAGGTATGTACTGTATGGTAGGGTAGGGTAGGTAGATATGTAGGGTAGGGTAGGTAGTTATGTAGGGTAGGGTATGGTAGGTAGGTGCCATTTTTCTCAAGATAGTTCTCACATACAGTTAATTAACTGATCTCATATAAATCAATAGTATTCAACACGTGTCTCGAGCTCCCGCCAACAACAACCATTGTGTTACCTGTATAAACCATACCATTATTAACGACAACTAACAAATAAAATTTCAAAATTTAAAATCCCCCGACACATTTATCTTGCGATAGTAAAATTTCAAAATGTAAAAAACCTCCGGCACATTTATCTTGCGCAAAACACTCCGATTCAAATAGTAAAACGCCCATAACTTTTGAACGTCTGAACCGATTTTATTCAAACATAGCTAAGAACACTCTCCACAAAAACACCTTTCAAACAAAAAAAAACTAAAATAAATTATATGGCAAAACAACGTTTGCCGGGTCAGCTAGTTAAAAATAAACAAGGAGCGATAAAAACTCACAGCATAAAAAAATGCCAATATTTAATAAAGTATACACCGTGACATTTGAATCGTCTCTCAAAGACACATTTCATGTATCCAATGACTTTTAAAAATTCATAAAAAAAAAATACGAACCTAAAAAATCTGAATAATTAAAAAAAAAAAAAAAAAACATTATTATGACGCATGACGTAATTTGAAACTCCCTGTAGATACTGTGGTTCGAGCATTCGAAGGGGCGGTGACATCTTTAACAGATTGCATTCACCCGAATGAAAACCAACCTTTAATGCCTATGCACTTTGCACAAACACTAAATCACATATCTCAGTTTCCTGCACCACCGAAAGGAGTACCTAATCCATTGCTTCATATGTTTATAAACCCTTCTACTCGCAAAACACGCAATACATACTTTTGTATCTTTGTTAAATTATCAAAATGAAAGAATGCAATCGATTCTATGGATTTCTATTTTGCGCTACTCGGTTACATACATGGTTATTGCAATATTTCTTATTCAGTTTAGTTTTTAGTCGGGAACGTGGTGTATACTCACCCCAGCATTATTCATCACGCAGTTTATGTAAGTATCATCCTTTTCAATTCTGCGGCGGTATCTCTGCGTTGCTTCGGGGTCATTGACGTTCACGTCCTTTGGCCAGCCACCTTCTGCGTGGTTGGCGCTGGATTCGGTGTATTCCACTCTGTAACCAATCGTCGGGTAAAGCGCGAGGTGCGTGCGGGGCGTGCAGTAGTGGGGGCGGGGCATACCGCTCGGTGCAGGCGTCGTGCTGCGAGAAGGGCGCCGTGTGCTGCGTGGGCTGGTCCACGGGGTTGCGCAGGATGTAGCTCGCCGCCTCCAGTGCGCTCGGCGACACGCTGTCCAGGAGCTGCGGTGGCTGCATGCAGTACAACGGCTGCTTACCCATTCCTTTTCGCATCACTGCGTACAAGTGATGGATGTCCATATTTGTTACTTATTTCAAAAGTTCACTACAAAATGTAAAATTTCTTCAAGAAATGAAACTTCTTAATATATTTATAAAATAATATCTCAGCCGTATATATAAGTTTCTATGTGATCTCAGCCTCGAAAACAAGATGATAGATAGAAGATTGACAATAGATTATTTTCTACTAAAACCAACCAGCAATACAGACATAAAAAGGTTTATAACAACACTTGGTGGTAAGGAATATTAATTAATCATGCCTCGTAATTAAATGAATAACAGCCGCACAAGTTTATCTTCAAGATTAATTGGCGCCAGTCGACTGCGTCTCAATCTATATATATTAATTAATATATGGACTGAGGACATAATCATCCATTACAATGATTAAAACCAGACCTGCGATAGCTTAGTTACAAAAATGTTGTTGGGCGCCACTATCGCAGCAAGTTTGCTAGCGGCAATATTATCATTTTTAGTAGTTTTAGTAGTTATAGGACATTTATTTATCATTTAAATAATTCATTAAAGAAGGAATTTAATCTTCTGGCAGCATAGAATGTCTTCCAAATCGGAAAACACTATATCACGCACTATACTTCTTGTTACTAATTTAGTAAGGGGAATTTTTAACTGCACCTCTATTTAGAAATTTAAGCAAACAAAATATCTCCACTAATAACCTACTGCAAAACAATATTACTCACCGTAAAACAAAAATACTGATTTGCACACAAATTATTCAATTAAATATAAAATAAATGTGAATTAGTCCAAGAGCGAGCGAAGCGAGCTCGGGAGCTTAGGGCACCCCGACACGGATAGGTTAGGTTCGAAGGAGATGACGGGAGCTGAAGTGAGCGAGCAAAGCGAGCGAACTCAGCTCCCGTCATCTCCTTCATGTTAGGTTACTTTAGACCCTGCAGACAGAAATAGGAGCCCTGCGCAGCGGGGCTCCGTCGACTTTGTTTCGTTTCCCCCCCTCTCTTAAAACTTAAATATTTTGTTGCACTCGAAGAATTATTAGATTTACTTTTAGTTAACAGATAGTTATTCAGTAAAACAGTTAAGCTTTAAAGATCTAGCAGTATAGTATAATTCATTTATTTGATGAGCAAATTTAGTGTGCAATTCAGTATTTTTGGTAGTAATTTCGAATATTTTGATTGAAAAAAGGGGAATTACAGTTAAAGTATTAAATACCACCCATTTAGTAACAGGAGCAGCATTTCATGACTTTGCACCCGATTTTTCAGGACCAAGATGTACGATGCCAACTCGACCAGATAATCCGACCGAATAATCATTGTTATGCTAATTTTAATGTTTAATTAATACGAGATGTTTAAATGAAACAGGAACACTTATTGTAGGACTTTTGGATTTGTTCTCATTTTAACTATTCCACATTTGACGAAGTAAATGTGTTTGATTATGTTATTCTTATTAAGTTGTCAAACAATGGCGGATGTTATAATTTCTATGACCAATAACCAGATTTAATAATTTAATACGAGAACTAAACAAATTTGAGTAAATGATTAAATACTAAGAAGTCTTAAGACTATTTTACACAGCTATGTAATAATGAGAAACTTTCTAATTAGTAAGATTGTTAGATCACCGGAAACTTGAATAGTTTTGTTATTAGATGACTATTTCAATAATAAACTACAAACCACTTTGTATTTGTGAGTATTGAGGTTTTTTAATGTTAAAATAATTAACTGATCAGCATTTTAGTATTGTTTGCTAACTTTACTCAACTATCCAAGTAATTAGTGTCTAAACAAAAACATTAAGGAAGTCCCGCCCACTTAGAACGCGGATCGCGCGGACGGTGTGTAAAAAATAATACTGATGAATAAATGTAATTGAAGAGATGTTTGAAAACCTAATAAACATGTAACGTTAATTGTCATAAAGTGATTGTGTAATCTATAAAAACATTTAAAAAGAGTATCCTGGAGTTTCTGGCTAGGTCTTCTCCAGCGACCGACGAAAGCTTTGTGACCTAGCAAGCCACACGATGTGGTTTTAGCTTCAAGTTCGTTTGAAAACTCAAAGTGCCTGTAACTAAATCAAATAAACACTCTGAGTTTCAATCCAGTGTTGTGTATTATTGAAGTTAACCCGCTCCAGTCAAGAATAAAGGAATTGCCTCTAGACATTGGGGTTAATGATGGCGGTCCTACGATTCATAGGTACTCCGACGTGACATATATATTATAATATTGGCAACACATGTTATTGGGTGATTTTTAATTGTCTACACTTATTGTCTATGCTTTAAAAGCAAGACGATTTCAAATTTGGATTAACTTGTGTTTTTGACAGTTGGTTGAAAAGAAAATTCTAGCTTATTGGTTTTTGAGAATTCTTCAGAGCATGTTATAATTTTGGAGTGTATTAATTTAATAGAAAGATGTAGTGTTTATATTGGAGTTATTAGTAATGAATTAAATGAGCAAGTGCATGTACTAAAAGGCGGTGTTTTTCTACTGGATCCCAATAGTTAATAATCCTGTGAGGGCAAAATTTTCCCTCAAGAGGTCATGGGCCCTTTGCCTTCGAAGATTGGATGAAGATGAGCCTCCAAGATTGGATGAGGATGAGCTAAGCTACCTACCCAGGCAAATATATGGTAATAATTCTATAATTTTTGGAAGTAATAAATTAGAAACATGACAGAAGAATTGTCAAAATTAGACAAAAATTCAAACTATCTAATTTGGAAAAAGAAATTACAACTACTACTATTATCAAAAGGATTAAAATCAGTTATAGAAGGTTTAGATGTTCAACAAAAACTAAAAGAAGAATTTATTAGCAAAGATGCAAAAGCCAGATTTATAATTATTAATAGTGTGGATTCAAAATATGTTGGACGAATAATTGATTACGAAAATGCAAAAGAAATTTTAGAAACACTGGATAGAATATTTTTGGGACAGATTGAAACGGAAAGATGTTATTTACTGCAAGATTTTTATAATTATAAATTTAAACAAATTGATTTACTAGAGGATATTGGAGACCTAATGAACATCGTTAATTCAATAAAGAGTACTGGAATGAACATAACTGATACACAGATTGTGTCGAAGATTCTATGTATTTTACCTAAGGAGTTATCGAGTTTCAGGACAGCATGGGAATCTACGGCTAAAGAGGACAAAACTTTGGTAAATCTAATGTCAAGAATTCAATTAGAAATTAAAATGAAAGAAAGAGATAATAAAAATTCAGAAAATAAAGAAAATTGTGAAACATTTTTAGCGATAAAAGAATATTTTAAGTGTGGAAAGACAGGATACATTGCAAAATTCTGCAGAAATAAAGAAGATACAGAGTCCAAAAGCATGAAGAACAACAGATTTATCATATGCTTCAAGTGTCTGAAAAATGGGCATAAAAATACAGAATGTAAAGAAAAATATAATTGTGTGTTTTGTAAGTCAAACACACATTATTCAAAATTTTGTTTAGAAAAACCACAATTTTCGGTAAGTAATTGTACACAATTAGAAAATGATGATGAGGAAACTATTGAGTTCATATTAGATTCCGGAGCTAGCAGCCATATAATTAATTCTGAAGTATTTTTACATTTGAAAGAAAAGTGTAATTATAAAATCTCGACAGCTGACGGCAATACACATATTATTGACACTGTGGGAAAGGTGTTATGCAGGTCTAATACCAGTTTGCATAAAATTACATTCAATGATGTGTTACTAGTCCCGAAGTTGAAGAAGAACCTAATTTCAATTTCAAAAATAGCGGATAATAATTATAAAATTATATTTTTCAGAAAAGGATGTAAAATATACGAGAGAGATCGTACCTGCTTACTGACTGGTGAGTTAAGGAGTGACGGACTGTATTATGCAGAGCTGTCAGCGACTCGATAAAATACAAAGTCAGTAAACTTTTTATCTTCTATTAATAATTTTTGGCATAGAGCTTTGGCA
The DNA here is from genome assembly GCA_949775005.1 of Orthosia gothica. Taxonomy (NCBI): domain Eukaryota; kingdom Metazoa; phylum Arthropoda; class Insecta; order Lepidoptera; family Noctuidae; genus Orthosia; species Orthosia gothica. The sequence goes on along the minus strand of OX459062.1, from coordinate 18,532,043 downwards.
CATACTTCTATTTCAAAAACGCAGAAAATAGTGTATGGTATAAATTCAAAATATAGTGACAATAAAATTGACACATGCGAAGTCTGCACACGTGCAAAACTTTGCAGAAGACCTTTCAATACCGAAAGGTATAGAGCTACTAGGCCATTAGAAATAGTTCATAGTGACATTTGTGGTCCAATAGGTTCAGACACGTATGATGGATTTAAATATTTCATCACTTTTCTAGACGACTATACTCATTTTGCTAAAATTTATCTCATCAGAACTAAGAGTGAAGCTTTTTCGAAAATAACTAATTTCATTAATTTATCCGAAAATCATTTTAATTTAAAACTTAAAACATTTAGATGTGACAATGGTGGTGAATATACATCAAATAATTTCAAAAAATACTGTTTAAATAAGGGAATTTCAATAGATTATACAATACCGTATACTCCACAACATAACGGGAAGAGAGACTAAACCGAACAATTATGGAGAGAACTCGTGCTCTTCTTTTCGACATGAATTTGCCGAGAGAGTTATGGGGCGAAGCGGTGTTAACAGCAACATACATAACCAATAGGTGTTCCAATACAATTAACGAGAGAACACCATCAGAAATGTGGTTTAATAAAATTCCAAACTTAAAACATATGAATATTTTCGGTTCTTTGGCTTATTACAAAATAAATACAAAACTAAATAAATTAGATTCCAGATGTAATAAGGAACTGCTAGTAGGATTTACGAACAATGGGTATAAGATTTGGGATCCGGTGGGTTTGAAGGTATGTTATTCAAGAGATGTGACTTTTAATAATAATGCGAAAGATGTTTTGGAATTTTTAAAGCAATGTGATAAGAGTGCTAAAGTTACAGATTTATATAAATTATTTAAAGAAGAAGAGCAGGTGGAAGAACAAAATGAGAAGAGAAGAGTCATTACAGCTGATAGTGGTTGTGAAGTTGAGAGGGGAAGTTTTTATAGAGAAGATCAGAAGAAGAAGACAGATGTCGAAGCAACGGTGGAGGAGGAATTTTCTATTTTGGAAGAAGAACGAAATGATGTCATAGAGGAAGAGGGAAATGATGTCATAGAAAATATTTTAGAAGAAGAACGAAATGATGAAAATGAAGGAATTGATGTTTTTGAAGATAGTATTGCTGAAGAATTATCAGATAATAATAGTATAAGAGAAGTTATTTTGGAAGATAGTAGTAAAGAAGTGAATAATGGAAATGAAATTGAAGATAGTAGATTGACGGTGGATGGAAATGAGTTGTTTGTGGATGCGGAGGAGTCCGTTGAAGAAATTAGTGGTAAAAGGATTTTGCCAAAACGTGATAGAAGATTACCGATAAGGTTGAAAGATTATGATTTAGAAACGTCACTTTTAACTTATAGCGAAGTGTTGAAGAGTGATGAGAGAAGTTTATGGGAGAAAGCTATTAAAGAAGAGATGGATTCTTTGGAGAAAAATAAAACTTGGGCAGTTGTTGATAAAATAGAAGCTGGAAATAGAAGATTAATAACTAGTAAATGGATTTTTACTGTGAAATCGGAAGGAAGATACAAAGCACGACTGGTTGCTAGAGGATTTTTACAAAAATATAATATAGATTATAAAGAGATTTATAGTCCAGTGGTGAATACTACTAGTGTAAGATTATTGCTTTCGATTGCTGCACAGAAAGGTTTAAAATTAAAACAGTCTGATGTAAAGACAGCATTTTTGTATGGAGAGTTAAATGAGGATATTTTTATGGAAATTCCATTAGGATATGATTATGGTGAAAATAAAGTATTGAAATTAAAGAAGAGTCTCTATGGTCTTAAACAAGCACCGCTGATGTGGAATAAGCGGCTAACTGATTATTTAAAGAAATTGGGATTTGAACAATTGAAATTAGATCCATGTTTGTTTTTGTGTAAAGAAAAAGAAATTTACTTGGCAATATATGTCGATGATGGAATTTTATTAGGAAATTGTGAAAATGAATTGAATAATATAATAATAGGAATGCAAAAAGAATTTGAAATTAGAAAATTTGATTAAGTCGAGAAGTTTATCGGTATTGATATAAAGGTTGGAGCAAATTATTTGAAAATTTATCAGGAATCTTACATTGATCAAATGTTAAATAAATTTGGATTTATTGACTTGAAAGAAATTATATTTCCGAATATTTTAGTTGATACACATCAAGAGGGGAAGGGTAATAGTAATGATGTGCATCGTTATAGGCAGTTGATAGGGTCTTTATTATACTTAGTAAATAAAACTAGACCAGAAGCTTCATTTCATGTTGGTTATAGTAGTAGACATCAAGAGAATCCTAATTTAAATGATTTTGCTAACATTAAAAATCTCTTCAGATACCGTAAGAGCTCTATATCTTCTGGTATTGAATATTTGCATGGTAATAGTTTAGTTTTGACACCCTATTGTGATGCAGACTTCGCTGGTGATCCTGATACTAGGAAAAGTACGACTGGCTTTGTAGTTTTGTACAGTGGTGGTCCTATACATTGGTGCTCGCGTAAACAGTCCGTCACCGCTCTCTCCAATACGGAAGCAGAGTACATCTCTGCCGCAGAATGTATTAAAGATTTACTTTATGTTCAAAGTCTGATTAAGGAGATTACAGGTCATACACCAAAAACGCAATTATTTGTTGATAATCAGTCAGCTATTGTTTTAATTAAAAACGGCATTTTAAATCGGAGAAGCAAACATATTGATGTGAAATATCATTTTATTAAAGAAAAGATAGATTAAAATTTAATTGAAATTTTCTATTGTCCAACCAATTCTAATATTGCAGATATTTTGACAATAGGATTAGACAGAACTAAGTTTTTACGTTTAAGAAAGCATATTGTGAGTGATCAATGAGTTTGATGTGAACTTTAATGAAATGAATTTAGTGGCATAATTAGTTAATTATGATAGGTGTTAGATGTTATATCTTGTAGAGATAATGTTTTGGAACTTATTTGAAATTTAGGTATTAGTTATAGTTTTAAGGTTGTTTTGATTGTTAATTTGAAATTTATATTTAAGGGGGATGTTTATGTATGTAGAATATAATGATAGGTAGGGAATACTAGTATGGGTTTTTATTTTTGTATTAATTATGTGTTCAGTGTTGGAAATTGAATAAGGGGTGTTCTAGGAAAATATGTCAAAGTTAAATACAGGTTGATTTTAATTTTATTTGAGACAATATAAAATTCATAGGGGATGCTATTGGGTGATTTTTAATTGTCTACACTTATTGTCTATGCTTTAAAAGCAAGACGATTTCAAATTTGGATTAACTTGTGTTTTTGACAGTTGGTTGAAAAGAAAATTCTAGTTTATTGGTTTTTGAGAATTCTTCAGAGCATGTTATAATTTTGGAGTGTATTTTTTTGATAGAAAGATGTAGTGTTTATATTGGAGTTATTAGTAATGAATTAAATGAGCAAGTGCATGTACTAAAAGGCGGTGTTTTTCTACTGGATCCCAATAGTTAATAATCCTGTGAGGGCAAAATTTTCCCTCAAGAACACAACATTTAGTTTTACTGTACTACTGTTAGTCACTTGTCAAATAAGAAAAATAAAATGTAGCACCCGTTATTCGAAGATCTGCATTTTTAATTTACGAAAATAACCAAACAAGTTTCCCATCATGGTCCTTCGAGCTATAATGTAGTTAATCCAGCGCAGGAAAACTGATAATGTGTGCGAATTGGATACAGGCTCCAGAAAATATCCACGCCGCCGGTCGGAACAAAAAGGAACGTGCGAGTCAATTTTTCAAATTTCATGGAAATCAAGGGCAAGTGCAAAACGTTCCAGAAAATCCGATCGACACGTTCGAGTGTTCTGTGAAGATATCCATTCTTCGTGGATCAGGTTGCAAGCATATTACGATTTCCGGGACCGCCAACATAAATTCGTCACCGCGCCAAGCAAGACGAATCTGATTGGCTCACGTGATACCACGCGACACGCCGAGCCAACCAGCGACGAGCGAGCATCGGGCGAGTCCATCGCGCTCGAAGAGCAAGCGCTGCTGACGGACGGACGGAACTTGGAAGTGCTTCAAATCGCAACGCGTCCCAACAGTACATTATTACCTACCTTTTTCCTTATCTTTACCTCAATGGTCCCAACCGCCATATTTTTTTCACTCGTTGTGCAGAAAGGTTCTACAAAAACGTATTGTCTTGTTCATAAGCAGTAAAGATAATTTCAGTTACATACAAGTTACAATTTACAACACTTACAACCGATATAAATTGTTGTAGTGGCAATTTCGTTTGCAAAACAAGTTTTCAGCCCTCCAACAATGGAAGACCAAGTCAAGTCGCTCGTGCGACTTGACGTGTCGACGAGCGTCCATCAAAGGCTCCATAACGAAGATTGAAAACACCTTCAAAGACAAAGAGGCATGCTAGTTCTCCAAACAAGCGTTACTAATAAAACCGGCCAAGTGCGAGTCGGACTCGCGCACGAAGGGTTCCGTACTTGGTAAATTGCGGTTTACGATTTATGACGTATAAAAAAAAAACTACTTACTAGATCTCGTTCAAACCAATTTTCGGTGGTAGTTTACATAGTAATGTACATCATATATTTTTTTTAGATTTATCATTCTCTTATTTTAGAAGTTACAGGGGGGGGATACATTTTGCCACTTTGGAAGTGTCTCTCGCGCAAAATATTCAGTTTAGAAAAAAAATATATTAGAAACCTCAATATCATTTTTAAAGACCTATCCATAAATACCCCACACGTAAGGGTTTGATGGTGATTTTTTTTTTTTTGTTGCAGTTTCAAGTATAGGGGACCCCCAAAATTTATTGTTTTTTTTCTATTTTTCAGTGAAAATCTTAATGCGGTTCACAGAATACATCTACTCACCAAGTTTCAACAGCATAGTTCTTATAGTTTCGGGAAAAAGTGGCTGTGACATACGGACGGACAGACAGACAGACAGACAGACATGACGAATCTATAAAGGTTCCGTTTTTTGCCATTTGGCTACGGAACCCTAAAAAAGAGCGTCTTCGGAATGCCTTCCAAAAATACGAAGAATATTCTTAGGAAATATGCGCTATAGAAGCCGACCTCGATGCCGACGATGATGTAGAAGAGCAATACTTCAAAACGCTCACCGTCATTAGGGAGTTGCTGGATGATTGTAATACGATTGTAAAAAAGAGTGTATTACGAAATTTAATATACTAAGTTACCAACAATTAATGTACCAACCTACTTGGGTAAGTACTCTGAGTTCAAGTGTGAGTACTGGCCATCCAGTACCAACTGACACTGCATGTCGTTTTGTCTTTTTACCTTTGATACGAATAACAGTTGTGTCAAATAAAAGCGATATCTCTGGTCATGAGTATATTTTAATAAATAAATCCAAAGAGTAAAATAATATAATATGGGAGAGTAAATCCCTCACAAATTGGTAGCAGAGCGCGGTTAGTTTGCAAATATGTAAAATGGCATCAACTACGAGTTATCGTAATATAGAACCTACGATACATGGTGTTTGCAAGCACAAGCGGTCCTGATTAAAAATTACTTTTGGGACATCGTAAGCGGCGAGAAAACGTTACCACCAGCTACAGATGCGGCGGCGCGATCGGCGTTCAAAAAGGAGGACTTGAAGGCAAGGGCTGAAATCCTACTTTTATTATCACCGTCTGAATTAAAACAAATTAAAGTCTGCGAGACATCTAAAGCCGTATGGGACTAGTTGAAAGCTACTTACCAAAACACTGGGCCTGCAAGGAAAGCCACCTTATTAAAACAGTTGGTCCTAAAACGTATGCCCACAGGAGAAGATATACGTGACCTCATAAATAACTTCATGGACATTGTGGATAGACTCGCAGATATGGATATAAAGGTACCTCCAGAACTGCTTAGCATAATGCTTCTGTACAGTTTACCGACAACTTTTGAAAACTTTAGAATAGCCATCGAATCTCGAGACACGCTGCCTAATCCTGAAGATCTTAAAGTAAAGATTCTGGAAGAATACCAAGCTAGGTCGGGAAATGAACAGCCTGAAAGCTCAGAAGCATATCATGTCAAGAAAAACAGGCAAAGGCTATACTGCAAGAGCTGCAAAAAAGGGCCTTACTATCGATACATGTTGGGGCAAGAAGAAAAACACAAACGAAAAAGACAACGGTTCTAAATATAATTATAACGTTTGTCTGAGCACCGTAAATTCAGATGCTGATGAAAATGTCTGGTGCCCAGATAGCGGCTGCGCATCACATGTGTGCGGTGACGAATCGATGTTTTCTACCATGATCCTTGAAAAAAGCACCCTAAAGTTGGCTTTAGAGAAATATACTAGTAGAATTCAAGGCAAAGGCAGAGTTACAGTCAGCACCGATAAACACAGATACAGTTTCAATGACATCCTGTATGTTCCCGGTATATCAGTAAACCTTTTATCCGTCGCAAAGATCCCGGTATATCAGTAAACCTTTTATCCGTCGCAAAGATAACCGACAGAGGAAATAAGGTTGTTTTCGAAAAAGATAAAGCCTACGTCGTAGAAAAAACCGGTGTAATAACACTGACTGCTCGAAAGAGAGATGGGCTTTACTTCTTTGAATCTGCGCGGAAAGAGACTGCAATTTACACACCTAAAAATGGTAGTGACATTATGGAATGGCATCGCAAACTCGGCCACATAAACGAAAAAGATTTAAAGAATATGGCGAAAGATAACCTTATGTATGGTTTAAACTTAAATGATGAAAACATGGATACATGTGAGACCTGCATCAAAGGTAAATCCAGTCCAGATTACCGTTCATAAGACATAATGATCTATACACAAGTGATAACCTGGAAATAATCCATAGCGACGTTTGTGGACCTTTCAAATGCGACACACTGGGAGGATCAAAGTACTATGTTACTTTCACAGACGACTATAGTCGCTATTGTCACGTCTATTTTATCAAGAGAAAGAGTGACGTATTCAACATTTTCAAAGAATATAAAAAAGAAGTTGAGACGTTCCATAAAATATAAATAACATAAAATATAATAAAGCAGATAAAAGTAAATTATGTGACGAAAGAAGACTTAGAACGTAATCAAAAGAAGGATAGAATGTCCGTTAATAGCCCTTTGTCATATATTAATTCGAACATTAATATGCGTAGAGGAGGGTATCTGTTGGACAGCGGACCGTTCGGAATGTCACACGTTTCTGAGTCATCACCGCCGGCGCCGCCGAGTGAAACAAGTACCGAGTTGCTGCCGCCGATACCGCCATCATGCCCCCACGCCACCACTGTGGAAACAGGCACCGGCATAGATGACAGCTCGCCGGACACAAACACTTCTTTGCAATATCGTTCTCTCTGTAACTCGAACGAAGTTGCGCAGGAGTCTGTCGCACCGGCTCCAGTTAACTCAACTTTGTTGGGTAGGAATGTTACGAATATTAACGATTTTTCGAGTAAACAACTGACTATGGCTGAAGTAGTAAGCAAGGGCGAATGGAAAGAAATGGAATATGATGGACAACGGACAGTTGTGCAAAATAAAAAGTTAAAGAATCGATTCACTGGTAGGATAGGCAAGGCTCAGTCTGCTACAGTGGGAAAGTTTAAAGCGGCGGAATCATTTGTACCGCTTTTTGTTTCGAATGTTGATAAACAAACGAGTGAAGCGGATATTTGTGATTATATTAAAACTAAGACTCAGGTTACTGTAAAGCTGGAGAAAATTAATATTAAAACAGAAAGGACGTATAATGCGTTTAAGATATTTGTCTCCAAAAATAAATTAGACACCTTTTTGGATGACAGCCTTTGGCCTGAAGGAATACGCTTTAGACGATTTGTGTTTTTTAAAAAGGATAAGGATTCCGATAAGACTCAGCTCCCATCTACAAACAAAACTCCCATAAATGGTGGCTCTTAACGATAAAAGCAATATAACGTTATCGACTTTTAATTGTAAAGGTCTGAACAGGTCAGCGGAATGTGTGAGAAACTTATGCAAGAGTGCCGACATCATTGCACTCCAAGAGACCTGGATTTGGCCACACGATATGGGATTTCTAGGAAACCTAGATGACAACTTCGCGTACTACGGCAAGTCAGCCATTGACACGTCCGTCAAAGTGATCACAGGAAGATCATACGGTGGAGTGGCACTGCTGTGGAGAATATCTGTGTTTCCATCAGTATCAACAGTGAAGTGTTTCAGTGATCAATTAGTTGCGATAAAAGTTGAATACGAAAGCCGACCTATGTTGATATTTTCAGTGTATATGCCCTGCGACAACGGTAAGAGTGACAATTTGACTTTGTTTACACAAACTTTCAGTGAGATTGTAGCTATAATTGAAAGTAGTAGTATTGAGTGTGTATTATACTGGGGGATTTTAATGCCAACCCTGGCTCGCGGTTTTTTGACGAACTTACTTCACTTTGTAAAGACCAGACATGGTTTTGCGCGGACTATGAGCTGCTGCTGAAAGATACACATACGTTTGTTTGTCAAGCGAGCGGCTCGCGTCGTTGGTTAGATCATTGTTTGATAACAAGCGCAGCCAAAAACTTAATTACTAAGGCAGCAGTCTCATATGGGGTTTACCAGTCTGATCATTATCCTGTTTTGTTTGAATGTAACTAACTAAAATTAATCAGAAATTACCAGATCGGAATTCTCTTAGTAATAAGGTGCGCTGGGGTGAAAGAAATAGTGATCAAATTAATAATTATTCTAAGTATTGCAATGATAAACTAAAATTGATAGATTTTCCCGATCAATGTATCACGTGTTCTCATAAAATGTGTAATAATATGGATCATAAATTAATAATAAACAATTTGTATTTGGAAATTATATCTACTCTCCAAGAGGGTGCACAGTCTATATGTTGGCAGTAATCGCATAAAGAGACATAAATATGATAGCGCTGGTAAATGAAACTAGCACCACAGACGAAATCAAACATAAAATTATTTTTATTTGAGTAATATTTTAAAATCAAAAATGGAAGGCGACTACTGGAAACGGTAAGATCAACGACTGTTAGAATATTTAAATAAAATGATTGGTAGCTAAATCCGTTCAAAATATTTGTAAAAAGTGTTATTAATTACTAATCAAATAATGTACACAATTACTGTATTTTACAAACCTAAATCTATAATTAATTGATAAACGAATGTCACCGGATGTTGTTGCTGTGTGACGTCTTGTCATTTGTTTAAACGTATAAATAGGCTGGTTCTAGTCGAAAAAACTTAGTATTGAATTGTATTGAACTGTGCACATATCATTATAAAATTAAGTTGTGAGACTTACTGTTGGTGTGAGTAATAAAAAGTGTATATGTCGCAGGGATATGATGAAAACAGGGAATTGATCAAATCTCTAAGCGATTTGATCAAATCACGGAGGATGTTAAAATAATAACACGTTTTTATCATTTCCCTAAACAAATCTGGTGATTTGACAAATCCCAATAAAGAAATCTAGTGATTTGAACAAATCTCAAAATTGGTTCAGTGAAATGACAAAAATAACTTTTCTGTAGTAATTTAAAGGTTTATTTTGTACTTTGCTTTCCGAGGTAATCGGCTGCGTTATGTTATATGGTCAAAGAATCAGTCCAAGAGCGAGCGAAGCGAGCTCGGGAACTTAGGGCACCCCGACACGGACAGGTTAGGTTCGAACGAGATGACGGGAGCTGAAGTGAGCGAGCAAAGCGAGCGAACGCAGCTCCCGTCATCTCGTTCGTGTTAGGTTACTTTTGACCCTGCAGACAGAAATAGGAGCCCCGCGCAGCGGGGCTACGTCGACTTTGTTACATGTTTTATTATCTTTTCACTGAATCAATTTAGGGGTTTGTTCAAATCACTAGATTTTTTTTGTGAGATTTGTCAAATCACCAGATTTGCTTAGGGAAATGATAAAAACGTGTTGTAATTTTAACATCCTCCGTGATTTGATGAAATCGCTTAGAGATTTGATCAATTCCCTGTTTTCATCATATCACGACGACATATACAAGATGTCTGATCGTTATCATTTGAGAATCCTGAGTACGCCCGCTCTTACAAATATGTCACAGGCTGGAACAAATATGTCAGCGACGCACATAGGGAGGCTCGTACTTATTACCAAACGTGGCTATTGCATGGTGCACCCACTCAGGGCTCCATGTATGAGAAAATGCGCGAAACACGAAGAAATTTTAAAACTAAATTAAAAATTATTCAAATAATTTAACAACAAATAAAATTAGATATTTTGGCTAAAAGTCATTCGAAAAAGGAGTTTTCTAAATTCTGGAAGTCCACTAACAAATTAAATACCAAGCCGAGTCTCCCTGCAAGTGTCGAGGGTCTGAGCGAACCGAAAGAGATTGCCAACCTTTTTCAAAGACATTTCAAGGTTCAGTCTCTCTTTCAAGTGGGCCCGCGGGTGTTCGGTGATGAGGGGAAATTGTCGGGGTCTTGTGAACTTGCCGTAATATTTACAGCTAAACAGGTGGCTATTAACTTTAAAACTTTCGCGTTTCATAATTGAAAACAATATAATTATCACGGGAAATTTAAAAAAATAAAAAATAATAATAAAATTTCCCGTGATAATTATATTGTTTTCTAAACAGGTGGCTACTGTTATTAAGAAAATGACAAGAGGTAAGTCGCCTGGCCACGACGGCCTTAGCGTCGAGCACCTGAAGCATGCGGGGCCACACTTGTATAGGGTTCTTGCCCTTCTTTTTAATTTATGTCTCAGTCACCGTTATTTGCCGCAGGACCTTATGCGTACAGTGGTGGTTCCGATTATTAAAGACAGGACGGGGGACGCCTCTGACGTGTCCAATTACAGGCCTATTTCGTTAGCCACGATTGTCGCCAAGGTCTTGGACAGTTTGCTTGATCAACAGTTGGCTAAACAGGTTGACCTCCATGACGCACAATTTGGCTTTAAATCTGGATTATCCACGGAAAGTGCCATTCTGTGCCTCAAGCAAACTGTTCAATATTATACTTCCCGAAAAACACCTGTTTTTGCTTGTTTTTTGGACCTGTCAAAGGCGTTCGACCTGGTGTCGTATGAGGTACTATGGGATAAGTTGCGAAGTGATACAACACTACCTAATGAAATTACATCCTTGTTTCGTTATTGGTAGTGTCAGGTGGGTTGAGGCTCACTCAGATGTGTACCAGCTGGAGTGCGGGGTGAGGCAAAGGGGGTTAAGCTCACCACGCCTCTTCAACTTGTACATAAACCAGCTAGTCGGTGAGCTTAGCAGCGCCAGAGTTGGATGTCATATTGATGATGTTTTTTTGAACAATATTAGTTATGCGGATGACATGGTGCTGCTAAGCCCATCGATATGCGCTTTGAGGAAACTGGTGGCTATTTGTGATTCCTATGCAGTGTCCCATTGGCTCAAGTACAATGTAAAAAAAAGCGAACTTATTATGTTTAAGGCGAGTGCCATGAACTATTCTGATGTTCCCGGTGTCTCGCTCTGCGGCACTCCTTTAGAATGGGTGACAAAATTTAAATACTTGGGTCATTGGGTCACTGATGATCTTAAGGACAATATGGATATAGAGAGGGAGCGCAGGTCGTTGGCTGTCCGATGTAACATGCTGGTTCGAAGATTTGCACGTTGTACAAATCAAGTTAAGGTAACTCTTTTCAAAGCTTTCTGTCAGTCATTCTACACGTACAGTCTTTGGACCCGTTTCACTCAGAGGACAAACAGCGACCTGCGTGTCCAATACAATAACGTGTTTAGGATACTGTTGGGGCTGTCGTGGCGTTGTAGTGCGTCCACTATGTTTGCGGAGGCGCACACAGACGATTTTTACGCCATTATAATAAAAAGGACCGCCTCCTTAGCCCACCGGCTGCGCTCCGCCACCAATAGTCTCCTGAGCGTGTTCTCAGATCGGTGGGACTCCCCTCTCCTGCGGCACTGGGTGAGAATCCATATACCAATTGATATTTTAAATACTTTTTGTCTCCTTATTACTAACACTAGTTATTAAGTTATCTTGTTGCTACTAACACTATGGACTCATGTCTGAAATAAAGAATTTGAATTTGAATAACAAGAAGATAAAGTCCCTGCAGTCTGACAATGGTACAGAATACCGTAACAAGGAATTTGATGATTTTCTCAAATCACATGGCATCAAAAGAAGATTGACCACAGTTTACACTCCTCAACAAAATGGGATTAGCGAGAGGAAAAACAGATCCTTGCTAGACAAAGCCAGATGTCTGTTAATTGAGGCCAAGGCACCTAAAAAGCTCTGGGCAGAAGCGATAGCAATCGCAAACTACCTCATAAATCGTAGCCCATCCAAAGCTCTGACTGGTGAAACACCGTTCAAGAAATGGCTAGGCCGAATACCATGTGGACAGCATCTTCACGTGTATGGTAGGAAGACATTTGTTTTGAAAAAGAACAAACGAGGCAAACTGACCCAGAATGCCAAAGAAGGCGTATTCATGGGGTACTCGATGACCTTGAAGGCTTACCGAGTGTACATACCTGAAGACGATGATGTAGTGATAAGCAGGGACATAAAAGTCATAGACAAGATGTATTTTGAAGAAACAAGTCATAACTATGATAAAGTTATTAACGAAATGGAACACTCTCGGAAACCCGAAAAACACAATGATATTATGAAACATAAGAGAGTACAACCAATAGAAATTGAAATAACAATGAATGAGAAAGAAAATACGTCACAAAATGTCAACGAGGAGGAAGAAGTTTCTTCGATAGAAGAAATAGATTCTTACGATGACGCATTAGATGTTGCAGAAATATCTGAAAATGGGAGGCGGCAAAGAGAGAGGCGTCCGCCCGCGTGGACCAGAGATTTTATACTGGACCAGACAGAAGAAAGTCACCTACTGTCGGATATATCCTATATATCCGATGAGAATAAAGATGATTTAACCCGTGCTATATAATGAATATACAATTCAACTTTTATTAGGGTATGATATAAAACCATAATGCATTATTATAAAGGTATGTAACTTATTATAAAATGAATGTGAATAATAAAAGAGAAATAGTTTTTTCATCAATAGTAATTACGAAATAAAACAAAGTATCAAATTATTACCTACTAACTCATGAAATCAAACACCACACGTAAACAATCTTGTTTTTGTATGAATTCGGCGTCTAGCTCCTATTGTCTTTCTTTAGATTTATACATCATGGAAAACAACATCTCCTGTAATTCACTTTTAATTGTTTTATTCAGTTTTCACTGAATAAATGTTATTAACAAGACCACAACAAATCAAAACAACACGCCATCTTGTTTTGGAAAATTGCGGTTGACATTAGTATAGCATTGCCATATAAAAAGTTTGCAACAACAGAATGTCTACTTTCGTTTGCCAGACTCTAAGGCCTCTGCTCAGAGTAATGACTAAAGCATAGAGAGAGCGAGAAATTTCAGTCTAGTTATACTCTTTTTACTTATGACACATTCAGTGTGAATAACAAGGACAGGCATATAGTTATAAGGGTTGCTTATGGCAATGCTGTCCACATTTTCGATCTCGGTAGTGATGTGCCGTATTTTGCAGAGGTATCGATATAAATTTATTTTCAACATATAATTTACTTATCGGAATGAATGTATTGGCATGTCATAAATTCCTTGGATTATAAAAACAAAGAATACATTCTTTGTTTAAATAATCTCGCTCGGGTTTCAACAGGCTTTTACATGATAGTCATATTCATTCTTCTTCTTGGCGTGTGATCTGCAAAAAAAACCAAACACTGATGTCAGTTTTTTTAACCGCTTTCCAATCTCCAACGTAAGTAACGAGCATTAGTTTGCAGCTTATCGTTCCTTCCGAAGCATGAAAACATCTTACTTTTCTGTTTACCGACTTATAAAACCAGGTTATTAATTCGATACATATGTATTTAATATTGTTGAAATTGCACAATATTCATATAATTTACGTTATGTGGGCTTCTGAACACGTGTGCCAAATTTTATTCCTGTTTGTATATATGTATGTTTGTCCATTCCACGCATTTCTCCGAAACTCATGATCGGATTGTGATTATTATTTTTTATTGGATATAGAGATATAGAGATACTTACTCTCAACTTAGGGAACAGTATAAGTTTCATCAAAATCGGTTAAGCAGTTTTTAAGATATGAAACATACAACCGAACTCCTTCACGACAAACAGCACGAATGTGTAAATTTTGTATTTTGTCCAGCCTTTAGGTACCTTACTACAGAACTTGCTGATGATGATGTACCAAATGTGATGGTGTGTAATTAAAAAGAAGAATAAAAAACTTTTTCACAAAAAATAAACCGACTTCAAAAGCATAACACTTAAAGAAAATAACTTTCGCTTCGGAAGTCGGTGTCGCAAAGCGACAAAAATAAAGGAGGTATTATTAAGACATTTATTTTAGCTTTTTAGTGTTTTACTTTGGAAGTCGGATTATTCTTTGTGATGGTTTTTTTCATCTAAAATTTATGAAATTAAATAAATACAATCGGGTCAAAACGAATTTTTATTTAATATTTGAGGATATAAAATAAAATGCTTTCTTCTAGTCTACTGTCCTTTAAATATTACAGTTTTAGTCAAATGTGACCAAATTTTTCTTGATTATCCCCAGTTTTCTTTGTTATGTAGTGAATTCTAATATTTAAATAGTTCTGCGTAATCGTTTTAATCAAAAGTGCTCTGTGATCTTCTGTGAAGTCATTCTCTAAACCGTGTTCAATTATATCGGCAAAAACGTTCGTAGGTAATAGAAGATTGCTTACTATTAAAATCATATTAGTCATGTGTTTCGGCAATCCTAACATTCTTGTTCCATTTTTTAATTCATACTGGCGGAGTATTTTTTTACTGGAAGATGGTTTTATTAACCCACCTCGATCCTTAACACCAATTAACAAATAATTGCTTTCTTTGGTTTCGAGGCTTTGTAAACATACTTCACAAATCAATTTTTTTTTTAATGATCGTATAACACTTCCTGCTATATAATTTACAATATCTCTGGCGTATTCTGAAAGAGCACATGGATCATAAATGTAGTCATGTTCATTTGTTTCCAACAGCGATTCATCACGCTGCAATACGCGGCCACTAGAGGTACAGTTGTTAAGGATTCTGCAGAATTTCTGCGGACTGCAATTAAGAATTTTAATTTCTTCTAATGGCAAGCAATTCCCTGTGGCACTTTATTTAAACTCAGCGTGCACAATTAATTTTTTGTAAGCAGCTCGAAACATTTTGGCTGAAGGATTATTGTTAAAACCACACATTGATCTTATAGCACCAAAAAATAATTCAATATGGTCTTGATTCATTTTGTAACTGCAAATATATTTCATTACAGAGTTTTCTCCTTGAATTAACGTTTCATATAAATAGAGCAAAGATTTCATACATATAATGAATCCAATGAATCCTGTTGATCTGTTTGTATGTATAATTCTAACTCCATTACATTTTAATTCGGAGATATATTTTATTGTCATTTCAAAGAACAACTTCGTTTCTTCTATATTGAAACTTGTTGTGGCTCGCATCGCAGTCAGAAAAGCCTGGAATCCCTTTTATTTTACAATACTCCAGGGCCTCGGCTACTGAGATACTCAATAATTGAGTTACTAAGCGGACTTTCATTTTTTGCTTTACAAAATTGATGTGTTCATTTTTTAATTTATTGGCCAAATCACAGATAATATAATAGCCAAATGCAGTCCCTCTTCATTTTGAAGTTGATTAAGTAACTCGATATAATGCCAATCAACATTCCTGCCTTGTATGTCTATAATTCTTTTTTTGTCAGCGAATGTGTTTCTGACTAGTTTAATGTTATGGCACGGATCAGGCCAAATGCAAATACTTGAACCATTGTTTTGAAATCTGTACAGCTGCGATGACAAGTCACAACCTAAATCTGTGCACATCGCCTTATTTGTGGTTGCTGTTGAGGTATTCATAATAATATATTGACAGAAAATAAACAAATCAAAATGACACATCAAATTAAATAGAAAACATATAAAGCCAGTACTATAGAGTTTGGAGTTTGCTTAAACCTTTTCTAACATCCTCCCTTTTTGGAAAACTCTATAACGTTAACCCAATCAGCCCACAAATAAATGCCAATCTAGGCTTGAAAACAGGCTTAGTCAGAATATCAGCACATTGGTATTCAGTAGGAACATATTTGACTAGTAATTCTTTATCAGTAACTAATTCTCTGACATAGAAATGTCTAATCGCAATGTGCTTCGTCCTTCTGTGCAACTCTGGGTTTTGCGCAAGCTTTATAACTGCATCATTATCAATTTGTAAAATTGGGATATCATTCAGTGTCGTTATCTCATTGAAAAGTCTTCTCAGCCAAACTATCTCTCGTGCTGTTTCGCTTGCTGCGACTATTTCAGCTTCTGTGCTCGAGATCGCTACAGATGTCTGTCTGCGACTTGCCCAAGAGATCACTCCTCCTGCATAGATGCACATAATTCCAGAAGTCGAACGTCCTGTACTTTGATCCCCACCGTGATCAGAGTCGCTGTAGCATTCTAACTCTCCGGGTTTGTGTCCCTTTTTGTAAACGATTGCCGAATCTAGTGTTCCTTTAAGGTAACGAAATATACGTTTCACCTTATGAACATCTTCATTCGTTGGACGGTCAAGTGTTCTAGATACCACGCTTACGGCATATGAAATGTCTGGTCTGGTTCCTGTCATTAGGTATGCCAGTGCACCGACAGCCTCCCTGTACGGAAACTTGGCTTGTTCATTGTCCGTCTCCGTATCTAACTGTCCTTCTTTAATTATTGGGGTGCTGATTGCCTTACAGTCACTCATTCCAAATCTTTCCAAAATCTTCTTGGTATACAATTTTTTGAGAGACCTTGATGGAACCATCTTTGTGGTTGTTAATTTCTAGCCCAAGAAAGTAGGAAGCTGGCTTCGTGGTAATCTTGAACCTTCTCTTTAGTTCAGCCAAAAACTTTAATGATTCCTTTTGATTAGTGGAGGCAATCAAACCATCATCAACATACAGTCCTATGATAGTTTTGCTCTCAATTTTTTGTTGTTTATTTACAACCAATCGAATAAATAGACAAGGATCAGTGTCTGACTGTTTAAATCCGATTGTCTTGAGATAGTCAACTATGCATTTATTCCAACAACGTGGAGCTTGTTTGAGTCCATACAGACTTCTCTTCAATTTGCAAACTTTGTTTGTGCCATCGCTAAATCCTTTTGGTTGATTCATAAAGATATCTTCATCAAGTGAGCCATTCAGAAATGCAGTGGCAACATCAAACTGCATGAGAGTTAGCCCTTCGTTTGCTGCGATACTTAGAATTGATCTGATTGTCGCCAATCTAGCTACAGGGCTGAATGTTTCATCATAATCAATTCCTTTCTCTTGCGTGTAGCCTCTTGCCACGAGTCGTGCTTTATACTTGTCAAGGCTTCCGTCGGCATTTATCTTCTTCTTGAAGACCCATTTACAAGTTATTAGTTTTCTATCTTTTGGCCGATCTACCAAAATCCAAGTTTTGTTGGCATTTAAAGATTTAACTTCGCTTTTCATAGCCTCGAGCCATTCAGACTTCTGTGGACTTTTTATAGCGTCTTCGTACGTCGTGGGCTCATCATTGATCAAAGCAGAGACAATAAAGTCATCATATCTGCTTGGAGCATGCAGTTTAGACCTGTCACGAAGTGTTCTAGTATCAGGGATATCATCATGATCTTCGTCTGAATAATTTATTCGACACCCATCTGGTTCAGGAGACGACTCGTCCAGATGTTCCTCTTCTAGACTTAAATCATTAGATGTTTGAGGCAATACTTCCGTATTTTGTGGTATATCCTCCCTTGCTTCAAACATTGGTTGATTTTGTGGAGTCTTTGGAAATTTGAGTTCGATTTCTGTCGTAGTGCGTTCATCCTCTTCCTCTGATAAATCTGATTCCAATCCAACTGATTTTATTAGAGTTTCTTTAAATGTAACATCTCTCGAGCGAATCAATGACGGTTCGTTTTTATTATTAAATCCCAGTAATCGATAGCCATCATCACCATCATATCCAATTAAAATACATTTTTGAGCTTTCTTTGACATCTTTGTTCGCTTCTGTTTGGGAACATGTGCAAAACATTCTGTTCCAATGACTCTCAGATGTTTTATGGACGGCTTCTTTACAAACCACAGTTCAAATGGTGACTTTCCTTCATGAGAAGTTGGCCCAGTTCTGTTCAGGATGTACGCAGCCGTGTTAACAAGCTCTGACCAACAGGCAAGTGGAAGTTCTTTGTGAGCGTGCATCATAGTGCGAGCGGCTTCCACGAGGGTTCGATTTTCTCGTTCACTGGACCCGTTTTGCTCTGGTGTATATGACATTGTAAACCGGTGCTGTATACCATGCGAGTGGAGTATCTTCTCAATGGCTTCGTTTTTGAATTCTCCTCCATTGTCGCTGATTATTGTTTTAATAACATGACCAGCTCTCTTCGTTTCATTGATCATCTGCACGAGCTTGTCTTTGACTTCAGACTTATGCTTGATGAAGTAAACATGACGAAAATTACTGTAGTCATCTTTAAACAATACAAAATACCGAAACTTCATGAATGAATTTGGAAAAGGACCACATACATCTGTGTGTATCGTCTCTCCTGGTTCTTTAGCTCTATCTCTTCTTCCAAATTTATGTCTGTGTGTCTTTCCATATACACATCCTGTGCATAATTCAGAATCGAGTTTGACTTTGATACCAAGTTCGTTTTCAATCAATTGTTTAACGTGTCTTTTGTTCTGATGAGCGAATCTTTCATGATAAAGTTGCAAAGTGTCTTCTGTTGACAAAGTGCTCACTTCTGGGGTTGGATTTCTAATAGTCTGAACTTTCAGCTTATAGAGACCTCCATTCTTGACACGTGTGCCAATCAAGTTCACTTTTCCATTGTTTATCAGCTGACAGGATTCTCTCTTAGATGTGAATACACTATTTTGTAGCTTGTCTTGAGCAGCGAGTACAGAGAACAGGTTGCGTCTTATTGCGGGAACGTACCAAACATCACATAATGTGATATGCTCTTGTCGACCATAAACATCAGCAATCAATTCGACTGTTCCTTTTCCAATGGCTTCAGTTGTAGATCCATTTGCAATGGTAACCGTCTGATTCTTAGTGAAGTGTTGAAAAGTGGAGAATATGTCAGGTTGACAAGTGACATGGCTTGTTGCGCCATTATCGACATACCAATTGTCAAGATCTTCAAAGTTGGTTAATGCTTCATTGGTCTCAACTTGCATAAGAGTCAGGTTTAAGTTGATATTGTTAGCTTTTTTAGTAGATGGTTGTTGTTCTTTGGAAGGTTTTCCATCAGCAATCCATTTTCGACATTGTTTGACGTTATGCCCAATAAGTTTACAATACCCGCATTTCTTCTTCGTTTTGCGAAAAGACTTCTGTATAACTAGCGCTTGAGCCTCAGAATCTTCTTCTTTATTAGTCAGAGATCTTTCGTAACTGCAAATTTGCGCTGTCAAATTTTCAATGTTACGGTCCTTTTTTGACATGAGCATCCAACTTGACTTGAACGGGAAGTAACTATCGTCTGGTAACGTTTCTAAAATCTTGCATATGAGTAGAATCTCAGGCAGATCAAATTTGGTTTCGTCCTTACGTAGCTCAACCTTTAATTCATGCCATATGTTTTTCAATTTGGATATATTCATGGACATGTCATGTAGGGGATCTTTGCGATAACTAAAGAAGCTGTAGCAAAGGTTATAGCTTTTATCTTCAGATGTGCCGTCGAAAAGGGTATGTAATTCATCCCAAATCTGTTTCGCACTTGTGAGTCTCATTACCTTTTGCAATGTGACATCTGACATATTTGCCATTAACATGAGCATCGCGGCACTATCTTTTTCATTATAGTCTTGTAGAGCTTTTTGATAACTAGCCTGGTCTGCCGACGTAGCTGATGCACCAGGTTGCGTAGGAGGCTTTAGATTGCCGTTGATAGCATCTAATCCGCCAGGCGTTCCTCGAAGCAATAACAGTACCTTGCAGCGCCATGTTGACCAATTTTCTTTACCTTCCAAACGACCAATATCAATTTTACAGCTCGTCGAAGGAGTTGACATTTTGACAGATCTTGTTCGAATTTGGTTTGAAAATCGTTGCTAATTTTTATTGTATAATTATTTTACACAATCACATAAAATATTATTCTTTGCTCATTTCAAGTATCACGAAATATTTTCAATATATTTTTCGTTACTATAAAACCGTGCTCTGCTACCATGTTGAGGTATTCATAATAATATATTGACAGAAAATAAACAAATCAAAATGACACATCAAATTAAATAGAAAACATATAAAGCCAGTACTATAGAGTTTGGAGTTTGCTAAAACCTTTTCTAACAGTTGCACCATCAAATGTTAATGTTACAACATTTATACCAGCTTCGTTCAGTAACGTTAAACATTGCTGGACCAGAGTTGCTTTTTCATGTGCTGTAATTGAATCTATTAAGAAGTAGCCCACCGGAATCTTCCAGTTATCGTTGATAGATGTCAACATAAAAGTCAGGGCTTCTCTAGCTAATGGTACTGCATCGGAGTCCAGTTCACAACCCATGTTAACATAGCCAAAGTAATTGGTGCCATCCCACTCTACTATTTTACGTATTGCCATTTCATCCAAGCTTAAGGCGCAAAATATTGGTTTTGCTTTGTTAGCACCTGCGCGTAACTTTAATGCATTAAAAGCTTCTGCAGTGAATCCTGGATTACAGTCAATGCCTTGATACCACTTGCCGATAGTTTTAGGATGCGGCAGCACGTTATCCAACTCTTGCCGTACAAAGTTGTGCACGTGAAGATAAATAATGTAATGTCACGGCAAACTTTTTCAACTCTAAGTCATATGTTCTATCAACATCACCTTGTTTTTTTTATAAATACCTCTCTATAACTTTATTATTTTTAACTGCATCTAATATCAAAAGCTTATCTTGTTCTTAATTTTCTTCGATCAGTATTTCTTGGAGTCTATCCTGCAAAGTCAAATTTTTCTGTTTCAAACGTTTGTTTGTCTTCTAAGCGCATTAATTTTCAAAAGGCGTTTCCTGCAGAGTTTATTAGATTTTTCTAAATCCTGTTTTAGCTTTCTTATTTTGTTTATTATTGCTGAACAACATGACGAGCTCGAAATCGGCATTTCATTTTTATCTATTTCCATAGCATAAGAAGAACCCTGAAAAAATAATAATAAGTATATATTTTTGTTTGTTTTCTCCGATAAACAATGAAAATAATATGTATTAAAACACATTGTCTGAATTTCAGCTACAGTTTGACATTGACACAGTGTTAAATGGACTGCTTGTAAAGGTACCTACTTGGCTTTCAGCATGATCTATTGTAGGAGAAATGTGATCAATTTGTATAATTTTAAATGGCTCTCGTCCTAGATTGGGATGTAGAATCTCATCATTATCAGTATCCTGAAATAAAGAAAGCTTAGTAAAAATACTATCTGGCTTCAAACTCATTAAGCGTCTATCTGTAGATATAAATAAAAAAACATTCAATGATATGCAATACATAACAATACAATAACATACAAAATGTCTGATAACAACAAAGAAACTAACTTGGCGTAAGTAAAACAATTGGTAAAGGTTACCACGTTCACAACAGTCCCTATACAAACCTTTGAGTCCACCCCTCAAGTCTGCAAGAAAATATTGTTTTTCACGAAGCTTTGGGGCACAGGACTATGAACGTTGTGAGGTAGGCGAAATTTAACGTGAATTGACCACTAAGTGAGCGCACGTGAAGATGGCTTTACTTACCAATAATAGAGATGGTATGGCGCCAGGTTTAAGCCTTCTCCATTTATCGCTATTTATAAAGCAGTCGTCCGTAAAATGTTTAGAACATATTCGGCTATGCTTAGTCCAATAAATTCTAGATCTTGGGATCGCTTTAGACCAATTCTCTTTCTCATCTGGAGGCATACTGAAAAAAAACGATACCTTCTCCAATTTATGGGCATAAAATTATCGTATCGATAAAAATTATCACATTACTAGCTTAACAAATAAACAAATTATTTTTTTGAAAATTAATTCGCTATAACAACATAATTTGTAATAAAGATAGTTTGAAGGGATCATTATCAATCTAATATGTATGTTATAAGTGATCACCTCCAAATATTTAGCGTGATTTTATATGAAAACTTAAAAAGAACTCTTACCGATGAAAGCTTACAAATTCATTGTTTTCTTTCCTTGACGAATGCGATTTACACGATAACACAAAACAAGCCATGTTAACAGCTTATTGATCTGTTCTTCGCATCGTTTTTTTTACAAAATTATGCAAAAAAATACTAAGCAACTATTGTGCTCTTTTTAATTGCTCGTATAATAAGAGACCAAGTGTGACCGTTTGACAATTTCGGAATGTCCATTAAGCTAATCATGGATAAATCCATATACGTTTGTCTCTTTTAAGTGTACAATCTGGGTCATAAGAGAGAAGAGCTTAGATATATCGTAATGTGTCCCTAATTTGTATGCTCCCTCTATGCTTTAGAATAAATAGTCATTGCTCTGAGGGCCTCTGCCTCGAATCTTGCGGGCAGCGGGGCGGCGGCGCGGGAGCGGAGCGGGCAATGCAAACCCGCAGGCTTATTACGTATGAAACATAAATACGCAGATATTGTACAATCATCGCGCGATTATTACGTCAAAAAATCGGCAGGGTTATTTTGCGAAATGATTGTTCTTCAATCGCGAATCCGCATTATATATGAGCTATAGCCACACCATAATAATTTTACGACAGCACTGCTAACAATAAAAATCTGCTAACTGAAATGTGCATTTATCGCAAGGTGATCGCGATCATTTCGTATTACGTATCATTTTTGACAGCAGAGCGACAGCCATCGGCGAGCAAATGTGGCTATCAAATTGCGATTACTTTTGCCCTTTTTGTTGGTCGATTGCCAATCGCTCGCTAATGGCTGAGTAGTTACAGAAGTTTTCGAGTTTTTGGTGGTTTTTTTTGTGTGTTATACTGTGGCTACTTTAATTATCCGCAAATTAGAATAATAAGTAAATATTGAAATAACCAATTACTAGTGAATATTGTTATGACAAATTGGTGTTGTTTTGTGTCTCCAATGTCTACGCACCTGGACTATTTATTGGATCATTGAAACATACGTGATCTCGGTAAAGTGGAGGATTTTTTTATACTGTAGTGTTGGCTACCTCAGAGAAGCTTATATGTTTACTACTAAAGACTTACAAACACATTAGAATGTGATAAGTCTGCAATATGTATCTTCTATTATATTCTTTTTTTATATGGCAAGCACCGATGTCGACTATTCTGCCAATGTCTAAAGTAAATTGGAAAAATCTATTTTACGTTTCATAGCTTAAATACAAGATGATTTGCTTTTTTTTTTTTTCTACTGAGGGTAGTCCCAAAGTACACACGAAAAATTTTAGAGCTCTTAAATTTTTGTATCTGAAAAATATTTAAAGTATTTATTAAATGCTAATTCTTTGTTAGAGTTATGCATTAACCTCTGGTGCACTCAGCCCACCTATAAATTCTCCTTAACAACGCTTCCTACGCTACTATTATTGCACTTCAGTACAATGGACCTATACTCCAAGTTGTCAAGCTGTGTGGAAGAACTCACGTCAACATTCACTTCAAGAATGGCCCAATATGAGGAAGACTTGAAGAATGCCAGTGGTGAAGCTCCGCATAAGACAATTGCCAGCCTATCTAAGGACTTTACCGAGTTCAAGGGCTTGGTCTGGAAAACCTTGGGCTCACTTAAAGCCCAGATGGAGTTGCTTGTGGTGGGCCTGGACAGGCATGAAATGGCATCCCGTGCAAAGGTCCTTTTATTGCATGGCTTATCTGAGGCAGGTGAAACTGATCATAACAAGAGTTTTCTCAAAGTTTTATCGGAGCGTATGGATATGGGAAGCATCACACTGAAAGACCTAACAGCCTGTCATCGCCTCGGGAACAACACCAGCAAGCCTCGTCCTCTATTAGTGCGCTTTGAAAGCCGAGTCGTGCGGAGTGAGGTGTGGCGTAATAAGACCAGACTGAAAGGTTCTGGCCTGACAATTTCCGAGTTCCTCACCAAGCCCAGGCACGAGTTATTTTTGAATGCTCGGAAGTACTACGGCATACACAAGTGTTGGACGTCTGAGGGGAAAATAGTGATCCAGGTCTCTGAAAAATCACTTCGTAAGATAGAGTCTGCAATGGAGTACCGAGAGGTTGTCGCTCAGTTCCCTGTGACACAGTTCTCAGCCGTAACATCGCAGCATACAACAAAGGCCGTGCCCGAGAAGAGAACACGTAAACCAGCAAAATGATGGTACTGTTTTCATGATTCCTCTGTTTGTTTTCTTTTTATTAATTATGTTAGGCCGGTAACCCGATTTTTTAAATTTTTTGCTTTGTTTATGACCGTGACATTGTGATTAATGTGAAATGTCACTTTTGACATGTATTTTTATACTTACGTTCGGAAACACAACAACTTGTTTTTATGATGTTTTGGCTTCTTGGCTTTTTATCTAAGTTTAATGTAACCGGCGAGTGCATCGAGGTTTGGTTGCTTTTATTTGTTTATTTTATTAGTTTAGTTAACCATAAAAGGTTAACTTTTAGTTTATTTATATATATTATTATTGTCAATTTATATATTGTATTATGCTAAATTACAGTTTTTATTCATGCTCATCCTCTTGTGTGTCAGATGAGAGCTACGCTAGTGTTCTTGGCGATGATAATTCTCTGAGTCTTAGAGACCTCTTATCATCGTCATTTTCAAATTGTCACAAATTTTTCAACGCAGTTCACGTAAATGCTCAAAGCATTCCTGCTCATTATTCTGATCTGCTGTCGTCCTTCGACTCAGATCTCATTCACGCTGTCCTTGTGTCCGAAACCTTTCTCAAGCCTGCACTTCCTTCCACGCAGTATTCTTTGCCTGGATACAAGATTGTGCGCAATGACAGAACGGGCAAGGGATGTGGAGGGGTTGCGATTTATCTCCGTGGAGATATCAGTTACAAGATAGTTGACCAGTCTCCGAGTGTTTACACAAAGTTTTCCGAACACCTTTTTATTGAAATAGACTTCCTACATACTAAGTTACTTTTAGGAGTCTATTATAGTCCCAATTGCCAGATTGATTACTTTTCTTCATTTGAAGCTCATTTGGAAAATCTTTCCGCGCTATATGAGCATACACTCATTCTCGGAGACTTCAACACTTGTCTGCTGAAAGGAGATTCGCGCAGCCGTAAACTCCAATCTCTTGTCTCTTCTGTTAATATGCACTTACTCCCGTTAAATGCTACTCACAGGGCTCCTCACTCTTCTCCTTCTCTATTAGATCTCATTCTAGTTTCAAACCCTAACAAAGTAGCCACACATGGACAGCATCCTGCTCCTTTTTCCTACCATGACCTCGTTTATCTTTCCTACAAGATTCGACCTCCTAAACGCAAGGCCAAATTTCTTTATCTTCGTAGTTTTAATAACATTGACTTGGAGCGCTTGAGAGCTGATGCGGGTGGTATTGACTGGTCTCCTGTATACGCCTGCGAGGATATGGATACTATGGTGTCAATCTTCAGCAAGATAATGTTGGATTTATATGAGGCACACGCGCCCTTAAAAAAGGTGAGGGTCAAACATCTTCCTGCACCATGGCTATCTCCTGCAATAAAAAACCAGATGGCTAAGCGAGACAAAGCCAAGCGCCTGTACAGGAAGCAACCGACTGAGGAAAACTGGGACGTCTATAAGGGGATGCGAAATCGCTGCAGTCGTCTGTGTAGGAATGCGAAAAGGCACCACATTCACAACTCAATTGATAACTTCAACCCAACACAAGTATGGCAATTTTTAAAGACTCTTGGTATTGGTAAAGCCTCTAGCAAGAGTTCTTCTGATAAGATGGACCTTAATGCACTTAATGCACACTTTTCTAGTGCCCCAATTACCCTCGATGATCATGTTAAATCTTCCACTCTCAACGATCTCTTTAATCTTCCTTTGCCAGCAAATACTTCTTTCTCTTTCCACCCAATTGCTGAACTAGACATTAAGAAATGTATCCTTTCCATCTCTACCAAGGCGGTAGGTGACGACGGCCTTCAACTCCAAATGTTCTTACCCATTTTAAGTGAAATTGTTCCTGTCGTTACTCACGTAGTTAATTTTTCGCTCTTCAATAACTCCTTTCCTTCAGCTTGGAAGAAGGCTCACGTCCTACCGCTTCCCAAAGTTTCTAATCCCTCCTCACACACCCATTTCCGTCCAATATCCATCCTCCCAATCCTCTCCAAAGTCCTCGAGAGTATTGTTCAGAAGCAACTATCCTGTTATTTATCCTTTAATAGCCTGCTGAGTCCTTACCAATCTGGTTTCAGACCTGGCCATAGCACTGTTACAACTCTAGTCAAAATAACTGACGACATAAGATTGGCTATGGAAAATAAATGTCTAACCATATTGGTTCTGCTGGACTTCAGCAGTGCTTTTAACTCAGTTGACTTAGACATTCTCTTAGGAATACTTTCCTCCCTTAATGTCTCTGCTCCAGTAATTGATTGGTTCAAATCCTATCTTCGGGGTCGCTCGCAGTCTGTTCGATCCGATGAGGATTCCTCTGAATGGTGTGACTTGGCTGCGGGCGTTCCTCAAGGTGGTGTGCTCTCTCCTCTTCTCTTTTCAATTTTTATAAATGCTATCACTAAGGTCCTAACTTCTAACTTTCATCTCTATGCAGACGACTTGCAGTTGTATCGCCATTTTAAAGTGAATGAACTCGCGGAGGCTGTGGCTGCCATCAATGATGACCTTGAAAATATCAACAAGTGGACTAAATCCTTTGGACTCCTCCTGAATCCAACTAAATCTCAAGCGCTCATTATTGGTGGCAAATACATGCTCAATATGTTGAATCCCCAGTCTCTCCCGCCAGTATTGTATAATTCAATGCCCATATATTATTCTAAAAGTGCGAAAAACTTGGGCGTCCATATAGACTCTAATCTCTCTTGGGAGGTTCATATCAATGATGTGAGTAGGAGGGTCTTCTACTCTTTTCAGTCTCTTAAACGTCTCCAAAAATTCTTACCGTTTCACACCAAGGTCACTCTTGCGCAATCTCTTCTTCTACCGCTCATAGACTATGCGGATGTCTGTTTTCTAGATGCAACGGAGGTACTCCTGAACAAACTCGAACGACTGCAGAACTTGTGCATCCGCTTTATTTTTGGCCTCAGAAAGTACGACCATGTGTCGGAATTTCGGGCCAGATTGAAGTGGCTGCCGATTCGGCGTCGGCGAGATACCCATATTCTATCCCTTCTCTATACTATCCTGCACAATCCTACTTCTCCTCAATACCTTCGCGAACGGTTTGAGTACCTCATCCCGAGGGGTAAACCTTGTCGCACGGCCACTTCACTTCTCCTTCGTACTCCGCGTCACACTTCTAGCCGCTACGATGGCTCATTCTCTGTTACTGCAGTGCATCTCTGGAACTCTCTTCCACACTCCATACGCGATAGCCCTTCTCTCGATGTCTTCAAGAGGAAAATTAAGGAGCATTTCCTTTCAACGCAATGAATTATTTAAATATATGTGTATTTATCTTTATAAACGTAAGTAGGTATTTTATGTATTATTATGTAAATAGTTTCATCTTCTTTATAGGTATATATCAAAAAGTCCTGCAAGAAGGTGATGCGAAGAGCCCGGTTTGACCACATAAGCCGTATTGGGACCAAACTTGCCTCACACCCGGCTGGTAGTAAAGCGTTTTGGTCCCTGGCTAAGTCGGTTGAATCGAACTTCTGCCGTCCCTCACTACCACCACTGCTGAAACCCGACGGGTCACTGGCCCACACCGCAGAGGAGAAAGCAAACTTGTTTGCCTCGCTTTTTGCGGAATCTTCACGTCTGGATTCTGGTGATGCGCGGCCCCCTCCTTCTCCTGATGGATGCGAGACGAGTATGTCGGACATTCGCATCCATCAAAAGGACGTTCTTAGGGTACTGCGCAACCTCGACGTGAACAAAGCTAGTGGCCCCGACGGGATTCCAGCAATTGTTCTGAGAACCTGTGCGCCTGAACTGTCTCCGATCCTAACACGCCTGTTTCGCCTTTCGTATGAGACTCGAAAAGTGCCGAATGCTTGGAGGCAAGCTAACGTTCAGCCTGTGCCCAAGAAGGGCAGTCGAGCTGACCCGGCCAACTACAGACCCATTTCGATTACGTCCATCCTCTGCAAGAGTATGGAACGGGTACTCAACTCTAAACTCCTGGCATACCTAGAAGCTAATGACATCCTCAGTGACCGCCAATATGGCTTCCGCCAAAATCGGTCAACTGGGGATCTTCTATCTATCTACATCTGGAGTGAGGCCATCGAGAGGCATGGGGAAGCGCTTGCCGTGTCCCTGGACATCTCGAAGGCTTTTGACAGGGTCTGGCATGAAAGCCTTATTGGTAAGCTTCCTTCATTCGGTCTGCCCAGTGGTCTGTGCGATTGGATTGCAGATTTCCTGAGGGACCGGTCCATCCGAGTGGTTATTGATGGCCGCTCGTCTGACCAACTGGATATTAATGCCGGGGTTCCTCAGGGATCGGTGCTCTCAGCAACATTGTTCTTGCTTCACATAAACGATCTGCTAAAACCCGGCACCTTTGGGTATGCGGACGACAGCACTGTTGCTGAGAGATACGTCTCCGACGCGCGCGCTACTGGGCCTCAAGTCCGGTCTCTGCGAGAGGCCATGGTTGGGCGCTTGAATCTTTCCTTGAAGGCAGTCTCCGAATGGGGCGATGCCAACCTGGTCAGTTTCAATGCTGCTAAGACCCAGGCGTGTCTTTTTTCCGCTAAAAGGAGCCAGTTCCACCCGGCTCCTTCTTTCCGAGATGTGACCGTGCCGATAACGGACCGACTTGAGCTTCTTGGCGTTACGTTGACATCGACCCTCAATTTTGGTCCATTCATTGAGGCAAAAGCTCAGCTGGCTGCCAAAAAGTTGGGGATTCTTGCGAAGGTGAGACGGTACTTCACCCCAGAGCAGTTGCTTAACTTGTATCAAGCGCAAGTCAGATCATGCATGGAGTACTGTTCTCATCTCTGGGACGGATCTGCCAAATACCAGCTGGATGCACTCGAGTCGATCGAAAAACGAGCCAAGAGGCTTATCGGCAATGAGATACTGGTCGAGTCTAGGCTCCAGAGCCTTGAACATCGGCGCCGAGTTGCCAGCCTGTCGGTTTTTTATCGGTTACATTTCGGGGAGTGTGCGTTGGAATTGCATGAACTGATTCCTCCTAGCCCGTTCCATCATCGGACTACAAGACGTACGGCGATGCGTCATCGATACATGGTGGACATCCCACCCATACGCACCAAACGTTTTGGGAACACTTTTATTATACGAACAGCAAAAGAGTGGAATTCCCTGCCTGAGTCTGTGTTTCCCGATAGCTACAACCTGGGAGTCTTTAAGTCAAGAGTGAATAGGTTACTTCTAGGCAAGCGTGCTCCATCGTCGACCACATCATCGCTTACCATCAGGTGAGATAGTGGTCAAACGCAAGCCTATTACATATAAAAAAAAAAAAAAAAAAATATATATATTGTACACTGGATTACTGCCCTCTACTATTATGATCTCTATCACTCAAAGGTTTGCTGGAAGAAAATTCCATTTGGAGTTAAGCTCGCCTTTGTACATGAATTTTACTATCAAATTATTAAAATGTAATGTCTTGTTGTACAATAAAGAATAGATGATTTGGTGATTTCCTAATCCGTTATCGGTTCGATTTCTTATACCAATCGACAATTCGTTGAAATTTGAATGGATTTTACACATTGACATTTTAGTCATCCAATTTTTCAAATCAATTATTATATTATGTACATAAAATGAAAATATCCAATTTTCACTGCCATGTTTACTTTACACAAATACTTTACATTTGCGAATATTAATTTATCGGAATATTGGAGCTAAATCGTAGTCAAATTGACTATTGTAAAAAAACAGCCTTCTCGAAGTGTTGCTTTTTCATAAGCTGGTTAATTCATCAAACGATAAATTTTATAAATCATTGGACAGATAAAATAGCTTCTGTTAAAAATGACTGTAAAAAAAAAAGACTTGACTTAAAGGCCTCAGTAGCTAGGTCCCTAAATTGATCGCGCAATAATTGTACAATTATTGCTACTTGCTGTTCCTTACGTAATAAGCCCGCCGTTCTCGAAACCAGCGGGCACATCGCGTGGCACTATAGCGGCGTAGTGTTGTGTTCGTGGTTGTGTCGTTGAAATATTTGTTTTTATTATTTGTTGTTAGTTTACTGACAATCGAGAATTAAATATATTAGCAATCCGTTTTTTTTATATGTTTGAACACTAGGAATTTAAGCCATGCATTTTTTATTAATAGGTGTCACTTCAGATTTCCCGTAAATATTACTGCCACTGAGTTTGTTGTTGATTTGATCCCCAAGGGAATTTGTGAATATGCTTTCCCTTGAAAATAACATACTTTCTAACTGTTCGAGTTGGTATTTTCAATGCAAGTGTGAATCCAGTTACGGAACGCAAAAAGAAAAATCGCAATAATAATTGATCTTTTAACATCTTTAGCCGATTGGGGTTGTTATTACAACTGAATTAAAGTATCAGGTATGAGGTAAAGATATTTATTTTGTTTACGTTGAATTCACATGTTTGTGTAATACATTCAATTATTTTAAATGGTATTTTGGTTCATAAAAACGGAAAAATCTAATCTCGATTTTCTAGGGTGAAATATCGATTCCCTGGATCGATTCAGTACTAGATATCGATTGAAAAATCGTTTGTTTATTTTTTTGGCTTTAAAATCGGTTCGTCGATTAATCGATAACAGATTGCCATCCCTTGATCATCTCTATAAGGACATAAAGACAGTGAGTGACAAGTAAGTGTCAACATTCGAAAAAGTTTGATGATACAAAACCTTTAGAATAAATAGTCATTGCTCTGAGTACAAAACAAATAACTTTTAACTGTGATATGATTTTTAACTTGAAAGTTACTAGATAAAGACTAGATTATTAATAAATCGTTACAAGGTGTGAGTCACTGTGAGGATTGTCACATGTCATTCTAACGATACCTACAAATAAAAATGATTTAAATTGACTACGGCAAATGAAAAGTTCAACTAGACATTTAGATGGTGTCTAGTAGACGTATTCAGGTATTATGAGATGCTGGAGGGCCAATAACTGTTGAAGTTGTGGCTGAAGATGAGATAGATGTTCAATTGGCAACATTTTAATTCGCATAGAACAGTTTCTCAGTTTCGTGGG
This sequence comes from Orthosia gothica, assembly GCA_949775005.1. Taxonomy (NCBI): domain Eukaryota; kingdom Metazoa; phylum Arthropoda; class Insecta; order Lepidoptera; family Noctuidae; genus Orthosia; species Orthosia gothica. Next base: position 18,500,498 of record OX459062.1, on the reverse strand, counting down.
TCAGAGTGATGATGGAGTCAAGAGTTGATTCGGTATTTAAGTTTGTAAAATATGCAGATTTATCAATATTAATAGTTGACTCGCCAACGCACTACCTCACAGGCCGACAGTCTGATAACAACTGATCGCCCCACCACTCGGACCGGTATTTATAACCGAGCGACATTTGAGCACGAGGCATCGCTACAATACTGTTATCGGCTTGTAGTGCGATCTATTGATATCTACATATACTACATTCCCTTCCTTGTTTTAACCAGTTGTATGTCACCAGAATTATTATGATTTTTAGCAAATTCTTATTTGTATTAATAATTAATTGGCCTCTCTGGCATAACAAAATGACAGCACAATAATATTTAAAAAATCATTTACTGGTTTAATTTATTGTTTCCTTTTACCCTTTCTCTTCCTCTTCTATTCCATTTTCTGATTCCCATCTCGGCCTACTGATGAAGGTTACCCCTCACTATCAAATTACTCTAACGTTAGCTGAGAACTCATGTTAATAATTAGTTACCTGGAACCAATAAATTAATACACAAAATAGTCTCGCGCGCAGGTCCGACGACTTCGAGCCTCCCGAAGAAGCTGGCCTCCAAACAGACTCCAGCACCGTAGACCACACACGTACGCTGCGGCAGGCTAAAGACCGAAGAGTACAACCTGCCTTTCCACTCAGCGTTTGTGGACCACGTAAAAGTCCTCGACTTGATCGAGACTTGGGCTGCACTGCAGTCCCTCCAACGGCACCAAATTGACCACCGGTACATCGAGGTACCGAAGCGCTTGCATAAAAACGCCACTACACTTGTTCCACCTTGCGACCTGGCCCCGAAACCCATCCCTCCGCAGCGAGGTGTAGAACAGGGAGACGCCACACCTCCGAAACCGCTACACTGGAGTACGCCTTCAAGGCTCCGGACCGGAGAGTGCCAGGCATCGACGTCAACGGCGAGCACATCACTCACCTTCGGTTCACCGATGATATAGCTGTCATGGCTGAGATCATGGAGGATTCCAGTACATAAAAGTACCACTACTGCTGACTTAACATGTCGGTTTCCTCAAGATGTTTTTCCTTCACCACCAGTAGGTATCTTTTTTGGTCGCGTTCTTCATTACTGAAGGTCGCGTCCCTGAAAGGCCTTCATGGCTTTATGCACGATGTTCTACCACTTCAATTGGTTCTCAGCTTCTCTTAGGGCAGTTGTAAAAGAGAGTCCAGTGAGGGCGGTTACCTGGTCTGACCAGCGGTTAGGTGACTGGCCGCGAGGTCTTTTTACATCCGCCTTTCCACCAGCTTCTCTAGATTGTCTGGTTCTCGATGGGCGAATGTGACCAAAGTGGCTAGCAGCATACCACAGCAGCGCTGGTGTAGTAGGTAGGAAGCAGAGCGTGGTGAGTCTGTCTTTTATGCCTAGTTGATCAAGGATAGATTGGTTCGTTCTCTTGGCAGTCCATGGTAAGCGGAGCATTCTTCGCCACCACGACATCTCAAAAGCTTCTATCTTTTGCCGTTCTATTGCCCGGATCGTCCACGACACCGATCCGAAAATGGATATCGAGAAACCAGTGTCCAGACTAGTCTCATCTTGGTGACATTGTTGACCTTTCAGTCCTGCCAAATACGTGTCAGCTTACTTTCGCCGCTTTGGCCATTTGAGTCCTTCTCCTGATCTCTCTTTCAGTTCCACCCAGGTCAGGAAGTAGCGATCCGAAGTATATAAACTCGCTGACAAATTCTAGGTCCGCGAATTCTTTCGTTCTAGAGAGTTGACCGGATATGTCCGTGAGTATGACTTTTGTCTTCGACTTATTAATCCAACCAGTCCACTCTCATATTCTTCTAAGTGAAGCAGATCAGCTAGCTCCTTTTCTGAAGCCAGTATGTATATTCTACTGCTATTACTATGACAGTATCTCTGATGACTGTCAATTTAATGACCAGTAGGTATAATCTACTGCTATTACTGTCATTCTCTGATGACTGTAAATTTAATGACCAGTAGGTATAATCTACTGCTATTACTGTCATGCTATGATGACTGTCAATTTAATGACCAGTAGGTATAATCTACTGCTATTACTGTCATGATCTGATAACTGTCAATTTAATGACCAGTAGGTATAATCTACTGCCTGTCGACCAGACCTCCGACAGGACTAAACGCAATATCGCGCACCTAAGGACTACTTGTGTTGCCTCAAGATATACCGATTTACGGCTACGACTTCGCTTAACTTCATCAGTCGCTAAGATCATCAATTATCATTATCGAAGTCAACATTGACTGAAACATGATTACGTGACCCACCATCATCATCCTAAAACTATAGTGTATATACTGCTTAGTTCTAAAAGGAACTCTATTTAAAGCTTCCAGTGTATAACGATCACCGATATTGAAAGGTGCCTCTAAGCCCCTTAGATCATAATAACAACGCTCATGGCACGACTGATGCAGCAGCTAGTGACACTCATGCCACCCATATTGTTATTACCTCAAGTGGTACGACCAACACACATCACTTCACATAGATAGAGAGAGATCTTCTTCTTCGTCGGTACACTCTTGGCAGAGCGGTCGTGGTCATCATGTTGCAGTGAGACTTCGGGTTGCCATAATTTGCCTAACGATGCGACGCCATCCCTCTCTATCGGCTGTTATTCGTGTGTACTTATGGAATGGGCTAGCCACTGCAGACTTAAATCTGGTCAGTCCATCGCATGGGCGACCTGCCACGCGCTCTCGTTCCTTCCACCCTACCCTGAACTACAAGTCGCTCGATAAAGTCGTTGCCTCGTCGGTACACGTGTCCAAAGAACTGGAGTACTCTAGCTTGGACTATAGCCGATAGACGCTGCCTGATACAGAGTTCTTGAAGGATGGATATGCTAGTGCGAAACTCAGTCCACGACACTCCAAGCATTTTCTCCAGCACCACATTTCCAGAGCGTCTATTCACGTCCTCTCAGTTTTTTCAGCGTCCAGGTCTCTGTTGCGTATAGAAATATGGGAATCACAAGTGCCCGTATGAGCCGGGTTTTCGTGGCTTTGGTGATATTGTGATTCTAGGATGATTCTTGATTCTATTCTTACGACTTCTAGGTTATTGACTTTTAGGTTGTTGTATTGGTTACAAAACCAATACAACGATAGTCTCCTTTGAGACCAGTGTACCCGCTACACCACCAGCTGCCCATCGCCCCCTGAACAACTCACAAGCGAATTGCAGGTACGACTACAGACAAGTGTGTAAAGTGCGACCTAATAGCCACGGTATGTGGTCTCCTGCTCGGTGGAGGAACTCTCCTCACTGTTTTCTACGTATAACTCGTTAGAAGCACTACTTAGAGGCATCCTTTGTATGCGATCGTGAGCGTACTTATTCGTTCTATTACTATTTAAAGATTTCAAAAGATAGCGATCGCGGGATCTACTACTATCATAATGTTACTTTGAAAGTAAATAAGTGAATTAAGATCTGAAGATAAAAATCGATCGATAGAGATCGTTGTAAATCGTCTCGCGACATAAGATCTGTTTTGAATTCATGTAATTGACCAATGGTCAATATTGGTTAAAGCAGCTATAATACTAACTCGTTCTGACACTTAAAATGACAGTTGTGCAGTCCTTCACAAGCAAAGACCTTATACTTCTTACTACTAGACTGTGCACTATGGCGCAAAAACCGGTCCGAGCGAGAGGGCTCCCGTTGGTAGTGTGTCTCTTTCTAATGATGTGACCATGACCAAACATAACACGGGACAAATTGATTGTAAAAACAATAGTGTAAGTATCCCAATATATGTATTTATGCTACCTAACTACGCTACCTAAACCTACCAAATTCATTGAAAAAAAAAATTGTGTATATTTTTTGGAATCTACGTTACTTACCGAGTCGGTGTCGAGCGTACAGAATTTCGACATCCCATGTTTTTCCATTGGTGTCGTAAGAGGCGACTAAGGGACAAACCAGAGAATGATCAGCAGCGTTCTCTGTGCATTTGTAACAACCATACTGGGATCGCCAACACGCCTGCAAAGCACTCCCCATGAATAGCACAAATAAAACATAGCCCCTAGTGCCTGGCAGCCTGCCTAACCTCGACTACGGTAGCGGTCTAGGTTACGGTATGGCAAGGGGTGCAAAGAATGCCGGACGAGATCCGGCTACCCCAACAAATACCGACGACAGGACCTGGTAACGTACAACACGCGCACACTCCGAACTCCGGACCGACGATAAGATGACCGAACTCGAAGAGGAATTGAGCAGTTTACGATGGTGTATTCGGGGAGGACTCGATAATCCTCAAATCCCAAGTCTGCATAAGTCTTATTCATCAAGACCCATCGTATAGATAGGAAAAAAAACTCTCTGATCTTACTCTCAAGCTCATGAAGGAGAGGCGTTAGATGATCCTGCAGTCTTCAGACGATGCTTTGAAATACCCCAAAGGATCTCAATGATTTCACATATTGTCCAGTTGAGTAGACAGTTGAGAAACAAAACTACACCAATTTTATTCCACTAGGAATCAATTTGCGAATAATATTAACCGCCGCTGAATTTTACTCAAACAAAACCCGCCAAAAACGCCGCAAAACTGGTGGTCTTTTTTATTTTTGTTCGCCCTTTTCGGGCAGGCTAAGGTCTTGGACCATACCGCCTTGTCTTCAGTGCAATTTTAACATTCTTTAGTATGCATTAGAATACGGGTGTAACAGATTCTAATGGTTTTTGGAGTATTTGGCAGCAAATTGTATCGAGTCAGACTTCCTAGTAAGCTTTGCGGAGGTAGTCATTCTACAATAAAATTATCCGCTCCACTATCCTGAGATCGCTTCTGTCAATGATTTCACATATTGTCCAGTTGCGTAGACAGTTGAGACACAAAACTACACCAATTTTATATCACAATATCCACTAGGAATCAATTTGCAAATAATATTAACAGCCGCTGAACTTCACTCGAAAAAATCCTGCCAAAAACTCCAACCTGGTGGTCTTACATTTAGTATTACCAGGCCCAAACATTTAAAAGTACTACTCTTACTCAGTATTTTTTTTTATTTTTTTAATACAATGAATTGATTAATTAAAGGAACTGTAAAAATATTTAAATACGTTTCAAAGTTTTATAGACTTTAAAACGTATTTAAATATATTTTTTTATTCGTTCGTTTTGGTATAACATAAAAATGATAAATATAAAATTTTCTACCATTTCTACCAAATCCAATGATTAGTTGAGCTAGCAAGATGTCAGACAAGAACACACTACCAGCGGGAACCCTCTCGCCAGGACCGCTTTTGGTTAGCTACCGTTTATAAGGAAATATCTAACCTAGGCGTATGATAATAGATTTCATTTTAGCTAAACAAAAATTTTTGGTGCACAGTCTAGTAGTAAGAAAAACGTATAAGGTCTTTGTTCACAAGGGATATCTCATCCTTACAGCACAGAATGTTGAAACTATTACCGTCAGTCAGAAATTTATTACGTACTGGCTTTGTACTAGGTATGTCTCAATTACCTAGTGTTAGTGCTAGGTTTAACCACTACTAATTCAATGATCAACACAATTAACTCAAAACTTATTATTTCATTTGGAATTATTTATTTATTTATTTATAAAACTTTATGCACAAGTACAAAGGCGGACTTAATGCCTTAGGCATTTTGTACCAGTCGACCTTAGGGTGGTGCAGAGATAAAATATGGCAGGTGCAACTTAATGAAAAAAACAAATAGAGAAAAATAAAACAATTTAATATATATATATATGTCGCCGCGTAGGCGTGAATTTGCTAATTTATTATCCTAATTAATCGTTTTAAGTGTCTATGTCTATTTAAGTTGGGTTTTGAGTTCAGCGCCATCTATTGGCTCACTGTGGAATCAGTATTGATTCATAATTCATATGCTAATTTCAATGTTTAATTAATACGAGATGTTTAAATTAAACAGGAACACTTATTGTAGGACTTTTGGATTTGTTCTCATTTTAACTATTGCACATTTGACGAAGTAAATGTGTTTCATTATGTTATTCTTATTAAGTTGTCAAACAATGGCGGATGTTATAATTTCTATGACCAATAACCAGATTTAATAATTTAATACGAGAACTAAACAAATTTGAGTAAATGATTAAATACTAAGAAGTCATAAGACTATTTTACACAGCTATGTAATAATGAGAAACTTTCTAATTAGTAAGATTGTTAGATCACCGGAAACTTGAATAGTTTTGTTATTAGATGACTATTTCAATAATAAACTACAAACCACTTTGTATTTGTGAGTATTGAGGTTGTTTAATGTTAAAATAATTAACTGATCAGCATTTTAGTATTGTTTGCTAACTTTACTCAACTATCCAAGTAATTAGTGTCTAAACAAAAACAATATGGAAGTCCCGCCCATTGTTGAGTACGTGCATGGCGCGTACGGTGCATGGTGTGTGTAAAAAATAATAACTGTAAAACTGTTTAATAAATCTGCTAATTGAATAGATGTTTGAAAACCTAATAAACATGTAACGTTAATTGTCATAAAGTGATTGTGTAATCTTTAAAAACATTTAAAAAGAGTATCCTGGAGTTTCTGGCTAGGTCTTCTCCAGCGACCGACAAAAGCCTTGGACCTAGCAGGCCACACGAATTCACGATGTGGTTTTAGCTTCAAGTTCATTTGAAAACTCAAAGTGCCTGTAACTAAATCAAATAAACACTCTTGAGTTTCAATCCAGTGTTGTGTGTTATTGAAGTAACCCGCTCCAGTCAAGAATAAAGGAATTGCCTCTAGACATTGGGGTTAAAGATGGCGGTCCTACGATACATAGGTACTTCGACGTGACATCAGAATTGGGCTCAGCTCCCACTATCGCCTTCTGCCCATGCTATGAAAGCCATCCGAAGAATTTTGTACAACATCGCCAGCGCCGAGGGTATGGCAAAAGATTTTCCTATGATAATTTCCAAGAGTAAGCGATGCCCAGACATAGGCGAAAATAACTGGAATATTTTTACGTGAACGATCTGAACTCTATTGAAACGACAGAAGAAGCTACTGACTAGTGGCATGGATGCTGTCCTACACCATTGTGGCCAAAACTTTATACAGCACAGAATGACCGAAGCAGCTAAACGAACAACTTGATCTGTCCATTGATAGATTCCATCATGGTTGAGGGGAGTATTCTGTTTTTTTTATTTATGTAACTTAACATTCTTAATTATTTTCATCATACAAGGCAAGGTCAGTGACCTTTTGTGTGACAATTTTAATCAATCTGCCTAGTCTTTTCCCAACCAAGTCCGGGACAGCTTCCATTCTAACTGGATTCAGCTGAGTACCAGTGCTTTACATGGAGCAACCAAAACCCAGTAACTGGGTAACACAATACCCCTTACTGACTGAGTGGTCCCTGCTGTTGTTTGTGTGGCAATTTGTGGAATTAAAATGAATGAAACGGCTTAAATTACTCCATAAAATAAGACAGCTGACTAGGAACTCAATGTTATTGTTTAAATATGGTTCTTTTGTCTTAAGAATTGCAATGGCTCAGTTATTTGAGAAATTTTATTTTATTTGAGGAGTATGTAAGGATCGTAGCAAATGGCAATCTGTGGTTGCTGCCTATCCCCATGGGGACAAGGTGTGAGTGTATGAATGTTAAACAATTCAAAGTACCTACGTTGAGTTTTGTACCGGACAAAAAGTAACAACTTATTTTTATAGCATTCATTACATTTAGGTAGCTAAAACAAAAGTTTAGTAGGTAAATAAGTTAAGTAAGTTACAGAATGTATGTGCAACAGAAGTAGTAAACATTTGGCAGAAAGTGCCATGACATATTCATGTTGATGCACTAATTGGCATTTTTGCAATTTATTGTTTTTACCCGACTACCAAACGGGGTTTATTATTGAATAATGTGGAACCCGTTGCATGTCATACTTTTTATAAAGTAAAGTAAGATAAGAAAATGTATTAACACATTCCTTAAACATGAAAAGAACAACAAATAAAAATAAAATTATAGTGTGCTCAAGAAAATACTTACAACGATTTGCATTTAAGTAGCTGGGGTGAGAATAATTGTTTGGTTACAAGACTAAACAATATTTAAAATATTATCTAGAGGTTTTTGTAGAGTGAGTATGCATCTAATATAAATGTATTTGTATGAATGGGTGAAAGGGTTGTGATACACCTGGGTGAGTCATTACAAACTTTATAATCAGGGTAAGTATCAGCAGAGCTTCAGTTCATGCATAATCATAATATAATAATAAATAGTCATAAGCTGATAGCCACCTGGTAACTTTTAATTTACAAGTAGGTACGCTTAGTATGTGTGAGTAACCTATTATGTATGGACCTTGTGATTTTTGGTAAATTAATGGTCCTGTGTATGTAAGACATATTTGAGTGAATCTAATGTGATTACTGTGTTCCATCTTATCTGTCTACATGATCTGGTAGATTTGTTTTGGCTTTGGGGTTCTTGACAGTGATAGCGCTATAAGTTAAATCTAATTAAAAAATTGTCTGACCCTACATTCTTGGTTCAGACTGTCAGTTGGATACTGATGGGGCCTTTTATAAGCTCTAAGATTTATGCTTGTTCAAGTTAAGTTTGTTATAATAAAGTTTATTTAATCATTCAATATTTGAGAACCTTCCTAATGAATTAAATCTCACAATGGGTTTAGTTGAATTTTACTTGTTATGGTACATGGGTGTAAATAGATTAGTAATTTCTGACAGATTTCAAAGCTTGTTATTGGATGCACTTGCACAGAATAAAAACAATCAAAAGACAGGTTTGTTTTTTGATAATTTGTCACTTTTAGCATTCAATAACTTTCTTTTCTTTTTGCAACTTTTTACCTAGCTTGTATTCAAACTTGTTCACACATAAATGTTTTGTAATGAAATAGGTTTGTAATAGGTGTGTAAATAGGTTGTTGTGTGTGTGGTATGCAAACATGCATCATTAAAAGTAGTTTTCAACTTGTTTTAACATTAATCTTTAGCTAGTGCAAACACCGTCATAAGTAATGCAGCAATCTTCATAGTTATTCATTTCAGTGTCATCAGATTCTAGTTAACTTTGAATTACTCACTTACTATTTCAAAACAATAACATAATTTATTTGTTATCAGTACTAACTCCTACTTATTTAAATATTAATAGGATCATCTTTTCTTTTATTATTATTTATCTGTATACCTTCTCACATTCCAGATTCCTGTGTCATATCAAAAATCAAAATGGTTACCTACATAGTCAAGTATTATCAAGGATGTGGAAACAAAACTAAAAATACCTGGTTTGCAAGTGACCGTGTCGCCGGGTCAGGACCTTAGAAGCTACCAACATACATACATGCCACCAAATAGAGGTCAATTGAAAAATGACTTCCAGCCAAACATAACTAAAGTAAAAGGTGAGAAGTTTTCAAACTATCTTCTACTCACCTCGCTAACTGATACGGTGTTGTTGTATCAGAAGGCTCAACACAATAGCCATGTCGAACAACTACATGACGCTTGTGCATGATACTACCATGCAACAAAGTACTTTTAAATTATTATTCCTGGGTTCAATTCCTAGGTTGGGCAAAATTTGTTTATGGGGTTTTTCCAATAGGGATTCCTCTGTAGCAGCCCAGAGTTTTGAAATTGGTGAACCCCCATGCTTCAAAAAGCATGTTGAGCCATTGGCCTTGTGCACCATAGTACCTCCTTATGCAGATGGCTCAACAGTCAGGAGGACTACTGTTATTATTATGTTTTTGTAACTCGTTTCAGTTTGTGCTATTCTATTGTCATATTTAGTCAATTATAAAAATGAATAATAAAACAAGCTCTAATTATTGAGATGTCCAATAACCTATAGCTCTGGAGGCACTTAATAAAATAATAGGTTATATCAACACCAAACTATCAGCATCCATGGAGATGGATTTGAGGTAATAATGAGAACACAATAAACTATCTTATTATGCTGTGGAAGCAACTAAGATTGATAACATAACAAACTATCCTATTGGTATGCTGTGGAATCAAGTAATAATGATAACACAACTATCTTGTTGGTATGCTGTGGAAGCAACTAATAATGATAACACAATAAACTATCCTGTTGGTATGCTGTGGAAGCAACTAATAATGATAACACAATAAGCTGTCTGTTAGTAATCCGTGGAGGAAACTAATAGTGATAATACAACACACAATCTATTGGTTTGCTGTGGAAGCAACTAATAAAGATTTAATATCCATTGGTTAGGCGTGGAGGCCGCTAATGAACAATCTCTCATGTTATCCTGCTGGGTCCACGGTGTACAAGACCACCCAGAGCCTGGTTCCTTATATCCTGTCAAATCAAAGACTTCGTGCCTGTCACGGAGCAATGATCCTAAACTCCTTAACCTTTAATCCTGTCAAATCAAAGACTTTGTGTCTATCACAGAGCGGTGTTCCTGATCCTATCCTTAAATCCTGTCAAATCAAAGACTTTGTGTCTATCACAGAGCATTACCGTCCCGTGAGAATGAAACTAAACAAAAAACAGCTGATCACAATACTCCTACACTACCTACACTATACTTACCAAATACAAGGCTGCTATGTAAGCCTTCTTATAAGTAGGCATGTGCTCATTAATGCATCAAATATTTTCATTTGAGATAAACTTAATAGTTACCTAATTTCATAAGTATTCAGTGATAAATTGATAACTTAAACTGACTATTACCTATTACAAATCAATGAATATTGTAAGATAATACAAACAATAACATTCTGCAAACAAGATTCAAATTGGACTAAATAAGCTAGCAACTGATTATTCCATGTCAAAAATCTGAAATAGAAATTGTATGCCTTCATTGACATGACATGTAGCAGTTAGTTGTTTCCTAACAACATTGGTCTTTACCATATAGCAAGTAGAATACCTAAAGCATATAGCTGTGGGTGTAAAAATACATTCAATATTTCCAAAATAAGGCATACTCAGCTTAGATTTATTACAAGCTGTCAATGATAAATAAAATCAGTTGTTATCAGATTCTAAACTTAATTAATACTGTAGGATGATAAACAACAATAATCTGCCGACAAATATTTCTCCGCTATTACAGATAACAACCAAGAAACACAGAGACTGAGGACACCGGAAGGCCCAGAGCGCGAGCCTCCGACCACAATGGCCGTGTCGCCGCGTAGGCGTGAATTTGCTAATTTATTATCCTAATTAATCGTTTTAAGTGTCTATGTCTATTTAAGTTGGGTTTTGAGTTCAGCGCCATCTATTGGCTCACTGTGGAATCAGTATTGATTCATAATTCATATGCTAATTTCAATGTTTAATTAATACGAGATGTTTAAATTAAACAGGAACACTTATTGTAGGACTTTTGGATTTGTTCTCATTTTAACTATTGCACATTTGACGAAGTAAATGTGTTTCATTATGTTATTCTTATTAAGTTGTCAAACAATGGCGGATGTTATAATTTCTATGACCAATAACCAGATTTAATAATTTAATACGAGAACTAAACAAATTTGAGTAAATGATTAAATACTAAGAAGTCATAAGACTATTTTACACAGCTATGTAATAATGAGAAACTTTCTAATTAGTAAGATTGTTAGATCACCGGAAACTTGAATAGTTTTGTTATTAGATGACTATTTCAATAATAAACTACAAACCACTTTGTATTTGTGAGTATTGAGGTTGTTTAATGTTAAAATAATTAACTGATCAGCATTTTAGTATTGTTTGCTAACTTTACTCAACTATCCAAGTAATTAGTGTCTAAACAAAAACAATATGGAAGTCCCGCCCATTGTTGAGTACGTGCATGGCGCGTACGGTGCATGGTGTGTGTAAAAAATAATAACTGTAAAACTGTTTAATAAATCTGCTAATTGAATAGATGTTTGAAAACCTAATAAACATGTAACGTTAATTGTCATAAAGTGATTGTGTAATCTTTAAAAACATTTAAAAAGAGTATCCTGGAGTTTCTGGCTAGGTCTTCTCCAGCGACCGACAAAAGCCTTGGACCTAGCAGGCCACACGAATTCACGATGTGGTTTTAGCTTCAAGTTCATTTGAAAACTCAAAGTGCCTGTAACTAAATCAAATAAACACTCTTGAGTTTCAATCCAGTGTTGTGTGTTATTGAAGTAACCCGCTCCAGTCAAGAATAAAGGAATTGCCTCTAGACATTGGGGTTAAAGATGGCGGTCCTACGATACATAGGTACTTCGACGTGACATCAGAATTGGGCTCAGCTCCCACTATCGCCTTCTGCCCATGTTATGAAAGCCATCCGAAGAATTTTGTACAACATCGCCAGCGCCGAGGGTATGGCAAAAGATTTTCCTATGATAATTTCCAAGAGTAAGCGATGCCCAGACATAGGCGAAAATAACTGGAATATTTTTACGTGAACGATCTGAACTCTATTGAAACGACAGAAGAAGCTACTGACTAGTGGCATGGATGCTGTCCTACACCATTGTGGCCAAAACTTTATACAGCACAGAATGACCGAAGCAGCTAAACGAACAACTTGATCTGTCCATTGATAGATTCCATCATGGTTGAGGGGAGTATTCTGTTTTTTTTATTTATGTAACTTAACATTCTTAATTATTTTCATCATACAAGGCAAGGTCAGTGACCTTTTGTGTGACAATTTTAATCAATCTGCCTAGTCTTTTCCCAACCAAGTCCGGGACAGCTTCCATTCTAACTGGATTCAGCTGAGTACCAGTGCTTTACATGGAGCAACCAAAACCCAGTAACTGGGTAACACAATACCCCTTACTGACTGAGTGGTCCCTGCTGTTGTTTGTGTGGCAATTTGTGGAATTAAAATGAATGAAACGGCTTAAATTACTCCATAAAATAAGACAGCTGACTAGGAACTCAATGTTATTGTTTAAATATGGTTCTTTTGTCTTAAGAATTGCAATGGCTCAGTTATTTGAGAAATTTTATTTTATTTGAGGAGTATGTAAGGATCGTAGCAAATGGCAATCTGTGGTTGCTGCCTATCCCCATGGGGACAAGGTGTGAGTGTATGAATGTTAAACAATTCAAAGTACCTACGTTGAGTTTTGTACCGGACAAAAAGTAACAACTTATTTTTATAGCATTCATTACATTTAGGTAGCTAAAACAAAAGTTTAGTAGGTAAATAAGTTAAGTAAGTTACAGAATGTATGTGCAACAGAAGTAGTAAACATTTGGCAGAAAGTGCCATGACATATTCATGTTGATGCACTAATTGGCATTTTTGCAATTTATTGTTTTTACCCGACTACCAAACGGGGTTTATTATTGAATAATGTGGAACCCGTTGCATGTCATACTTTTTATAAAGTAAAGTAAGATAAGAAAATGTATTAACACATTCCTTAAACATGAAAAGAACAACAAATAAAAATAAAATTATAGTGTGCTCAAGAAAATACTTACAACGATTTGCATTTAAGTAGCTGGGGTGAGAATAATTGTTTGGTTACAAGACTAAACAATATTTAAAATATTATCTAGAGGTTTTTGTAGAGTGAGTATGCATCTAATATAAATGTATTTGTATGAATGGGTGAAAGGGTTGTGATACACCTGGGTGAGTCATTACAAACTTTATAATCAGGGTAAGTATCAGCAGAGCTTCAGTTCATGCATAATCATAATATAATAATAAATAGTCATAAGCTGATAGCCACCTGGTAACTTTTAATTTACAAGTAGGTACGCTTAGTATGTGTGAGTAACCTATTATGTATGGACCTTGTGATTTTTGGTAAATTAATGGTCCTGTGTATGTAAGACATATTTGAGTGAATCTAATGTGATTACTGTGTTCCATCTTATCTGTCTACATGATCTGGTAGATTTGTTTTGGCTTTGGGGTTCTTGACAGTGATAGCGCTATAAGTTAAATCTAATTAAAAAATTGTCTGACCCTACATTCTTGGTTCAGACTGTCAGTTGGATACTGATGGGGCCTTTTATAAGCTCTAAGATTTATGCTTGTTCAAGTTAAGTTTGTTATAATAAAGTTTATTTAATCATTCAATATTTGAGAACCTTCCTAATGAATTAAATCTCACAATGGGTTTAGTTGAATTTTACTTGTTATGGTACATGGGTGTAAATAGATTAGTAATTTCTGACAGATTTCAAAGCTTGTTATTGGATGCACTTGCACAGAATAAAAACAATCAAAAGACAGGTTTGTTTTTTGATAATTTGTCACTTTTAGCATTCAATAACTTTCTTTTCTTTTTGCAACTTTTTACCTAGCTTGTATTCAAACTTGTTCACACATAAATGTTTTGTAATGAAATAGGTTTGTAATAGGTGTGTAAATAGGTTGTTGTGTGTGTGGTATGCAAACATGCATCATTAAAAGTAGTTTTCAACTTGTTTTAACATTAATCTTTAGCTAGTGCAAACACCGTCATAAGTAATGCAGCAATCTTCATAGTTATTCATTTCAGTGTCATCAGATTCTAGTTAACTTTGAATTACTCACTTACTATTTCAAAACAATAACATAATTTATTTGTTATCAGTACTAACTCCTACTTATTTAAATATTAATAGGATCATCTTTTCTTTTATTATTATTTATCTGTATACCTTCTCACATTCCAGATTCCTGTGTCATATCAAAAATCAAAATGGTTACCTACATAGTCAAGTATTATCAAGGATGTGGAAACAAAACTAAAAATACCTGGTTTGCAAGTGACCGTGTCGCCGGGTCAGGACCTTAGAAGCTACCAACATACATACATGCCACCAAATAGAGGTCAATTGAAAAATGACTTCCAGCCAAACATAACTAAAGTAAAAGGTGAGAAGTTTTCAAACTATCTTCTACTCACCTCGCTAACTGATACGGTGTTGTTGTATCAGAAGGCTCAACACAATAGCCATGTCGAACAACTACATGACGCTTGTGCATGATACTACCATGCAACAAAGTACTTTTAAATTATTATTCCTGGGTTCAATTCCTAGGTTGGGCAAAATTTGTTTATGGGGTTTTTCCAATAGGGATTCCTCTGTAGCAGCCCAGAGTTTTGAAATTGGTGAACCCCCATGCTTCAAAAAGCATGTTGAGCCATTGGCCTTGTGCACCATAGTACCTCCTTATGCAGATGGCTCAACAGTCAGGAGGACTACTGTTATTATTATGTTTTTGTAACTCGTTTCAGTTTGTGCTATTCTATTGTCATATTTAGTCAATTATAAAAATGAATAATAAAACAAGCTCTAATTATTGAGATGTCCAATAACCTATAGCTCTGGAGGCACTTAATAAAATAATAGGTTATATCAACACCAAACTATCAGCATCCATGGAGATGGATTTGAGGTAATAATGAGAACACAATAAACTATCTTATTATGCTGTGGAAGCAACTAAGATTGATAACATAACAAACTATCCTATTGGTATGCTGTGGAATCAAGTAATAATGATAACACAACTATCTTGTTGGTATGCTGTGGAAGCAACTAATAATGATAACACAATAAACTATCCTGTTGGTATGCTGTGGAAGCAACTAATAATGATAACACAATAAGCTGTCTGTTAGTAATCCGTGGAGGAAACTAATAGTGATAATACAACACACAATCTATTGGTTTGCTGTGGAAGCAACTAATAAAGATTTAATATCCATTGGTTAGGCGTGGAGGCCGCTAATGAACAATCTCTCATGTTATCCTGCTGGGTCCACGGTGTACAAGACCACCCAGAGCCTGGTTCCTTATATCCTGTCAAATCAAAGACTTCGTGCCTGTCACGGAGCAATGATCCTAAACTCCTTAACCTTTAATCCTGTCAAATCAAAGACTTTGTGTCTATCACAGAGCGGTGTTCCTGATCCTATCCTTAAATCCTGTCAAATCAAAGACTTTGTGTCTATCACAGAGCATTACCGTCCCGTGAGAATGAAACTAAACAAAAAACAGCTGATCACAATACTCCTACACTACCTACACTATACTTACCAAATACAAGGCTGCTATGTAAGCCTTCTTATAAGTAGGCATGTGCTCATTAATGCATCAAATATTTTCATTTGAGATAAACTTAATAGTTACCTAATTTCATAAGTATTCAGTGATAAATTGATAACTTAAACTGACTATTACCTATTACAAATCAATGAATATTGTAAGATAATACAAACAATAACATTCTGCAAACAAGATTCAAATTGGACTAAATAAGCTAGCAACTGATTATTCCATGTCAAAAATCTGAAATAGAAATTGTATGCCTTCATTGACATGACATGTAGCAGTTAGTTGTTTCCTAACAACATTGGTCTTTACCATATAGCAAGTAGAATACCTAAAGCATATAGCTGTGGGTGTAAAAATACATTCAATATTTCCAAAATAAGGCATACTCAGCTTAGATTTATTACAAGCTGTCAATGATAAATAAAATCAGTTGTTATCAGATTCTAAACTTAATTAATACTGTAGGATGATAAACAACAATAATCTGCCGACAAATATTTCTCCGCTATTACAGATAACAACCAAGAAACACAGAGACTGAGGACACCGGAAGGCCCAGAGCGCGAGCCTCCGACCACAATGGCCGTGTCGCCGCGTAGGCGTGAATTTGCTAATTTATTATCCTAATTAATCGTTTTAAGTGTCTATGTCTATTTAAGTTGGGTTTTGAGTTCAGCGCCATCTATTGGCTCACTGTGGAATCAGTATTGATTCATAATTCATATGCTAATTTCAATGTTTAATTAATACGAGATGTTTAAATTAAACAGGAACACTTATTGTAGGACTTTTGGATTTGTTCTCATTTTAACTATTGCACATTTGACGAAGTAAATGTGTTTCATTATGTTATTCTTATTAAGTTGTCAAACAATGGCGGATGTTATAATTTCTATGACCAATAACCAGATTTAATAATTTAATACGAGAACTAAACAAATTTGAGTAAATGATTAAATACTAAGAAGTCATAAGACTATTTTACACAGCTATGTAATAATGAGAAACTTTCTAATTAGTAAGATTGTTAGATCACCGGAAACTTGAATAGTTTTGTTATTAGATGACTATTTCAGTAATAAACTACAAACCACTTTGTATTTGTGAGTATTGAGGTTGTTTAATGTTAAAATAATTAACTGATCAGCATTTTAGTATTGTTTGCTAACTTTACTCAACTATCCAAGTAATTAGTGTCTAAACAAAAACAATATGGAAGTCCCGCCCATTGTTGAGTACGTGCATGGCGCGTACGGTGCATGGTGTGTGTAAAAAATAATAACTGTAAAACTGTTTAATAAATCTGCTAATTGAATAGATGTTTGAAAACCTAATAAACATGTAACGTTAATTGTCATAAAGTGATTGTGTAATCTATAAAAACATTTAAAAAGAGTATCCTGGAGTTTCTGGCTAGGTCTTCTCCAGCGACCGACAAAAGCTTTGGACCTAGCAGGCCACACGAATTCACGATGTGGTTTTAGCTTCAAGTTCATTTGAAAACTCAAAGTGCCTGTAACTAAATCAAATAAACACTCTTGAGTTTCAATCCAGTGTTGTGTGTTATTGAAGTAACCCGCTCCAGTCAAGAATAAAGGAATTGCCTCTAGACATTGGGGTTAAAGATGGCGGTCCTACGATACATAGGTACTTCGACGTGACATATATATAAATATACACAGAGGGCCTGTCAGGGTGCGGGGATTATCCTCTCAGAGCGGATGATGAGCTGTGTAAAAGATTACGCTTGTGTGAGCCCTAGGATTCTTTGGCTGAGAATTAAGGTGGGCCTACACCCTATTTTTATTTTGTGCGTGTATGCACCCGATATGGGATGCTCACTTTCTGAGAGAGAAGAATTCTGGGGAAGTCTAGGAGATAAAGTGAATGAATGTAGGTCTAACGAGAAGATTGTTATGCTCGGCGACTTTAATAGTTGGGTTGGTGTGAAGAGGAATGGGTTCGAAAGAGTATTAGGGGCATTCGGTGACAATAGAGTGAATGAGAATGGGAGGAATTTACTAGATGTATGTGTAGAGAAGGGCCTGTGTGTAATAAACACTATGTTTGATCATAGAAAGATCCATAGGTATACGTGGGAAAGGCAAGACAGTAGAAGTATGATTGATTTTGTTATTGTAGATGAAAGATTGAAGAGCAAAGTTGCAGATACAAGAGCCTATCGGGGTGCTAATATGGGGACTGATTACTATCTGGTTATGTCTCGGGTGGCTGGACTGTTCAAGCAATGGCGTCATCGAGTTCAAGTTCCTGTGACCGCGTTAGAAATAATAAAAGTAGAAAGATTACAAGAACTAATAGTAAAGGAGGAATATAAGAGGCAAGTAAAACAGAAGACGGATAAGATATTTGATGGTATGAACGATTTCAGTTTAGAGGATGTGTGGGAAATAGTGAAAAGTAGTATGGTGAACGTAGCCGCAAAGTTATGTGGTATAGCGAAGAGGAAACGTGGTAGTAGAACGAATGATGCTTGGGTAGATGATGAAGTAAAAGAGGTGGTGAAGAAGAAGAAAGAGGTTTGGCATAATGTGTTAGCCTGTAAGGCCCAAAATAGAATGAATGAGGCAACAAACGTGACGGATGATCTGGCAAGAGTGAAAGTAACGTACAAGCAAATGAAAGCGAAAGTCAAAGAGGTGGTAAAAATGAAGAATGAAGAAAAGGAAGAAAAATATAACAGGAAGTTCTCCGATAACTTCAGGGCCAATGTTAAGCTGTTCTGGAAACAGGTAAGATTGGCTCGCGGAGTGACAAAAACATCGAGCATGAATGGAATAAGAGCAGAAGATGGGTGCTTACTGAGTGAAGAATGTAAGGTCTTGGAACGCTGGAAGGGATATTTTGAAAGTTTATTTAGTTGTCAGGATAGTGTGCAAGGAGTGGGTAACTGGGCAGAGGCAAGTTGTCAAGACCCAAACTCGGACGAAGAGCAAAAGCATCAGAATGAAATAGGAATGGATGAGATTATAAAAGCACTGAGTGGGATGAAGATTGGTAAAGCTGCAGGGTATGACCGAGTATCTGTTGAAATGCTGAAGGGCGGTGACGGGGTGGTAGCAAGCCTGTTGTGCGGGATCTTTAATATGTGTTGGAGATATGGCCGCGTGCCGGATGACTGGTGCAAGGCTCTAATCGTACCACTATATAAGGGAAAAGGCTCACAGTAGGAGTGTAAAAACTACCGCGGCATTAGTCTTTTGAGTGTTGTCGGCAAATTATATGCGAAAGTTTTAATAAATAAAGTGGTAAAAGTGACGGATGAACAATTATGGGACGTGCAAGCAGGATTTAGAGAGGAAATGGGCTGTATGGATCAGATCTTCTCCTTGAGGAGCATAGCTGAAAAACATCTGGCTAAGCACAAAAAAGTCTACTGTGCTTTCGTGGACTTGGAGAAGGCCTATGACAGTGTGTGGAGGGATGAACTGTGGTCGACGCTATCCGGGTACAGTGTGGACTGGAATCTCTATATAGGGATTCCAGTGCTTATGTTAGGATTAATGGTTTTCCATTTCAAGGGGTGTTAGACAGGGCTGTGTAGCGTCGCCGTGGTTGTTCAACTTGTACATGGATAGTTGTCTGATAGGTTTGAAAGAGCATGAGTGCGGATTGAGGATGAATGAGTTGCCTGTCAAATGCCTTCTCTATGCAGATGATCAAGTTCTACTTGCATCGTCAGCAGAACAGTTGCAAGACATGGTGACTGTGATGAATGAAGCTTTTAAGTTAAAAGGGATGAGTATAAATGTGAACAAGACTAAGGTAATGGTGTTTGAAGAGAAGAAGATGTATCGAAGTGTGAAGTGAAAATAAATGATAAGAGTGTGGAGCAAGTGAACGAGTTTGTATATCTGGGAAGTATGTTCACAAGGGATGGAAAGATTGAAGAGGATGTGGAAAGGAGAGTGAATGCAGGGAATAAAGTGAATGGTGCTATGCATGCAGTTGTGACCAGCAAGTCGATGTCTCCGGAAGCTCGACTCGCCGTTCACAACAGCGTGCTGGTGCCTACACTTATGTATGGAAGTGAAGGCTGGGTATGGCAAAAAAGACATGAAAGTAGGATTAATGCAGTAGAAATGCGCTCCTTGCGGAGTATGTGTGGTGTAACTTTAACTGATAGATTGAGGAATGAGGTAATAAGACAACGTTGTGGTTTAAAAGAAGATGTAGTGACTAAAATTGAAAAGAGTATGTTAAGATGGTTTGGCCATGTTGAGAGGATGAATGAAAGACGACTAACGAAAGGTATTTACAAGGCAGACGTGAATGGAAACGCCGGGAGGGGACGCCCTAGAAAGACATACATAGACCTTATAGGTGATGTTCTTCAGAAAGGCCAAGTGCGCAGTACCCATAACCAGCGTGTGTGTATGACTAGATGTATGAATGTGTGTGAAGCAAAAGAAGTATGTAAGGATCGTAGCAGGTGGCGTTCTGTAGTTTCTGCCTACCCCCATGGGAAAAAGGCGTGAGTTTATGTATGTATGTATGTATAAATATATACTTAGATGCATACATACATAAAAATAATGTTAATGGGAGACCGAATCCAACAAATTAACTCTGTGTTGATTCTGCAAACTGCCTGCGAATGTGCTCGCGTGCCTTCAATTTGAAAGACAACCGACTGGTTGCCATCCTGATGTTCTGAGGGAGTGCATTCCAAAGGGAAATCGCCTGGACAAAGAAGGAGGAATGGATAAACCCAGAGCGGTGCGAGGGAAATTGTAGAAGACGATTATTGGCGGAGCGAAGATTTTTACTATGGGCAGAACAAAGGAATTGGACATGTGAAGTCAGATAAGAAGGAGAAGTGTGTTTATCAATAAAAGAAAACAGGGTAGTCAAGGCCCTCAGCGCTCTACGCTGACGAAAGGGTAACCATTTTAAAAGTGATCGATGTGCGGATACATGATCATACTTACGGAGATTGAAGACAAATCGAATGCAGTTATTTAGAAGGCGGTCAAGTTTATTGAGTAGATCTGCATTCAGGTCATAGTAGCACACATCACCATAGTCAATTATGGGAAAAATAAGGGACTGTACAAGCATTGCCTTTATGTGAGCTGGGAGAAGATTCTTCAGTCGATAAAGCGAACGCAACGTTCCGGTGACCCTTCGGCTGACACTCATTACCTGCTTGCGCCAGTCAAGGCAAGTGTCGGCGATCAAAACGGGATTGCTACGCGTTGTTAAATATTATGGGCGGAACAGTTAAACCATCAAGCTTTCTCAAGCTATACGGGCTCCCAACTATGATAGCCTGACACTTTGCAGGGTTAACCGCCACTCCGAATCGGTCTGACCAACTTTTAATCGCAATCAAATCCTGGTTAAGCCTCTTGATCGCATCCGATAAGTTGCCAACATCTGCCTGACAGTAGAGCTGTAGATCGTCAGCGGTAAGATTATACTCACACTGAAGTTCGGTGGTTATAAGATTTATGAAAATGGAGAACAGAAGAGGAGATAAAATCCCGCCTTGAGGGACGCCAGCTTCAAGGTCGCACCACCCCGAAGAAGAGTCTCCAGCACAAAATGACTGCTGACGCCCTTGAAGATAAGAGGAAAACCATTCATGTACCTCGTGAGAGACCATAAGATAAGAAATCTATATCTATAAAAGCGAAAGGTGACTGACTGACTGACTGACTGACTGACTGACTGACTGACTGATCAATCAACGCACAGCCAAAACTGCTAAGCCTAGAAGCATGAAATTTGGCAGAAAGGTTCTTCAAGTGACGTAAGTGTGCACTAAGAAAGGATTTTTGGAAATTCTACCCCTAAGGGGGTAAAAAGGGGGTTGAAAGTTTGTATGAAAAATCTAATTCCTTCGACCAAAATTCTTGAAACTTAACACAAATAGTATTCTAAGTAAATAATAAAGATTGACATTATTAGTTTTTCGAAACTACCCCCAAATGATGATTTAGGGGGTGTTGAAGTATGTATGGAAAAATCAGATTTCTTTGATCAATAAACTTGAAACTTGCCACAAATACTTATCTAAACGAATAATAAAGGTTGCAACTATTATTTTTTGAAACTACCCCCAAAAGACGATTTAGGGGATGTAATTTTTTTTTGAAGAATCTGATTTCTTGGGTGTATAAACATGAAACTTGACATAAATACCATCCTAAATAAACAATAAAGGTAGTTATTACTAATTTTTGCAACTACCCCCAAAAGACGATTTAGGAGGTATTACAGTGTTTTGAAAAAATCTGATTTCTTGGGTCAATAAACTTGACACTTGCCACAAATACTAACCTAAATGAATAATAAAGGTTGCTATTATTATTTTTTTAAACTACCCCCAAAAGACGATTTAGGGGTGTTAATTTATTTTGGAGGATCTCATTACTTCAGTTAATAAACTTGAAACTTTACATAAATACTAATCTAAATAAACAATAAAGGCTTTCATTGTTGGTTTTATTAAACTACCCCCAAAAGATGACTTTAGGGGATGTAATTTTTTTTTGGCGAATCTGATTTCTTGGGTGAATAAACATGAAACTTGACATAAATACCATCCTAAATAAACAATAAAGGTTGTCATTATTAGTTCTTTGCAACTATCCCCAAAAAGACGATTTAGGGGGTCTTACAGTGTTTTTTTGAAAAATCTGATATTTAGGGTCAATAAACTTGAAACTTGCCACAAATACCATCCTAAATAAACAATAAAGGTTGTCATTATTATTTTGTTATGTTAATTTTTTTGAAGAATCTAATTTCTTAGGTCAATAAATATGAAATTGCTTAAATACCAACTTAAATAAACAATAAAGGTTTTCATTATTAGTTTTTCGAAACTACCCTTAAAATACGATTTCGGGGTGGTAAAGATTTTTGATTACTTTTACTGCACATAGCTTCTTTTTAAGATGTAGGGGAGCACTTAGAAGGGATTTTTGGAAATTCAACTTTTGATGGAGTTAAAAGGGAGACATTTATTTGTATGAAAAATCTTATTCCTTTGGCAAAATAATAAAGGTTGGCATCATTAATTTTTCGGAATTATCCCCAGAAAACGATTTAGGGGTGTTAAAGTTTCTTTGAAGAATCAAATGGCACTAATACGGGGAACTACCGAACTCGACCGTTTGTCTCAGGTAAACATAGTTGTGAGTGACGTTTTAGTGTTGCGTAATTTACGCTGTATTAGGTTTTTGTGTTGTGTCGCGTAATTTACGCAGCATTCGTTTTCATACTAAAATAATTTTTGGTCCACCCGAAATTATGAGTCTCAAAAAACCTGACCAGTCTTCTGCTCCATACATCTTCTTCTATACATATAAAATGCTTTGTCCTGAATGACTGACTGACGGATCAACGCACATCCTAAACCGCTGATCGTAGAGACCTGGAACTTGGAGAGTATGTGTTTGTGTGACGTAGGCATCCGATAAGAAAGAGTTTGCCGAAATTCTTCCCCTAAACGGGAGAAAAAGGGGGACAAAGTTTGTATGAAAATCTAATTCCTTCAGCTAATATTCTTGAAACTTGGCATAAATAGTAATCTAAGTAAATGATAAAAGGTTGACATTATTAGTTTTTTGAAACTACCCTCACAAGTCCATTAAGGGGGTATTGAAGTTTGTATCGAAGAATTTTATTTCATGGGTTACTAAACTTGAAACATTGCACAAATACTAACTTAAATAAATTATAAGGTTGTTATTATTAGTTTTTCGAAACTACCCCCAAAAACAGATTTAGGGGGTGTTAAAGTTTTTTTGAATAATCATATTACTTGGGTTAATAAACTTAAGCAATAAAAGTTGTTATTATTAGTTCTCAAAACTACCCCCAAAAGACGATTTGTTTTTTTTTTTGATGAATCTTACTTTTTGACTGAACTTTAAACTTGACATACATACCAACCTAAGTAAACAATACAGGTTGAAATTCTTAGTTTTTTTAAACTACATAACACCAAAATACGGTTTTTTAGGGGTGTTAAGGTTTTTTGAAGAATCTTATTTCTTGTATATTCTTCACGAAATTAGAAACTTGACATAAATATCAACTTAAGTAAACAATGAAGGTTGCCATTATAAGTTTTTAGAAACTACACTCAAAAGTCGATTTAGGGGGAGTTAAAGTTTTTTGAAAATCTTATTTATTGGGTTGATAAACTTGATACTTGACAAAAATACCAACCTAAACAAACAATAAGCGTTGATATTATTAGATTTTCGAAAGTGCCTCCAAAATACGATTTAACAGGTGATAAAGTTTTGTTAAAGAATTTTATGTCTTGGGTTAATAAACTTGATAGTTGACATAAATACCAACCTAAGTAGGTAAACAATAGAAGGTTGTCATTATATTTTTTCGAAACTACCCCCAAAAATAGGATTAAGTGGGTGTTAAAGTTTGTTATGAATCATACTGGACAAGGTTTCGTTTTTGATGTAGGGATCTAGGGGAGCACGAAGAAGGAATTTGCGAAAAATCAACCTTTCACCATCATCATCATTTCAGCCAAAAAACGTCCACTACTAAACATAGGCCTTCCCCAAGCGCCGCCACACTGATCGGTCCTGTGCGTTTCGCATCCACCGGCCCGCAGCCTTGACCAGGTCGGACTTCCTAATTTGCGTTTTCCGGTTCGCAGTCGCCACTGAACTGTCAACCTTTAAGGGGGTGAAAAGGGGGCAATTTGTTTGTATGAACAATCTCATTCCGTGGAGATAAAGTAAATAATCAAAATTTACATAATACGTTTTTTAAAACTACCTCCCCCCTGATAGGGTTAAGTGATTTTAGTTTTTTTGAGACATCTAACTGAGCAATCTAACTAAAATAAACAAAAAATTCAAAAGAGAAAAAGGGTATATTAAGTTTTAAGGGGCGGATTTTACTTAGTAGCGGTATCCTAAAATGTATTATTCTTTAAGTCAAATAACGAATCGTCCCAAACCTATAAACCGTAGAACTTTACAAAACCACATTTTTATTTGGTTTAATAACAGCTTATTTTTGGTTGCTATCACACGAACGAAGTCGCGGGCGGAGGTAATATTATAAATGTGAAAGTAACTCTGTCTGTCTCTCTGTCTACCTATCCACACTTAAACCGCTGAACCGATTTAAATGTAATTTGGTTCGGAGATATTTTGAGACCCTGGGCAGGACATAGGATAGTTTTTATCCAAACATACTTACGGAAATCATACTTAAGGGAGTGGAAAGAGGGGTAGAAGTTTGTATGGAAAACCTACAATATTAAGCCGCGGTATAAAAAATAAGCAATTCGAATTACTAATGCTTCGCAGACGAAGTCGCGGGCAACAGCTAGTGATAGATAAAAGGACATCGTGACTGACGGTATTGAAAGCGTTGGAGAAGTCGATTAATACTAAAGCAGTTACTTTAGTGTCGTTCCGCGCGAGACGCTAGCGTGAGCGCACGCACGGATAGCGAGTACCGCGTTTGTAGCTACATACTTTTTTACATCTACCTACAATTATAGTTTATTTCATGTTTTCGTACGATGAATAACGAAGGGGAAAATTTGCAGTTTTGCGACTCTAGTGGGAGTGATGTTATGGAAGAGGAGATTTTAATAAGCGAGCAACAAGTAAACGCAGAAATACACAAAGGAAATGAAGATGATACACATCTAAGTAAAAAAACCCCTGAAAAAAGGGCAAGGGAAGAAAGTGAAGAAATAATAGAGGAAGATGAGGGCTTTATCACAGTCAGAAAAGGCAAAAAACGGTTGACAAAGAGGCTGTCTAACAACACAGATAGAAGTAATTGAGATTTGGAAGTGCAAAAAGATATATCAATGGTTATGATCATATCAAAAGAAATTTTACCCAAACAATTTGGAATGGCAAAACTGTTGAGAGCCGAAAATATCCCAAATATTATAAGAATTCAATACAAAAGCCCATATAAAGTACTGATTCAGTTTGAAAATAAAGAAAGTGCAAGGAAATTAGTTAGCTGTGAAAAAATTACTACTTTAGGGTTCAGGTGCCAACTGACTGATGAATTAAATTTAACATATGGTGTTTTGCTTGACATAGATTTAGAAATTGAAGATAAGGGGATTGGTGACAATTTGAAGTGTGATCATGAGATAATATCGGTGAAAAGATTAAAACGATTAGATGATTTAAACAAATGGACAGATAGCAGTACTATACGGCTATGTTTTAAAAGTTCCACTTTACCCTCATACGTGTATGGGTATGGGTGTCGGTTTAAAGTGGAACCATATACATTTCCTGTAACGCAATGCTCAGGATGCTGGAGGTTCGGTCACCTAATAAGATATTGTCCTACAAAAAAAATAGTATGTCCAAAATGTAATGGCCCTCACGATAACTGTGAAGTATCGGAATTTATATGCACTAACTGTAAGGGCGCTCATATGGCCCTCGATAAATCTTGTCCTTTATTCGTCAAAGAAAAGTCGATCAGGAAAATTATGTCTTCTGAAAACTGTGCCTATCGAAAAGCCCTATCAGTATGGTTGGAGAATAGAAAATTGCAGATGGAGGAAGCTGAAATGACTGAGACGATGGCTTTTATGACTACTACCACTGGGGAGAAGAAAACGTTAGGTCAATCAAAATCATACAGAGATGCGGTAGCAAACAATTCATTTGAAGCATTAGTGTTAGATGATGAAGCACATGAAACTGAAACTTCAGAAGACGAAGATAAGCGCACGGACTACCCACAATCACAATTAAAGAAGAAAAAGCGTCACAACAATCAGTACAATATTGAGGAAAAAGAAAGTACTTTTAGACCAGAACCTGATTTTGAAACGAGCACCAGCAAATCATATAGAAGACGACAAGAAAATACTAATTTTATGAGTTTTGTGAGTAAAATAAAAGATATTTATCTTCTAAATATCGATTTCGAAGACAAAATAAAAATGTTTTGTAGGTATGTAGTGAAAGAGTGCATAGAATTTATTTTTGAATTAGTACAAAAACAAGAAGTATTTACGAAATTAATATCTTTATATCAATATTAATCAGTGGAATGCGCAAAGCTTGAGACCAAAACTTATGGACTTAAAACTTTTGTTGTCCTACAATAAAATTCACATAGCTCTGATATGCGAAACCTGGTTAGAACCTGATTCTAGTTTACACTTAAATGGTTACCACCTACATCGCAAAGACCGAGATGATGGATACGGAGGTGTTGTTATCATGGTTCATAAGTCTATTAAAGTTCGAGAGTGTAGTTTAAATTTAGTTACCCGTGGCATAGAAGTGGTATGTATTCGATTATTGAACTGTAGTCAAATTAAGTTTTTAATGCTGGTGTATTGTCCCCCGTCAGTACACACTATCCAATCTGACTGGGACAACCTTTTTTCAACTTTTAAACACAATTGTCTAATAGCAGGTGATTTTAATGCTCACCATACCAATTGGTCGAATAGAAATGACTCTAGAGGTGGACAAATATACTATGCAACTTTAGAACATTTTGTTTCGTTAAATAATGGTCAGTCAACTAGAGTGAAATTGGTTAACAATGTTGTTCAGCAAACCTCTCCAGATGTTTCATTTATGTCGAGTGACATGGCTATGTGTTGTGATTGGCAAGTTACGAATGATAGTCTTGGAAGTGATCACCTGATTATTAAAATTAAATTAAATTTTAAAGATTTACAACGAGTACATAAAAAAAGTAATTTTAAAATTGCAAACTGGAATGATTATAAAAAATACTTAGTAAATTATTACTCTACATCATCTATGGAAGTAAGTAACGTTCAAATGGAGTATAATAAATTTATTAAAAAAATTAACAGTGCAGCGGATCTTTACATTCAGATGACCAAAGAATTTAATAATCCTAATAAGAATTTTCGGCCCCAGCCATATTGGAATCAATCACTCTCTAAACTTATTGCTCAACGTAGGTTAGCTCTTAGCCAATTTAGGAGTAATCCTACTCCATCTAATCTTAATACACTAGAACACATTAGTTTTAACACCAAATTAACTATTCAACGAGCTACGAATCAAAATTGGCAGAAATACTGTGACGACATTAATGAAACAACATCCATATCAGAAATGTGGAAGCGACTAGGAGGACGTCGGTCACCTGTGACATATATTTCTGATGATAAAAAGGTAGCTCTTTTAAATAGTCTAGCCCCTGATTATGTGAATCCATGCTCTCCAGAGATACGATCAGTTAATGATATATTAGAAAACCCCTTTACTATTCAAGAAATGTACAATTGCTTAAAAAAAAAAGATACCGCTACAGGTGACGATGGAATCACATACTCAATGATTTACTACCTACCGCATTGTGCTAAACTACATTTGTTAAAATTATATAACATAATTTTCGTAACTGGAGAGATCCCTGTCCAATTGCAAGACATCCGAGTTGTACCAATACCAAAGAGAGAAAACCCTTCGAACAATGATCTTAAGCTACGTCCAATCTCTTTGATTTCATGTGTTTGCAAAATTTTACACTAAATGATAATGATAAATGATTTTATTTCTGTAAGTTGGTTTGTACAAACGCTTTTACATGTCTAACATATTTTTTTTTAAACTAGATGAGGTCGGCGTTTCCTATCTGACTACTCTGAGAAGAAAGGCCGAAACAAACTCAGAGGTCACAGTCTCTTTTAAAGTCCTGACAAAATCTTGGTTCGATCATGTGAAGACCATGTAGACTGCAGTGCTATTCTCTAAGGATACAGCCTTGAGCGCAGTGCTGTGCCAGCGACGAATCTACAGTTTGGTATTCGCTAAGCCGCGAATAGCGACACTAGCGCTCTAAGCTGTGACGGCCGTGAGTTAGAACTACTCAATGTCGAGCAAGTTGACAGTTCTTCATACATTTTGGTATTCCGTAAGAAAAAACAGCATCGAATAGGCTCGCAGCTTGCCCTACAGCCTCGTTTTTATCTGTCAAATCCAAAAGCCACTATTTTTGCGCGTAACGTAATTCTTCTTGGTTTTTAATCTAACTAATAGTATAAATGTGAAAGTTTGGATGGGAAGTTTTGTTGGTTTGGATGTGTGTGTGGATGTATGTTTGTTACTCAACTACGCCAGAATGAAACTGGATGAAATTATGCATAGAGAATAGAATAGAATATTCTATAATGTACACCATAAAAGTTATAAACATTTACAAGGAAAACTTATTAATACGGGTACAAAGGCGAAATAGAGATAGATTATAGCTATAAGAACGGCGAAGCGAAGAACACAGCCTAATTGCGTACGTAAATTCGGCAAAGGAAACAATCTGGTTCTTTCCCAAAAACACACACATACACAAAAAGTTGAATAAAGATTCAACTTTTTTGTGTATGTGTGTTGGCTATGGCTGATGGGGTAGAAAGATTCTGGAGTGGCGACCGCGAACCGGAAGACGTTGCGTGGGAAGGCCTTCCACCAGGTGGACCGATGACCTGGTGAAGGTTGCGGGGATCTGCTAGTTGCGAGACGCACGGGATCGGTCAATGTGGTGACGCTTGGGGGAGGCCTTTATCCAGCAGTGGACGTCTTTTGTCTGATATGATGATGATGATAGCTATAAGATTAGCAGAAAGGCTACTTTTCTGCCCAATATATTGTACCCTTAGGATAAAAAAACGCTTTTCGTGTGGTTGAAGCCGCTGGCAGAAGCTATTAATAAAATATTGTATTAAAATAAGCTATTTCGATTAATTAAAAAAAATGGGAGCTTGGTTAAACTGAAGCAACATTTATTAAAAGAAGCTAAGAAAATTAATGATTTTAACAGCTCGACAGGTGAGAGAATTAGCAACATTGAAAACAACATTTGGGGATAGAGACTTTATCCATAGTTACAGGATTTCTCAGCATTTAATAACATATTGGAAAACGACTTATCTCTTAGCGTACAGGCGTCTTATGTTTCATGTGAATTTATATATTATGTAACTAGCTGTTGCCCGCAACTACCTCTGCGTAGCATTAGTACTTTGAATAGCCAATTTTTTATATAAGGCAATAAAATTTTAATTCACTATAAAAACTTCCACTCCCTTAAGGAAGATTTCCATAATAAAAATTATCCTATGAAGGACACAAGATAGTTACCTATGGTCTCAAACTGTTTCCATACCAAATTTCATTTAAATCAGTTCAGCGGTTTAAGTGTGAAAAGGTATCAGACTGGGTTACTTTCACATTTATTATATTAGTATGAATTGCATAGGTTAATTGGTAGCTTCTATAGTTAAAATTATATGTCATAAATATATTTGAGTACATTAAAAAATATTTTTTGTGATGATTTGTCCGGCTATATCATCATCATCATATACGCCGAATGACGTCCACTGCTGGACATAGGCATCCACCAAACGTCGCCACATTGACCAGTCACGTTCATCTTGCATCCAGTGGAAGCCCGCATCCTTAAAAAAATATTAGACATAATATACATAATGACTAATAAAACAATCTCAAAATTATAAAACACAGATTTATTTATTAAACAATTTTCCAGTAATATAATTTTATTCTATAATATAGACCCTTTTTGTTTCTAATCTGAAGTATCTTTTTTATAATCTTTTATAAATATTTAAGTAAGTATAATTTAAGTAACTTAGACCACATAGTAGTGATAATTTGCCAGTACTTGCCCTTAAATTTGTATTAAAATTTCTTAACATCTCTCACAATCTAAACTATAATAATATCTATATTTATAATTTATATTAAAATCATGTTCCAGGCATTCAACTTCCTCTTCTGATGAATGCACATAAATCCTGCAGTGCTCAGGTTTCTCTTGACCACTTGCTTATTTCCTTATACATATCCAATTTCGTCTACTGGTTGCCAATAAGGAGTTGCTGGTTTTCCAAATGCCTCTCTTCAGCTCCATTTGTGTCTGCCTTTGTAAAGGTTGTTGAGAAATGAGCATTGGATTAGATGGCCTCGTACCGTTAGCAAATGCCGCCTACGAGGAGCTGTAAACATAAAAATGCAAAAAATTACTATTAGAGGTAAAAATATGTGCAGGATACTATGTAAACCAGCATCACATCTACTCTCTTTCTGAAGGAAAGAAAGAGAGTAGATGTGATGGATGGATGTGATGGATGTTTCAGATATTATAGGCAGATACATTATAGTATTGCAGGTTAATTGAATTTTTGGCTTCTGTTAAAAAAAAACCCTAACAACTTGGTCCAACCTGGGTATGAAAAATGAGAACACTATTTAATTATCTAGAGCTTCTTACACTGAACCAACAATGAAGCTAAACTTACATAAAGAGGCAATTGAGGCTTCTCTCCTATGAGGCACTGCAGGTGGTCATCTAGCCTCAGACTGAAATACGATTTATAAATAAATTAGTGAAATACAAAAAATATAACATACCTATTAAGTTTTTGTGTTCGGCTGGTTTTCCATTGTCATATTGTTCTTATGCCAAGATAGCCCTGGTTTACATCCTGCAAATGTATTTCAACGCAGTACTATTATATTTTATCTAAAGATAAACATATTATATATTTATTGGACAACAATAATATCGTCACATTTTGCAATACTTACATTTCACACAGTCACAGAACTATGTTAAAATCAATCGCTGTGAAAGCACTTCACAGTTTTTCAACTTGAAAATACTTTAAATAAAAACGAACAACAAATTATTAAATAAAAACCGTCGGTTGCGATTTTGCAAAATTTTCTGTGTTTGGGTGTCATGTCTGGCAGCGTCACAGCGCGTTGTTTTTACGAAATAGGCAAAGAAATTGTCATTCAGCCTTAAAATGCAATCATGAAAATGCATTATTTAAACTCTTATGACAGTGAAATCGTTTGTAGTTTCACTCTATTACTTAAAATACTTGAAAATTTACCTTTACTATACGTTTTAAGTCCATAAAACTCTCAGTCGAGATTTATCGATTTTAATTTTAATAATTTGTTTCAAGCCCTAATTCGTCTACGAAATTGTGACGGGCGATGTCAGGCCTAGAGTTCGTCGACGACAATAACCGCACTAGAGAATACCGTTTGAATCAGCGCTGCACGATCGGTCGATCTCAAGACTGTCTCGCTGACGAGCTCGTCGACGAGCACAGCCAAGAAACTGTCTCTTAGAGAATAGCATGGCTGATGTCTGAAATGGTCTTTTGAGGAAAGAACCAGCCAGATTGAGTGGACCTGTCCAGTCAGTGCACGCATTTGTCAATAACCGAGCAGCTCAACTCAGAATTTAAGGAGCTCAACGATTCGACGAACAATAGCAAAGAAAGGACATTCGGGTAGGCCGCATAAACTACTCAAACTGCCAGACCATGATTAAAAACTAAGATAAATTAAAAAACAAAATAATGATCCACATAGTCTTCACATTCACAATAATTAAAATAAAATAATATAATACTTTAAAAAGAAAATATTCTTGTCATTGCAAGAAAACAAATAAAAAAAAAATAACAAAATTCATGGTGCAAAATATTTAAACAAAATAAAAACTAAATTAATTGGAGCAGCTCACTCCCAAGCCGTTTTATCCTCAACGTAATCTTTAATGCTATAAAACGCTTTTTGGCACAACTTACGTTTAATGAATGATTTAAATTATTAAGACTTTGATTTTGTACGTGGCTTGGAAGCATATTATAAAAGCGCACACATTGACATCTAAACGAGCCACCTATTTTCTTGAGCCTTGTTGTAGGTATTACAAATTTGTGTTTGTTCCTAGTATTTATATTATGGATATCACTGTATTTTTTAAACAATTTTATATTTTTATGGGCATATAAAAGATTTTCATAGATATACTGAGAAGGCACAGTCATTACATTAATCTCCTTAAATTTCTCTCTGAGAGAGTGTCTCGGGCTTAATTTATAAATTGATCGAACAGCTCTTTTCTGCAAAACAAAGATAGTCTGGATGTCGGCGGCATTTCCCCACAACAGAATACCGTACGACATTACACTATGAAAATAGCTAAAGTAAACGGGCTGTCTCTATGTCCGTTAAATTACGAATTTTTCTAACAGCATATGCTGCGGAGCTTAGCTTCTTTGACAATTTATCTATATGTGGACCCCACTGAAGCTTAGCATCCAAAGTTAAACCTAAGAATACTGTGCTATTTTCAGGATTCAATTCTTCGCCCTTTATCAGCACATCAGTTTTCACCTGCCTTACGTGAGGTAGGGTAAACTTAATGCATTTCGTTTTTTTTTTCATTAAGAAGTAAATTGTTAACATTGAACCAGTGAACTACTTTTGAGATCGCGCTATTTACATCGTCAGTAACCAGCTGCTGACGTTTAAGTTTAAACAAAAGTGAAGTATCATCCGCAAACAACACTATATTATGGTTATCCTTTATGAGGTAAGGCAAATCATTAATATAAATAAACAAGAAAGGACCAAGAATCGAGCACTGCGGGACTCCCAATGCTACTATAGATCCAGGAGATCTTTTTCCATTAACGTCAACGCTCTGAATCCTATTACTCAAGTATGAAGTAAGAAGATCCAGAGCGCTGTTCCGGATCCCGTAGTGGCGGAGTTTCCTGATTAGGGTTTCATGAAGAACACAATCAAATGCCTTGGACAAATCGCAAAAGATGCCCAAGGCATCGCACTTATCCTCCCATGCATTATAAATATGTCCCAAAAGCTCAACACATCAGTAGTTGAACGACCCCTTGTAAAACCGAACTGTTTGCTATGTAATAATTTATGTTTATTAAAAAATCTTTGCAATTGCTCTAAAATTAATTTCTCAAATATTTTACTAAAAGTAGGTAGTACTGAAATAGGTCTATAATTTGTGGGGTCTGATGTACTACCTGATTTAAACAAAGGTATTATTTTACTATTTTTCATTAGGTCAGGAAACTCCCCACAGTCGATACAATTATTAAAGATAATAGCTAAACTAGGTGCGACAATATCAATAATAGACTTGGCGACTTCAACAGAATGACCCCACAGATCAGCAGTCTTTTTAACATTTAAAGTGTGAAAGGTTTTAATTATGTATCTACAAGTAATATGTTCAAAAATAAATTCCGAATCGCAAACATTAACATTTTCTTTTAGCAAAGACTCAGCAACAGAAGGTGATGAGTTTAAGGATTTAGTAGTAGAAACGGGAATATCTGAAAAGAAATTTTCAAAGGCCACTGCGACTTGTGAGTCTGATTTTATGATGTAGTCATTAAAAGACAGGCTGTAGTCAATATTTCGGTTACCAGATCCTCCCGTTTCACTATTAATAATATTCCAAGTCGTTTTAATAACATTACTACTGTTTTTAATCTTCGAACTCAAATAACGCGACTTGGCCAAAAAACAAACTTTTTTAAATAATTTTGAATAATTTCTAACATATAAATTAAATTTAGCAGTGTTTACATAAGTCCTTTCATCGTACAGCTCATAAAGCCGTGTTCTACTTTTATGAATACCAATGGTAGCCCAATCACTGAATGATGCATTACCATTAACGGAGATTGTCTTGGGAATAAAGGTGGAATTAAATTGTTTACAGTATATACTAAAAAATTCATCATATTGATGATTAGGTTCAGCATGAATTGGCAAAATTGGTAATTTATCAATGAGTTTAACTTTAAAAGCTTTCAAGCGACTTGCAGTTTTGGGGTTAACAGTGATATCCTTTTTAGCCTCTTTGTTGTTTTGGATTGGTAAAGTAATCCTCTGCCCGCAATGATCAGAATCTAGTAAATTTATAATTTCTTTGTGGACTGGTACAACATTAGTATAAATATTATCTAAGCATGTGGCACTAGTAGGGGTTATTCTTGTGGGCTCCAAAAATAGGTTTACAAGATTGTAGGACTGAAACAGACTTATTATTTTACTACAAGAACCTGAGTTTTCCAACAAATTAACATTTAAATCACCACAAGTTATAATGGATTTATTAGTGTTACAAATCTTGTGTAACACTTCATCCATTACCTTTTCAAAGCATTCATACAATCCTGAAGGGGGTCTGTATACACTTAATACAATAAACTGCTCCAATTCTATACAAGCTATTTCAACTGTCCGCTCAACAGATAGGCTCACAATATCCTTACGGTCTTTAAATTTAAGCTAGTTACTTACTAAAATCAAGGAGCCACCATGTATAGCATTAACTCTGCTGAATGAACTACCAACCTGGTGATTATTAAAATTGAACAATAACTGGTGGCTTTTAAGCCAATGTTCTGTTATACAAAGAATATCAATACTGTTAAAATTCATAAACAATTCTACTTCTAAATCTTTGTTCATAAAGCCTTGAATATTTTGATGCACCAGGTTAATACCATTAACTGAATTAAAACTTTTATTTGATTTTATTTTGCAATTTTCATTTTGTAAAATTTTGCAAGAGGTTGACTCTATTGTCCTAATTTGTAATTTAAATTATTATCAATATCAATTACTGATACCAAATTATTGTCTGAATTACATAACATTTCTTGGCATTGTTCAATAGAAACAAGTTGTTTAGCCAAATTCTTGGCTGTAATAGAAAAATAATATGATAGCGACACAGCTATCTGTCTTTTATAATACTTTGAAAGAAAGTACCTATCCGTAAAAAAAATATCTTTTGTCAAATAAAAGTGATTACCAACATAATTGTTAGTGTCAATTAAATGGAATAAATTACTACTATAAGTTAAATTATGTAATGTCCTATTCAATTCAAATCTAAGATTGTTTTCTTCCTGTGGCAAACTTTGGCTGTATGGGAAAGTGAACATCACAATTTGTTTTAAACTAAGGTCGCACAAAGATATATAATGTTGGAGTAATTCTCCTTTGTTTCAGCTCCGTACAGGAAAATAGGGAACACCAAGCATCTCATTAGGCGAACCTTGGTGTTTTTAGTTATGCGGCGATCCCTCCATATCCTCGTGAGTCTTTCCACAGCTGAGCGTGTCACGGCACATCGCCTTGCGATCTCTTCTTCACAACTTCCAGTATTTGTGATGATGGATCCCAGGTAGATATAACTCTGGACCACTTCACAGTTAGCGATTTCTCGCAAATCAGGTCGATTGCTAGTTTTACGATCCACCACCATCATTTTAGTTTTATCCCGATTTATAGCGAGGCCAAACTCGGCACTGGTTGTTTCCAAAAGTGAGAGAAATTGTTCTATGTCTGTTTGTGACGCCGCAAGAAGAGTAGTATCGTCCGCATATCTCAGGTTCGATATAACTCGACCTCCAATTGATACACCCCCGTTCCAGTCTTCTAAAACAATCCGCATTATGTATTCGGTGTAGATATTAAATAATAGAGGGGACAGTATACATCCCTGCCGAACACCAGCCTGAGTTTTGAAAATTCCGGAATCTATTCCATCCACGCGAACAGCAGCTGTACCATCTTCATATAGTCTTTTAATTATATAAACAAGATGTTGTGGCACACCCATTATGAGCAATACTTCCCACAGCTTCCACCACTTAACGGTGTCAAAAGCTTGTAGGAAATCTACAAAGCAAATAAATAGCGGTTTATTGAACTCACGCGCTTTTTCTATGATTTGTCTTAGGTTGAGAATCTGTTCACGTGTTCCCTTTCCTTTGACAAAGCCGGCTTGTTCCTGAGCAATTTCTCGATTCATAAATGCCTGTAGTCTCGTATTCAGTATATGAAGAAGGACTTTGCTATCGTGGGATATCAGAGATATTAGGCGAAAATTGTTGCACTTCTTAGTTGAGCCCTTTTTGTGAAGCGGGATGAACAAGGAATGCGACCAGTCCTTAGGCCATTCTCCTGTATTCCATGTTTGCAGGCATATGGCATGTAAGATGTTCACACCAACATCACCCATAATCTTGAACACCTCGATGGGAACCTCATCAGCGCCTGTTGCTTTGCCACACTTTAGGTGTTTCACGGCGGCCTCTACTTCTGCTCTCAGTATTGAGGGTTCTTTTTCTGTGGGGTTTATGGCCTCAGGTTCAGATCTTTGAATATCTCGATACAAGGACCTGCAGTAATCCTCCCACACTTTGACAATATGCTCAATGTCTGTAACTGTACTACCAGTAGAGTTCTCTATTGCCCAGGTCTTTGGCTTAAATTTGAAACATGGACTATCCATCAGAAAACGCGTAAAAAGATTGATGCACTTGAAATGTGGTGCTGGAGGCGTTTGCTGAGGATCAAATGGACTGCTCGCCGCACTAACATTTCCATCCTGGAAAAGCTTCGCATCAAACAAAGACTTTCGTCGATTGTGCAAGTGCGAATCCTGAAGATGTTTGGACATATCATACGCAATGAAAGCTCTTTGGAACGGTTGGTTGTGCAGGGAAGAGTAGAGGGACAGCGTTCTCGCGGCCGATCACCCACAAGATGGACGGACCTTATAAAGACTGCTACGAAGTGTTCCCTTACTGAGTGTACACGCAGTGCCATAAACAGAGAGAGATGGAGAAATCTCGCAAGAGCCGTGACCAGTGTAGGTGACGATCCATGACCACGACCACTCCGTCAGGAGTGTACGACTAAGAAGAAGAAGAATTCTCCTTTGTTCACATTACCCCTATTACCAATAAATATTAATAATGTAGTATCCTGGTTAAAATTACATTTAATAACTTTTTTCATTATGTCAAATAAAGAACAACCAGGCATGCAGTAGTTCATAATTGAGTGTCCTGGATATTTATTTGTCAACAAATGGCCTAGATCCTTTCCAATTTCATCACAAAATAATACTATTTCTGTATTTACATTATTTTTAGGCAAACAGTTAGTAATTTCTAATGGCAAACTGGCACTAGACTGCGGTATGGTGGCATCACATATTGTCAATGAATGGTCCGGCGTGGGTTCAACAGAAATATTGGTTGACACTGATCACATTTGTTGGTTTGTGAGCTCACCAGCTCATTCATTGCCAATACATATTCCCTCATTTGGTTTTCAGACGCTGTATACTTGATGGTCATAGAACTAAGTTTCTCCTGTAGTAAGTCAAGTTCAAACTGCAAGTCTTCTGTGTCAGTTTGGTGTTTCCTAGTACTTTTTTCTAAGTTATATGAATACACATCTAATTGTTTAAGTAGATGCAATCTTTCTCTATTAAGTTTTACATTTTTGATGAAGAACCTTTGTTTTTTGACCATTTTCTTGGTTTTAACTATGTATTTGTTAATTTTAATGTACTTTTTTATTTTATTTTTACTAGTAACTACCCTCAATGATTTAATTGATTTTGAATCATCATGACCTGTTAAATCTATTGTGTAAGAGGGGTTTATTGCAGTAACCATTGATGGGGCAACGGGCACCAATTCATTGAATAGACTTTGATTCAACGAGGCAGTGATGTTAAAATTTGTAGTTTCTAGTTGTTCAATCTGACTTTGAGCCTCATGTAGCTGCTGTTGTAATAAAAAATTGTGACTAAGAGCTTATTCATACTCATTGCTACACTGGCTGAACCCGTCCACAACAACTTGGAGCCTGTCCCGGGCTGCTACGGCATCAGTGTGTTGAATATATAACTGAGCCATTTCTGTTTTCAGTTTGCTATTCCTGTCAAGGACACTAAGGAACTCTATTTCGTTTTCATCCTTTTCCCTAATCAGTTGGTCACAGAGCTCCTGCGACGCCTTTAATTCGCTCAAAGCCTGACTGAGTTTGGTCTCTTCTAGGCGAGCCCACGCGCTGCGAGTCATAATCATGATTAAAGATAAGAAAGAAGAGGTTGGAAAAGAGTAGTGGAATGAGTAACAGATGATTAGTTGAACGTTAAATGAAATTTAGATCGTTAAGAAAGAAGCTCTGTTACCAAACTAATTAAGGTTATGTTTACGTTTTACAGGTCATTGGCATCAACTTGTAATCGTAATAAAAGTGATCCAATTAATTGTAGGCAAATATTAAAACGCAAACAATCCTATATCAAGTGAAAATATACAGTATTGCACCAGGTACCGAGATGAAAAAGCAACATTCACTTAAGCCGGTAACTGTCAACGAAACACAATGAAATTTTTACACTTATTTTGCACTTAGTGCCTAAATTCAACACAAAACACTTAATTACACTTTAAAACTAGTTAATAAATTGGAAATAGGCCTTATTATGAATGAAATCTAATATTTAAAATCAAAATTATTAGAACAAATTCAAATCAGCTGTTAGCTGTAGTGTTGCCACAGGAGGAAAAAACACTGTATGATAACGACGCGTTTGGAGTGGTATGTAGAAAAGAACAAACTACTCACACCTTCTACGACTGGGTTTAGGAAGGGACAGTCATGTTATGATAATTTAGTTCGCCTTGTCACACAAATACAAATAGGGTTTTCGAATAATTCCCCCACGCTAGCGTGTTTTTTGGATATTGAGAATGCATATAATAATATATTGATTAATGAACTAATAGTAAATCTGGATGAAATAGGGGTGGGTAAAAAGATATGTTTGTATTTATGGAACTTTTTGACGGAGAGACATTTAAAAATTAAGGATGATCTTGATGAGAGTAAATTCATTATGCGATATGCCAGCAGGGGCCTCGCACAAGGGGATCCTATGTCTCCCATCCTTTTTAATATAGCTACAATTAAAGTCAGTAAAGAAATAAACAATATCTATATCTGCCAGTACGCTGACGAATTTGTTTTGTATTGAAACGGATAAATAAAAACTGGCAGAGCTTTGTTCAGATCTTGTATTTACAATCAAAAGAGAGAGAAATAAATGACTGGCAATCACTTATATTAACACATCCCCGCTGCTTGACATGGCTTGACTGGAGGGGGCTTCAATATGGCGGCTTAGCTTCGGCGGGCATTGGTCGGATGCACGTAGGCTGACGTCACATCCGTTACATTCGGCCATCCTGGAAATATTGCTCCCGCAATGGAAACAAAAACATTCATTAGCTTTCAAATAAATCAATTAGGGCTTCAGTGTCAGTACTATTGTTACTGTCCGTTATAGATGCTTTACTTATATATCTTCTTAGCGCATTTACCGACTAAGCATCCGTGAGCTTTTGTAACCACGTATACTTTTTATGCCCTTAATCCAGTTTCTATAATTACACACTTTACATAAATGCATTTTCAATATGGACTTGACTGTTTCTTGCAAACTAGTGTACCGCATTTAATGCAAATAAGTTATGGCTATGGAAAATAAAATATGGCTATGGAAAATAAGTTATGGCTACGACAAATAACTAATGGCTTAGGCAAATAACTAATGGCTTAGGCAAATAAGTAATGGCTTAGGCAAATAAGTAATGGCTTAGGCAAATAAGTAATGGCTTAGGCAAATAAGTTGTCTTTAAGAGCTAAAATGTTCTTGACTTCCCTATTAACAACAATACAAACATAAAATGTATTAATATAACATCTTCTTCAGCAGATCTTGTGGCAATGGTTGCAGTTTGCAGTATTTTTTGTAGCAAAAACCGTAATGCGTTCTACAAGTCAAGCTAGTCTGTCGATGATAAACACAGACAGATGTACAACGAAAGAGAGAACTAGGACTAAAATGAAATAGAATCCCTTCGCAGCGTGACGAACGGTCTAGTATAAAGACTTTCCATCGTAATTGCCATTTGCCAGCCAGTGTTCCAGAATCCAGAGTAATCCTTATGAGACGAGAAATCGATGCAGAGAATGGACTGTGATAGGACTCTCCTTCAAAACTATATAATCGAATCCTAAGTCATATCGTTCCGTATGCGTACATGGAAAGCCTTGTTGGCTCACTCAGGCTGTTTTTATTAAAAAAAACCTACTTCTTGTTGATATTTATTATATTTCAAACATGTATTTAAGTAGCCGTGAATTGACTAGGTAACTAAGCTATAAATGTGATAATAAATACCTATATAAACAGAAACTTTATGTTTTTCCTAATTTTCCTAATCCAAACATACATAAACTAACGCTTTTTTCGGATAGGGGTAAGTAGGTAGAAACTACAGAATGCCACATGCTACGTAATATACACGTTCATACAGCTGCACGCACGCTGGTTATTACATGCACGCGCTGGCCTTTCTGAAGAACATCACAATAAGATCTGATGCGGACGGTGTGAGTACCCGCGGTTGCCGTGGGATAGTATCCCACTGTAGTTTGACGTGCTCTCCATGCTCTGAGTCCGGCGACTCTGCTTGTGGCACACGCCACCATGCACCCCTGAATGAGTGGTAGGTATTACGAGGACGACCCACATACAAGAGCCACGTTTTGACCAAAGAAATAAAACGCGGGCTTTTTCTTGAAAAATCTTGTTGCATGTGTTTTAGGCCATTTTTTTGCGTTCGTCTTTACTTAGCTGAAATCTTTAGAGCCTTATTTAATAAACTTTTTAAACATACATTATTTAATACCTTTGAATTGATTGTTTACTTAGTAAACAATAATAATACACATTTTATAACAATTAAAAAGTTCGTAGAATAATAACATCAACAAGTAAAATTTAAAACACCCCCGACACATTTATCTTGCGTAAACACCCAGATTCAAGCAGTGAAACGACCATAACTTGTAAACGGCTGAACCGATTTTATTCAAACATTGCTAAGAACACTCTTGACAAAATCACCTATCAAACGAAAAAAAATAATCTAAATCCGTTCATCCGTTTAGGCGCTATGATGCCACAGACAGACACACAGATACACAGATCTACAGATTCACAGGTACACACCAACACACGTGAAACTTATAACACCCTTCTTTTTCCGGCGGGGGTTAAAAATTCCGGTTTGGTACACTTTCATTACATTGAATAAGCGAATATTGCGTAAACGTGTGGACCGATTTACATTATTCAAACGGATAAAATGGTTCTACGTCTAGACCTTTCATTTGACACCTAAATCGTTGAAATATCCCTATAAACAAATATCATGTTTTCAAGTTACGTAATTATACGACACTGAACTCATCACAAAATTTCTTTAAAAACTGGCCAAGTGCGAGTCGGACTCGCACACGAAGGTTTCCGTACAACTATAGCAAAAAATGGCAAAAAAGTCACGTTTGTTGTATGGGAGCCCTACTTAAATATTTATTTTATTTTGTTTTTAGTATGTGTTGATATAGCGGCAACAGAAATACATCATCTGTAAAATTTCAGCTGTCTAGCTTTCACGGTTCATGAGATAATGCCTGGTGACAGATAGACACGGATCGTGAAGTCTTAGTAATAGGGTCCCGTTTTTACCGTTTGGGTACGAAACTCTAAA
The DNA here is from genome assembly GCA_949775005.1 of Orthosia gothica. NCBI lineage: Eukaryota > Metazoa > Arthropoda > Insecta > Lepidoptera > Noctuidae > Orthosia > Orthosia gothica. The sequence goes on along the minus strand of OX459062.1, from coordinate 18,458,084 downwards.
TACTATCTTTATCTCTATCTATTTCTCTCTATTTATCTTCTCAAGATGGTCAAACCATCTCAGCATACCTTTTTTTTTTTTTTGGGTGGGCAATCATCCAATGACGTCTCCCGCTCTGTGGTGTGGTGAAGCGGGAGGGCGTGTCAGACTTTTACTGACTAAAACCCACCCGTGTTCCTTCAGTTGCTTGTGTCAGGGCCGCGGTAACTCTATTTCAAATTTATCCGCGACCCAGACAGGCATCGGCCCTGTCAACTTTGCTGACATCTCTTTGAGGCGCGCGTGGAACACTACGCGCCGTCGACTCGAGCCTGGTCCTTATCGGTCGACGAGCTACCCATTACTCGCCGTCCGCAAGCCCGCGCCTACGGCTGGGAATCGGCTTGCGACTCCCGACGCCCGGGGCGTCTCCTGCGGTGGCTAGGGGCATGAGGTCATCTCCGTTGTGTCTCCCTCACGCGTTCCGCCTCCTCCTTCGCGAGCATTACTGCTTCACTGAAGGAGGTGACAGCTTTCCATGCCCTCTCGCTCCGTAACATGGCCTGAACCAGGGCCGGACGCGAGAGGTCGCCACCGCCGATCGCCTCTACGAGGACGCGGCGGTGCACCGCCCAAGCGGGGCAGACCTCCACTGTATGCTCCACCGTGTCCTCCAGGCGATCCACACAATGGTGACACCCGGGCGTTTTCTCCCGCCTCATCCTGAACAGGAACCTCCCGAAGCAGCCGTGTCCGGTGAGGACCTGCGTCAGGCGGAAGGTGAGGACGCCGTGGCGCCTCTCAAGCTACTCCTCAAAGAGGCGCCTTATCGCCGCAATTGTGGCGTGCCCAGCACAGGGTTGCGACAGTCGCACTCTCCATGTCACCATGAGATCCTGACGGAGCTCTGTCCGCCGAGCCACGATTTGTCGCGGCAACGGAGTTTCGCCCCGGCGTTTCGCCTCCTCGCGCCACTCCCATAACGACAAATTATTGTTTTTTGACACTAATATATTTATTAGTGGACTTAGAGTAACTCAGAGAGCTTTCTCTCTGTCATACAAATGTAGACGTAAGGTAGCTATGTTGATAGCATATTCTTTAAATAAATTGATAGGAAATCTATCAAATTTTATATTAATTGATGAGCCTGTGTTGCCTAGTTTAACTAGCAACATAGATTTAAACTAGTCCATAAGACAACAGAAGTTACCCCTGTAAATAATCAGTTATTATTAGAACATAGTAAAAAGGTATCTTCTGGCAATCCATTTAGTGGTATAAAGCTGAGAGGAGAGCAACACTCTTTAAAATTATTAAATCAGAACATTCAGGGTTGCTCTTCCAAATTATTAGAAATTGAATTATTTTTAGAAAAAACCAAGTTTGATATTATTTGTCTAACTGAACATTGGTTAAAAGATCATGAAGTAAAGTCCGTTAATTATGAAAATTATTGTGTAGTTAGCCATTTCAGCAGACAACAAATGATACATGGCGGATCATTCATACTTATTAAAAACTCTATTAAATCTAAAGAAAGAAAAGACATTGTTAAATTGTCGGTTGAACACACCATTGAATTGTCTTGTGTTGAGCTTGATAAGCATATTGTAGTGTGCGTCTACAGACCTCCAAGTTGCCAGAATCTATCTGTGTTTGACTCTGTAATGGAAGATGTGTTAAAAAAAGTTAGTACTAGTAGCAAATCAATTGTCGTGTGTGGCGATTTTAACATTAATTTATTAGAGAATAACACTAACAGTATCAGGTTGTTGGGTCTTTTTAAATCATTTAATCTGGAAAATGTTTTTATGGAACCAACCAGAGTGACAGGTTCTTCTGCGACTTGTATAGATAACGTTTTTTGTAATTGTGATTACTTTGATAAAGAAATTGTAAATAAGTTAGCATCTGATCACAGTGGACAAACAATAACGTTTAGTACCTACATACCTTTACAAAAAATACAAATAAAATTTAGACAAATTACTTGTAAAAATTTAGAAAAATTTAATAATACCGTTAATAGTAAGTTATGTGTTCAAAATTTTAATAATATAGGGGACCCAAATGAGTTCTATGCCGAATTTTCTAAAGTACTTAACACGCAATTTAATAAGATTTTTCCACTGAAAGCGAAAAGTATCTACACCAAGTTCGTATTTAGCGATTGGGCGACTCCAGGCATTCGTAAAAGCAGGGAAAAGCTATATGAACTTTATGGCCTAAAGCAACATATGTATAATGCAAGCTTTGATAAATATGTTGCGAATTATTCAAAAACTTTTAAAACTGCATGCAAAATAGCTAAAGCGCTGTATATAAGCAATAAAATAAAATCAGCAGACGATAAAATAAAAACTACCTGGAAAATAATAAATAATGAAACAGGTAGAAAAAAACAGCGTAATACTGAAATTAATTTAGCGACTGCACATGGTCCCATACATTCAGATGTAGAGGTTGCTCAGGAATTTGAAAACTTTTTTGTTAATATTCCTTTTAAAACTACAGCAGCTTTAAACTCCTCACCCGTGCTCTCTGCTGACTTACTTAGAAAGAATGTAAATGCGTGCCCTTCGGAGTTTAAGTTTCAACATACAAACCCCCAGGCTATTTTAAAAGCTTTTAAAGATCTAAAAATTAAATCAACAGAAGATCTTTGGGGATTATCTGTAAAAGTATGTAAATCAATCATTGAAACTATTGCACCCTATTTAGCTTTCATTTTTAACACGAGTGTCGATCAAGGAATTTTTCCGGACCTCATGAAACACAGTAAAGTAGTTCCATTGTTTAAATCCGGGGATAGCAAGGAAGCCAATAATTATAGGCCAGTTTCAATTCTGCCGGTTCTCAGTAAAGTCTTCGAAAAGTTAATGCTCAACCAATTGTTGCGTCATTTTAACAAACATTCCATCTTTCATGATCAACAATACGGTTTCACCAAAGGGCGTTGCACAACTGACGCTGGCGTCACCCTAATAAAGAACATCTTTAACGCCTGGGAAGAAGCACAAGACGCCATTGGAATCTTTTGCGACCTCTCGAAAGCGTTCGATTGCGTTAACCATGAGACACTATTGTTAAAACTCGAGCACTATGGGATTAGGCATACGGCCCTTGAATTACTTAGATCATATTAGAAAGCCAGACAACTTAAAGTTCAGGTAAACGGCGTAAACTCACTAGGGTCTGAAATGACAATGGGCGTTCCTCAAGGCTCTATATTGGGTCCATTCCTCTTTTTAGTTTACATTAACGATTTGCCCCAATTATTACAAAATCAACCGAAGATCGTGTTATTTGCTGATGACACATCTTTGATATTTAAAATAGATCGACGATCACAAAATCTTGATGATGTGAATAAGTCTATTCATCAGGTCCAAACTTGGTTCACAGCAAACAATTTGGTACTAAATGAAAAAAAAACCAAATGTATTAGATTCACATTGCCGAATGTTAGAAGTAGCGAATGTGACATCATATTGAATGGAGAAAAGCTGGACTATGTAAATCAAACAGTTTTCCTAGGAATCACTCTAGATGACAAATTACAATGGGGGCCTCACATAACATCTCTGGCAGGACGGCTGAGCTCAGCCGCTTATGCTGTTAGAAAGATAAGACAGTTAACGGATGTAGAAACCGCGCGTTTGGTCTATTTTAGTTACTTTCACAGCATTATGTCATACGGTATTTTACTGTGGGGTCGGGCGGCTGACATTGAATCAATATTTATATTGCAAAAGAGAGCTGTCAGAGCCATATATAAGTTAAGTCACCGAGAATCTCTTAGGGAGCTATTTAAAAAGATTAATATTATGACAGTTTCTTGCCAATTCATTTATGAAAATATTATGTATGTAAGGAAAAATTTAAATCTCTTTAGTAAAGTTAGTGATAGACACAATTGTAATACCAGAAATAAAGATAAGTTAGATCAACCATCATATAGATTAGCTAAAGTACACACATCTTTCATGGGGTACTGTGTTAAATTCTATAACAAAATACCTTGTGAGATATTAAAGTTAAATGAAAGAAAATTTAAAACAATAGTTAAAAGCACACTTTGTAAACAAGCATATTACAAATTAGATGATTATATTCAAGATAAGAATGCTTGGAAACATGCTGGTCCTGCTCCATAGGCCTATCTTTGGTGTGGACAAAATCAAAATGGTTAATTTGTATTATATTCATAATTATAGTAATGCTTTATTTTTATTTTTTCTTCTTTTTTGTTTAAAAAAATTGACTCGCACACTGTTCTGTTGTTGTTTAATTAGGTAATGTACCTATGTTTGCACTATTTGTAAGTACGTGAGGACCATGTTCCTATTTATCAAGTAAAGGAATTTACCTGTTAATGCTTGTAATTCTCTCATACCTATATATAGTATAGTAATGCTGGGTACATCGTCCTCACGTATACGAATTTATTAATGTATGTACCTATATAAATATTGTATAAAACTTTTTTTTAAAAGAGTAAGTATGGAGTTTCTTGTGCGGTCTTCTCCATAACAACCTACATTTCCGAATGCACGGTAGAATCTTTTTTTTTTTAATGTAAATTTTAACGTTCAAAAGTGCCACATAATGGCCTACTTGAAATAAACACATTTGACTTTGACTTTGACTTTGACTTCCCAAATGTGCGCGAGGACTTTTGCCTCCAGATCCCATGGCGATCTCAGCATACCTACGATTCTTTATTTAAACCACAACGTTGTCTTATTACATCTTTCTCTATCTCATCATCGTTCTTCAATCTATCATTCAAAATTACATAACACATAGGTACTTCCTATTCTAAACATTTTGTTTGCTATATTTGTACAAGATAATCTCTGAAAGGAAACGCCTGCCGTTACTACCGCTAGGTGTAGCAGTAAAAAAAAATAACTTTATGGGCTGATCATGAATTTACATAATGCATTAATTAAATAAAATACAGATTTAATTAACAAAACTTTGTATTATATAATGTTCTTGTAACTTTGTATTCATCATAATGAATTGGTAGAGTATGTAAGATTCCAACCATAGCTCATGGCTGCTCCAAACGCTTGAAATAGCATGAAGAGCATTTGTACCAAAACGGTTGTAAATATGTAGATACTGTTTAACGTCGTAAGTTATAAAATAATCCCCCAATTCCTTCGTTGGGTGTCACTATTGCACAAAGAGACGTATAGCTTGCAGGCTTTGAAGACATCACGGCTGCAGTCTTGTAGACGGTGGTGCAAGCGATCGGCATGGCTTGTCTTCTCTTAGTGGCAATGCTGGCTTATATTGTTGCGGTTTCGAGAAAGGCTTTTGGCTAGTACCAGGAATATTTTACTCGTCATCTCCTGTTGGTAAAAGAAGTTGATATAGAACAAAATACAAAGGTTCTGAAACTTACTAAACTAATACAACATTGTCGGTCGTGCAGTGTTATTGGACCTTTCCATTAGGAATTTCAGGAAATTCTTAGTGGCAACACGGAGTCTCACTCTGTGTGCTGTGCACGGCAATAGGCCCGCCTCTTACTACAGGAGACCTCATGGGATTGAGCGGATGAAGCGCATTTTGCATAATTGTATAAATCTGTGCAATAAACTTACTTGTTTGCTTCTTTATGAAGTTCACCATGATGATGAACCGAGTAAAACAAGTTCTTTTGGGATTTGTTAATTCTAAAATCACAGAACCGTCGTACGTAACAGATTTAATCTAAAAGCTGGTAAATTAAAATAATTATTTGAAATGACAATAAACAACAATAGCCGTTTACACCTTAAGGTCTGCTCACACCGAGAAGCAATGCGGTACTACACATAAACCGCGCGGCATTTAAAGTTGAATAAAAAGTGATCAAATCGTCCAACCGATGAATACATTTTTGTAATCTATTTATTCATATATTAATTTAATTATATTATTATACATAATATTATTATGCGTAAAATGTGAACGATTATATAGAAAATCATGGTGATCAATAAGTTAGGTAGGTATATTTATTATATCTAGCATTCTGGGCATAATTGCTGACAGGCTGTGTTGTATTGAATTCAGCTATAATAAGCAATGATGGTTGCCTGTGTGTAATTGTTAAATGTTTGTTTGTTTAAATGTGTTACTAACTGTTGTTATTGTGTTACTAATATAGGTATAAGTTTTTTTACATCGTTCTCACATATCTATGTATTTTTCTTGTAACCAAATACCTACTTATAATTGAACTTTATTGATGGCAAAGAGTGTCCGTGGAGTTTCTTGCACGTTCTTCTCCATAGAGACTTACTGAGGCTTGCGAATGTGCAACTAGATTCATCTTTTGTTTGACTATTCAAAAATGTCTTTAAATGGTTTAGTTGAAATAAAGTATTTTGATTTTGATAAGTTTATATTGTTTGTAATACCTACTATGAATATAATATGTATTTAGGTTAAGTTATTCTATGGGCCCCGTTGCCATTAATAATTACGTATAATTAGGTATTGAAAGTTTCGGTGTGGACGTGCAAAATACCTACTTTTACTAATAACTGAGTTCGCAGGTCGGGTGAATTTATCGCATCTACACGCGTTTGTATCAGTGTACTAACGGTTTTATATTTTTGTAATTTGAAGGAAACCGTCAAACATTAAGTGACAATTGTCAAACGTCATGTACGGGACCGTTCAAAACCGAACAATTTATCATAAACTAAAACGCCAATAAACTGAAATTTTCAATGACTTATTAAAAAATAGAATTAATAAAAATGTTAAATATGTTTTAACATCTATTTATAACAAATATTTTTTCAGTTTTAGTCTCTTAATTATTTAAGACAAAGTTACCAGTTTTTGTCTTCTATTTTCAGAACGCACCATTCACTACAAACAAATCCAAACGCTATTGGATTCTCGGCCTTAATTAACCATAGTTCAATTACTACTTCCGAGTTGTCGCAAGACGTTTTTTTGAACTCGTGCTGCCAAATTAACTTGCGATGACGATACGAAAACGTCAGAAACTTGTGCTAGGGGCTCAGTAGCATGTGGACGTGGACAAGCAATATCATTTAATATGTACCTAAACTGTTTAACATTACCAAACTTTTTTAAAGTCTGCTCGTGAAGGCCTTAATATGGTACCTCACACCATGATTGGGCAACCAAAAAGGCAAAATATATATTTTCATTAAACATAGTGACCAAAGTAATTATGATGCATTTGCACTACCTTATCTATCTACCTAACTTACACTCATCCGTATGTATCTGTAGGAATCTCGGGGTCATACAAGCCAACACAGGCTTAGAACATGAAATATTTTGCAATTATTGTTCAAAACTAATCCATTAACGGGTACACAATCAACGCGAAATTTGGAATAAACTTCATAAAATAACTGCACTATTCGTTAAATTTACGTACCCACATGATACACATTACCTACTAGGCAAATAAAACTTGAATCTGCCAACCCGGCTGTATGCTGCTGGCGGCAATTAGACCTGACCATTTAAGAAAATTGATTTTTCTAAACTAGTGCATTTACAAGAATTCATATTTTTAACTTTCAGTATTAAGTCCCTTCTTGATAAACATTTTATAAAATTATAACACCAGAATTTATCTCAGTTAAGGGTAGAAGTAAATCTTCTAAAAATGCCAACTTTGTTTTGGGTATCGACAGATCTACCGACAGTTTTTGCTACTATATTAATTAATCTCGGTTTGCTAAACTAAATGGAACCCTGGTATACATATAGTGACCTTGGCTAGTTCTAAAATCTGTTTTGTGAGCGTCATCTGGATTAATTTCTAATTGATTGTAGCTTTGGACCATATTGATACGTAAAAGTTAAAGTTATCTTTGCCAGCTAACTCAGAAACTTGATATTCTATTAAGGTAAGGGAAATATTTATTTTGCAGTTACATTTAAAGCGCGGTAATCAACACAGAGGCACAAAGTATGTAAGTGGCGGTGTTCTATTTTGTTTTTACTGATAGATTAAGTGGCTATGGCGTGGCTAGAATAAGAGTTCATTATAGTACCTCAGATCAGACAACAGTAAATAAGCACATACATGAAGTCACGCCTTTTTCCCACGAGGGTAGACAAACTACAGAACGCCATCTGCTACTATCCTTATAACTCTTGTTTCATTTACGTAAAAACAGTTATACACGCAAACTAGTTTTATCCTTATTATTGAAAATATGGCGACGAGTAAAACAAAGTGGCTATGGCCTGGATAGAATTAGAGTTATAGATATTGCGAATATGGAAATGAGAAAGACAACGTACCTGGCTAACTGGCTGTGGCTTTTGGCAGACTGGCTGTGGCAACTGGCAGACCGGCTGTGGCTCCTGGCAGACTGGCTGTGGTTCATGGCAGACTGGCTGTGGTTCCTGGCAGACTGGCTGTGGTTCCTGGCAGACTGGCTGTGGTTCCTGGCAGACTGGCTGTGACTCCTGGCAGCTCTCGGCCCTTGTTAGGACCTCTCCGTGCAGTCACACGCAGCACATGTTGAATATTTTGATGCAGTCTTGCTCGGCGTGCAGTTGGGTCGATGGCAGAGTGTGGCACACGCCGTGAAGCTCGTAGTGTCGTTCCGTCCGTAAATAACACACTTCTTCGATTTTTTTTCAAAGATAGGGCGATCTTGCGGTTGTGGCGTGGAAATGTTATTTAAAACAAAGCTTAATTGTTGTGTATACCACTTCTGAGTGAAACGGATAAATAAAAACTGGCAGAGCTTTGTTCAGATCTTGTATTTACAATCAAAAGAGAGAGAAATAAATGACTGGCAATCACTTATATTAACACATCCCCGCTGCTTGACATGGCTTGACTGGAGGGGGCTTCAATATGGCGGCTTAGCTTCGGCGGGCATTGGTCGGATGCACGTAGGCTGACGTCACATCCGTTACAGTATACTTGTAATAAAAACATGTCAGAAAATGTAAATAATATTCAAAATGCACTCAACGCTATAGTAATTATATTAAATCAATTGGGGTTGACATTGTCGACTACTAAAACCAAGTTATGTTTATTTAGCAGAGGACGGAAAAATCTCCAGTTACCGATCTTAATTAATAACAATCCTCTAGATTTAGTAATATCGTATAAGTATTTAGGTTTTAGGCTTGATAGTTGTTTAAGATGGGGTAAACATATAAATGCATGTTACCAAAAGACACAAAAGCATCTTAATTTGCTTAAAGTCTTGGCGGGGTCGACATGGGGGGTACATCCAAAGCATTTGCGCAAACTTTATGTATCTTTAATTAGAAGCAGAGTAGATTATTGTGCCTTTTTGTTTGATAATAGTTGTAAGATCAATTTTTATAAGTTGGACAAAGTACAAAACCAAGCATTACGGATTATAGGTGGTTTCATAAGAAGCACACCCATACATGTAATGGAGTCGGAGCTTTGCGTTCCTCCTCTGCATTTACGTAGGAAATATTTAGCATGCAAATTTTGTTTGAAAGCTTTCTCTCAATCTGACAATGTTACTGTTGAGTTACTATCCGAACTAAGTTGCCTTTGTAACAATAGCTATTGGATCAGGAAAAAAACACCTCAACTTGTAGACATATATAATTTGATGAAAAATGAGATCATGTCCTCGTCATCACCGTTAAAAATGTTTTCTCTTAAAACATGGGTGACTAACATCAATGTTAATAATGTAATCAGATTTAACTTAGACTGTATAGTTCACGCAAAAAAAAAACACGATTATAACATTTTAAAACACAATGTTATATCCGAGTTAAGAGAAAGGTATGACGGTTGGTATGTAATATTCACTGACGGCTCAAGAAGCACAAGTGGTCGGGGTGCTGCTTTTTATGATCCTAATGTAGCAAATCAATTCACTTACAATAATTGTTTTAAATCAACCTACGAATTTTCAGTTATGTCGATGGAACTCATAGCAATTCTAGAAGCACTTTTGTATTCTCGATCAATTCAACAGAATAAAGTCTTAATTTGTTCTGATAGTAGAAGCGCTTTATATCATATAGCTCGATGCGCCTCTGGTGGCAGAGGCACATCGATAGCTTATGACATCCTCTCTGAAATTTATGAGAATAATATAAAGAACATTCAGTTAAAGTTGCAGTGGGTTCCATCACATATTGGTATCAGAGGTAACGAGGAGGCTGACATGTTGGCGAGAAAAGCAGCAGTAGATGGAATAGAGGTATTACTTATGCCAAATTACACTGAGTTGTTGCCTAAATACAAAAAAATATTGTCACAATAACTGGACGGAATACTTTAATGAGAGATCTTTGGAAATAGGAATTTGGTACAAGACAATTCAATGTGAGCCTCCTCGAATACCATGGCTCATTAATGTGAGTTTGAGTAGATCTTTGATTGTAACAGCGTTCAGGTTAAGATCTGGCCACGTTCCACTGAACAAGTTCGCACACATGATGAAGAAATCAGATTCTCCAAACTGTGACGTGTGCGGTGTTATTGAAGATGTTCATCACCTGTTGGTGGAATGTGTCCGTTACGAGACGGATCGAGAGCTCTTTATAAGAAATTTTTACTTGAGCAGAACGAATGTGGGTATGTTCCACGAGATGTTGTCGTCTCCTTTGTCTGAAGCCGCTAAAGCGATGTTTATGTTATTTAGTCGTAAGCCATAATTAGACATATTTTAGATTAAGTTAGGGTACGATGGAATTGGCATGTACTTTATGTATAAAAATTCCTTAAATAAAGAGAGAAAAAAAAAAAAAAAAACTTTTGTGTCCTCCATTCCCCGCCTTATATCGTCAGTCACTTTAAGGAGAGCAGACATGGTACTGTGCCCGGGCCTGAAACCGGATTGAAACGGGCTAATAAGGGAGTTGTGGTAAATAAAGTAGGAGAGCTGTTTATGAACACAGGCCTGGAGCACTTTGGACAGAAAGGGAAGGATGGAAATTGGGCGAAAGTGACTGGAAAGTGTGGGATTGGGGATCTTAGGCAGTGCTCAAAGATGGGCTTTACGCCACAAGGAAGGGAAAACACCAGAGAAGAGTGAAAAGTTAACTATGTGGGAGATAGCAGGAAGAAGCTGATTCAGAGCTGACACGATCATATGACGACTGATGTTATCACAGCCCACAGCTTTGGATTTAATAGACAGAATAATCTTTTTGATCTCTTCCTGGTCGGCTGATGTGAAGGCAAAGGGGGCTATATTGGGACGCGTCAGACCAGCAAGGTAGTCCATAGTTTGACGTTTGGTCGGACTATCTAGCATAGGGACAGTGGAGAAAAAGCGGTTTAGATCGTCCAAGCCAATTGTGTTAGGAAGGTCTGAATTCCGCGACTTGCCGATACCTAGGGTTCCAAGGAACTGCCAGATATCGGCAGATGAAGAAGAAGAAATGTTATTAAGAATGTGGCGGCGTTTAGCGTTACGTATCATCAGGTTACATCGATTCCTAGCAGTCTTGAACAAGGTCCAATTTTCATCCGAGCGATCTTTTTTAAAAACTCGAAAGTGGTCCCTCCGTCGCATTGCCATTCGGATTCCCCTATGCATCCAGGGGGCAGGTGGACGTTTCAGCTTTACTCTCCTGATAGGAGCATGAGTATCATACAGTTTGGTCACAGTATTGTTGAAAATAAAAACTTTGTCATCAACTGTAGCAGCTTCATGTAGGAGTTTCCTGTCAATATTCGATGCATCTTTTTGAAGTAGCTCACTATCCATACGTGCAAAGGCACGCCTATACTGTAACGTAGGTTTGGGTTTAGGAGGTTTAAGAATATAGGATAGGTAAATAAGGTCGTGATGGGAAAAACCAGGGGCATCATGTTGGCCATGCGAGGAAACTAGGGAAGGATTAGAGGTGAGGATCAAGTCAAGCCAGGTATCATCACCGACTTTATTATGATGAGTGGGTTGGAGAGGCGTGAAGACTAGCTGACTTGACGAATCGTCGCCGACAGGCTGAATAGCCTGTTGCGGGGGGTGGGGCCAGACCTGTCGGACGCCCAGTTCGGTTTTCGGCAAGGGCGTTCGACGGTCGACGCCTTGGCCCTGTTGAAGGGCCAAGTGCAGGAGGCGGTGGATTCGGGGGGCGGGGTGTTGGCGGTGTCATTCGACATCGCCAACGCTTTCTACTCCGTGCCCCACTCTACGATATTGGAGGCGCTCCGGTACCACGGAGTGCCCCAATACCTGCGGAACCTCCTGGCCAGCTACTTGGAGGACCGCCAGGTCCTCCTTGTGGACAAGACGGCCACGGTCAGGAGGTACGGCGCGGGGTCCGGTGTTCCACAGGGGTCGGTTCTAGGCTCCCCCCTGTGGAACATCGGTTTTGATTGGCTATTGCGGGGCACCCTCCTCCAGGGCACGAGTGTCATATGTTATGCGGATGACACTCTCCTCGTTGCCCGGGGGAGGGACTTCAGGGAGGCGGCCTGTCTGGCCTCGGCTGGCGGATCCTTGGTCGAAGAAAGGATCCGCCGGCTAGGATTGAGGGTGGCGCTGAATAAGACCGAGGCCGTGTTCTTTCACGGGCCTCGGCAGCGCTGTCCTTCTGGCGGCTCGTGGAGTCGTGGAGGGCGTCAGGATCGAGGTCAGGGCCCAGATGAAGTATCTGAGCCTCACGCTGGACAGCAGGTGGCGCTTCGGCCCACATTTCTTTCTGTCGACGCGCCTGCTGAAGGCCGCCGATGCCCTGTCGTGGCTCCTGCCAAATCTGGGGGGGCCTAAGGCGCGATGCCGGCGATTGTACGCCGGCATCTTAAAGAGTATGGCCCTTTACGGGGCCCCAATCTGGGCCGACTCTTTCCATAGGAGGGAGAACGCGACCGAATTGTATTGGCACGATTGGTTCCGGACCAACCACCGCCATACTGGATCCCCTATGGGCGAGCTCATCCGCCGCATCGTTGCCTCGGGACTCACTGTGCTCTTTTATCCATTAAATGGTTACCTTATTGCTTGACCCAACCTGGTTTAGGCGTTGGTGACACTCGTATATCAGTCCAGAGCAGACCGTGTGGCTGCTCAGCGCCTGCAGGACGGCCATGCTGTCTGAGAGAATGCGTATTGGGAAATCTTTTACCTGCCTGTCTAGAATGGCCGATGCAGCCAGGCTTATGCCCACACACTCTGCCTGGAACACCGTGTTAAAGGCCCCAAGTGGCGCGGCCATATTAATGTTGAGGTCCTCTGAGAACACCCCCGCACCTGAGCCAGTACCTGTCTTGGAACCATCGGTGAAGATCCTCAACTCGTCTGGGCGTAACCCCTCACAGCGGTTGTCCTCATAGAGTTGGATTTTGTATTTTTTGTCAAAAACAAACTGCTTAGGTATCCGGTCAATACTTGCTGTCGTGAGAGGGAACTCTTTGTTTAGGTCCTTAAGCAGAGCCGTGTGTTGTGTAGTTCTCCTACCCCAGAGATCTAATGCCTTAAGCCGCACTGCCACCGTCGTGGCCTCCTACTGAATGAAAAGGTGGAGCGGAGGCAGATCCAGCATGGCCTCGACCGCAGCAGTCGGGGTAGTTCTCATGCAGCCTGTCGTCGCCATGCAGGCCAGTCTTTGCGTGCGTTGCAGTTTGTTCACAGCGGTACTTAACTTAGTGCGGGGCCACCAAACCACGGTCCCATAGGAGATCATGGGCCGAATCACCGCGCAGTACAGCCAGATAATGATTTTGGGGCACAAGCCCCATTTTTTCCTTATCATTTTCTTGCATTGCCAGAAGGTAATGCACGCCTTGTTAAGTTTGTTGTCTAAGTGACTACTCCAGCTAAGCTTGCTGTCGAGAATGACCCCAAGATACTTGACCTCGTTGGAAAGCTGGAGTGCAGTGTCGAACAGCTTTGGTAGACGGAAAGGGCCTAGTGCTCTTTTTTGAGTAAACATGACCAGTACAGTCTTAGAAAGATTAACTGAAAGATCATACTCCCTGCACCATCGTTCTACTATTCGTAGCGCTTGCTGCGTAAGGTTGCAGATGGTTCCAGTCACCTTCCCGGGTACTAGAATTGCGAGGTCGTCTGCATACCCTATTGTGTAATAACGGTGTTCGTTGAGTCTGGTGATAAGATCGTTGATTACCAGATTCCACAGAAGAGGGGAGAGCACTCCTCCCTGAGGGCAACCCCTGGCTATTTTTCGCCCTCCATACGAACCGCACGTTTGCTTAACATGTTGGTTATCCAGTCAATTAGTACCTGTTCTGCTCCGTGTCTGGAGAGTGCAGCACCAATGCTGGAGAAGTTGGTTTTGTCGAATGCTCCTTCGATGTCTATGAAAGTGCCCAGGCATGTACCTTTCTGATGGATTGCTTCCTCTATCTGGCCTACCACCATATGGAGAGCAGATTCCGTGGACTTACCCGAGCTGTAGGCATGTTGGTTACCGTGGAGAGGTATTGATTTAAGAACGCGATCTCGTAGTTCCCTTTCGCACAGTCTCGCCATCGATTTTAGTAAAAACGAGGTCAGGCTGAGGGGTCTGAAGGATTTGGCGTTAGTATAGTCACCTTTGCCTGGCTTATGGATGAATATTGCTTTCACTTCCCTCCATCCTTTCGAAACGTATCTAAAGGCCAGACACGCCCTCTTTAGTGGAACCAGTCTCTCTGCAAGAGACGTACCTCCCACTGCAGCAGCGCAGGGAAAACCCCGTCTGGACCAGGCGCCTTGAAAGGATGGAAGCTTTGGATGACCCACTGTAGTTTCTCCATCGTAATCACCCTGTATGCATAGAACCAATTGTCATCTGTTGGCACCTGGGTGGTATCTAGCCAGTCAGTTACCTGGGCAATAACGCTGCCTGGGAAGTGAGTTTCTATTAGGACGCGTTTAGCTTCTTCAGGTGACGTGGTGAGTGAGTTGTCAAGTTTACGGAGTGACGTAGGCTCGGGTGTGTGCACCTGTGCCAGTACTTTCCTTACCCTGTTTGCCTCTTGGCAAGATTCAATGTTACCACAGAAATTGCGGTACGCCTGAATCTGATGCATTTTTTGTAGCTGGATTTGACCTCGTAGTAAGCGTTCCAGTCCTCATCCTTGCATGTGTTCATGGCCCTGTTCAGGACCTGTCTTACCATCCCGCGTTTGCGATTTAACTCTGCTCCCCACCAGGGTTGTTTACCCGGTGTAGTGCGCGGTGTAGTCAGAGGGCAAGCGGCATGGTAGCTGCTTATTAGAGAATCGGTAAGTTGACTTACCTTCATGTCTAATCGCGTTTCGTTCCCTATAGTCCGCGCCTCACATAAGGGCGGCAGTTTTATCACTAGGGTGCGTGTGTAGACAGCTCTGTCCGTGTTGCGCGGATTACGCCAGGGGGGTTTAGGTGCTACACAGAGCTGAATGTCGAAGCGGATCCATCTGTGGTCCAAGCAGGAGGCCTCCTTGGAGACCTGCCACCCAGTAGTGATCACCGCTGCGCCTACCGTCGCCAAAGTCAGGTCAATATTGTACGACTGCGTCTCGTTACGAACGTTGGTTCTGCGCCTGTGTTTAGTAGTGACAAGTTGGTTGTAAACAAGTAGTCCACTAATGCCTTACCTCTTTCATTAGGCGCTTCCATTCCCCATAGGGGGTGATATGCGTTCGCGTCGGTCCCAATGATGACCTCTTCCCCGCTGGACTCGCAGTAGGTTACGAGGCGAATGAGGTCATGTGGGGGCGGTGCCTCCGCCTCAGGCATGTAGGCCGAGGCGAAGACAATCGGCAGCTCTAAGGCACCGCGCTGCATATATAGCCTAGCTGCAGAGGTATCTCTGCAACAGAAATCATTTAGAAGCTGTGCTTTGAGGTTACCTGTAACAAAGATACACGCTCTAGGGTGATCGTGATTAGAAGTAACAAGGAGCTTACCACCAAGGTTGGATAGTCCTCTGATTTGGCCACCCCTAATCCACGGCTCCTGAATTAAGGCGATGGCAGTTTGTTGAACCTCCAGCCACTTGCGTAGTTGAGCCGTCGCAGTCTGGCTGTGGTGGGTTTGCCTGCACAACTTTACAGGCGGACGAAGGGGTCGCCATCATGAGTGGGTCCCTCCTCCTCTTCCCCCTCCAGTTGCAGCCCCGCGAAAGCATCTCCCACGATGAGGTCATCTTCCAACGGCCCGGAAGCTGGTGACAGTATGATGTCGTCCAGCTCCCCGCCCGTCAGAGGGACCTTAGACGAGTCATCGTCAGGGGTCACCTTCTCTGCAGTTGCGGCAGGGTCAGCAACAGAAACTTCCGGGTTTCTAGGCAGGGGGTTGCTCACCCCTGTTCTGACTTCCTTGACAATCTGTCTCGTGATCGGGTCCCAACCCCGAGGAATACACGCAAATCTGCCATTGGCTCCCTGGAACTTGATTTACACCGAGCTCAGGCCGAAAGACAGCCTGCGCTCGGCGCCCATCAAGACCGGTATGTGGTCCTCGGGGACGCCCAGCACCACGAACCAGCATGCCTTCTGCCTATCTGAGTGGACCACCACCCACTTCTTTATGTCCACCCATGGGTTCTGATACCACAGCGTTCTCGCTGCGATATTCAGGTCTTGGTACACCCCACTGTCGTCCGGTATAACTATACCGCAGCGTACCATTTTTGGGAGCTCTGATTGGCTCTTAACGACTAGCGAGGTGTCAACCGGTAGAGGCAAATCGGGGACCGTCCTCTTCAGCCAGGCCAGGGTGAAGTCGTCGCAACACCACAGCTTTAGCGCACCGCTGCCGAATTGCGGTTTAGCGGTGAAGGACGGAATTTGCCACTCAAGAGTCTCCATCGTGGGAGAGAGAGACTCGTCTATGATCCTCTTTTGGATCAGCTTGATCACCAAGGCCGACACTTCCTTGCTGATGGCACCCGTGCGTTCACAAGTCACCGCGACGCATAGGTGAGCGCTGGCAGCCCGGGCGTAACTCATATCACCAGCCCTCCCGGACCGATCAAGCCGCTGCCGCTTGTGCTCTCCACGAGGTGACAACGTCTCGTTGAGAGCCCGCTTGGCACCGACCTGACCGTCCCGAGCGGTCTGCTGCGATGAGGTAGCCGTCTGAGCTGGACTGCCTGCCACTGATCGGCTCGTGTCCGGCGCAAGTTGAGCCCCATTCCCTGTCGAGAAGCTAATAGGAGCCTTTGCTTTGCCTCTCCTTTGTTCCAGACGTCGCTGTTTCCTGTTCATGGGCTTATTGCCCTGAGCAGGTCCAGACGCACTCGCCGGGTACTCGGCCGGGGCAGGGGTTTGAAAATTACTTCTCTTACCCTTGCCCTTACCCTTTCCCTTGCGGGTTTGCACACGCCAGGTTAGGGCAGCCTCACCAACGGGTTCGCCAGGAAACCCCGTTTTACTGGAGTCAGCGACGTCGGAGGTAGTGGTTAGAGGAGCCACAAAGTTCCTTGATAATACGCTGGAGTCCGCAGCCTTTGCCGCGGGTCCAGGGACACGCGAGGTGCCAGGAGCACCCCGCTTATTTTTATTACCCGTACTGGGAACAGCAGCTTTCGCTGCAGGCTGCCCAAGGGACTTATTTACACTCCTAGCTGCGGTTTTCACCGCAGCTGGCCAACATTGTTCTTGTTCAATGGTGGACTCCCACGGGCATGACCTCGCCACCCCTGTGATACGTCGCACGGTGATTGCTGTTACGTCTATTTCATATGGAATTAGACCAAGAACAGGGCGGCAACCACGAGAAGGAAAATCACCGCACAAAATCACTCACAAAATTCAAAGCGTAAGTTTGCAAACCCAGACCAGCCCCTAGCTGGATATATAAAACCGTGCAACAATTTCATGAAATGTTCGGCCACATCATGAAGTGATCAACTCTATGACCTGGCCACGACACATATACGACTTCTTTGCGCGTTGTTTCTGCACCTGTCACAGTGGTTGAAAGGTTAATGCTAGTCCATAGACTACTATTATATTGTGCTTGTCAGCACAGAGAAACACATAAATACGGTCAGTCGACCAAACATCTGACAAAATATATCATTAGCAAAATTTGACATAATGCGCACCCTTTCGTTTGTGGTGTTTATATACTAAACTGTTACCGAACTACAATCGGGCAGCCACGATAGGACAGCCTTCGAGCATGAGCCGCGCCTCCCAACGGGGCAGCTCACTGTGAGGCGCTCGGCCCGGAGCGGGCATGGTGCCAAGTCAGTTTCCGTTGTTCCGCCTGGGCACGCTGCTGGCACGCCAGCTCAGCAAGCCTGTCGCCGAGAAGATCAAGGTGCTGCCCATAATCGATTAAACACAGTAGCTCACTAATACTACACACTGTTTAGCTGTACTGGCATGTGTCAATATGTTGAAATGGGCCTTGACTATATAGGTTGTGTAGTGACGTGTGTGTGTGAAGCAGTGGTGGCCCAGTGGTATCGGCCGCGACTTACAAGTTATAGGTCGTGAGCTCGAGCCCAGGCATGCGCTTTACTTTGTGTAAATTATTTCTTCACCACTGCTCTCCAAACGGTGAAAGAAAACATCGTGAAAGCATAATATCCTAGAACCAAAAATTCGAAGACATGTGACATCCACCAACCCACACAGGGCCCGCGTGGTGGATTACGGCCCATTCCCTCTCACAAGAGAGGAGTCCGGTGTCCCAGCAGTGGGAACTTTAATAGGCTGATGATTTATTTATTTACTTCAACCTTATCACATAAAATCTTTACAGGATTACACCCAGTACGATAAATGCGCTTATTCTAAGTTACTTCACATTCCTAACTACAGTAAACTTAATCTATTACATAAAGTATCTAACTATAACATATTTTAAACAAAGCACTCCTTGTGAATTCACCCAGAGTACAGCAGAATAGGTCCGTCTCAATACCCACGAGGTTGAGCGTGCGGAGTGCACGCGTCAGCGGCGCCTCTCTTAAAAGGTTGGTTCGACTGCACGGCTCAACTAGCAAGCTCGGCCGCCGGCGTCGCCAGACGTACCTGTCCGGAACACACAGACCCACCTGTCCTAAAACAGTTGCATTACGCACCTTCCCTCTCAATATTTTGATGTGGATGTGTGTGTGTGTGTGCAGAGGTTCGCGGTGGCAAACCCTTGG
The DNA here is from genome assembly GCA_949775005.1 of Orthosia gothica. Classification (NCBI taxonomy): domain Eukaryota; kingdom Metazoa; phylum Arthropoda; class Insecta; order Lepidoptera; family Noctuidae; genus Orthosia; species Orthosia gothica. Next base: position 18,439,040 of record OX459062.1, on the reverse strand, counting down.
TTTCAGCGCGCGGTGTGTTCGCGCACGGGGCGCGTGTTCCACATTCTGCAGCTGCGCCTGCGACTGTGGACGCTGGCGCTGCCCCAGCCGCGCACGCTGCCGCCTCTCTCCGAGCAGGCCGCGCTCGACTCCGGTGCAGACATACTCGGTAGGTACTGCGGCAGCCGATATTTTTTTTAAATGTTTGAAACTTGGTTTTAATAACTTTAGTATATAGTTATAAATGTCAAAATCTGGGTCTTTGGATGAAACGTGGCACGCAGGTAGAAAATAACTTGGATTACGGCAAAGGATGATATTAATCCCGGCATTATATTCACGCGAGTGCCATTCTAAATTTTGAAAGATTTCAATTATTTCGACACGGTCCCAATTTCGAAAAACGTAGTTCGACTACTGGGATCCTGCCGTTTTGCCGAAAAGATTTTGACAAAATTTCATTACCCAAACAAATTTTAGCAACTTTTTTTATACTATTACAATATTTCGAATGATTTTAGTACGAATATTTTTATTTGGTCAAATTTTTACTTAGCAAAATATTACCAAGTATAATGTCACTATGGCATTTGATTTTTAATCAAATGATTTATTACAGCAAACAATCTTCAGACAATAAACGTTTGGTAAAATGATTTGTTAACAAAAAATATTAAGGCAAAAATTTGATATTTCGGAAATATTATTTTAAAAATGCAATTTTATTTTTAAAATATTATATCATTTGTTTAATGCAAAATATTTTTACATTATATTTTTTTTTTTTTTTGCAATGGACATTAGCAATTTTATTTTGGAATATTTAGACTTGTGTTGCAGAATTCGATTAATTCTTTCAATTTGTCTAAAACAAGTCAAATTAATGGTCACTTGATATAAGTTTATGTATGGTAGTAGTTAGAGTAGGGTAATGATTAAAAAAATGGTAAGGTTAGGTTAGGTTAAAAGTGCGACCTCCTACGCACGAGCCGAGCGAGCGAAGCGAGCGGTGCCGCGGTAGCGGCCGGCGAGTGCCAGAAACGACTTGCATTAATAGAAAAAAGAGATTGTTTTTAGTAGGTTACCCGGAACTGAACTATTTAGATTAGGATAATTACTTATTTAAAAAAAAATGGTTAGGTTAGGTTAAAACTGTGACCTCCTACGCACGAGCCGAACGAGCGAAGCGAGCGGTGGCGCAGCAGCTGCCGGCGAGTGCCAGGAACGACTACATTAAATAAAAAAAATAAAAATATAAGTATTTGGCTTATTTGATTTTGCGTAAAAACTGTTATTCCAAATGAAATATTTGATTAAATAAAAAATGTTAAAAGTACTAGTTGGTAAACAAGTTATAGTTTAAACGTTAATTTCCCAAACATTAGGTTTGCGTAAAAATTGTGAATAGATTTTTTGCTAAGTAATAATTTGGCAAATGAAATTATGAAAAAAAAATTGGGGAAGTGAAAATTTGACAATTTCCTTTCAGTCAAACAAGGGAGACCCTCGACTACTCATTGCTTCGAAGGAACATATATTCTACGACTAGCATTAGTCAGACAGATCATACTTCGACAGCAAACACCTTCGAAAAATACTACTTTGACGGAACCCTTCTTCGATATGCACTTGTTCGTCGGATCTCTATTCCGTCGGAATATACTTTCGATATAATACTGCTCTGAAATGTGACAGTAATAATTGAATTTCGCTATAAGGTTTTAGGTACAAAAAAAACAAAATAATAATCAATTATGTTTTGAATTAGAACCAGTAACAAATCATTATACAGTTAAATTATTTCTTGGAGGTCTCATACACGTCGCGACGCGGCACTTAGTACTACTTACTACATTACCTCTAACCTCTAAGTGCCCGAGCGATCTCGTCGGTGCGTACGTTTGTGTGAGTTTTCCGTTTCGAGCGTTTGTAGGTAGTTTCCATAGTGTTTGTTTATTTTTTCTGTGCCACTGCTGTAACCTACTTGTGTTTACTACTATGTTTACTACTTTAATAAAGACTGATTGATTGATTGAATATCAAATAACTTACGTTAGCCTTGTGTAGTCGATCTAACACCAAGTATTATAAGTAACTACAGGTCTAGCGCCTAACTGTGTCAGTTCCTGAGGTATGGGAGCGGTACGGGAGGGGTGACAAGTGACGTGACATGACGTGTCCTAACTGTCTCGCTATACACGTGATACATTTTAATGCAGATATCTCTTACGATATGCTTATGATATTTACGAGCGTGTACCTAAGACAAATTGATTAATATTTCGGCGTGTGACAATAAAAACAAAAAAACCGGACAAGTGCGAGTCGGACTCGCCTACCAAGGGTACAAATTTGTAGGTAAATATTTTAAATAGGTAGTTCAGGAATCGAGTCTCGCAGTTTTCTGCAAGCTTATTGATAAGTACTAAAAAATAGTAAATAAATAAATAACGTATAGCTATATAATAATATTTTTTTAATATTATTATTTTCAACAGAAATTCTAAATTAGATTAATCTGAATCCTTATCGCCGTTTGTACCCAAATCACTATATGTATGGCTCGAATCACTTTCATTAACTGATTCCCCATATCGTAAAGAACAATGGCAGGTGCCCATACATTTTTTTAGCTGAGATTAAATTCCTACGTCTTTAAATGAAAAATATCTGGTTTAACTCAGGGTGATGTTCTGAATTAGTTTGTGCAAGAATTTTTGTTCGAAAATGTCGAGAATAATAGATATTCAGTCATAAACTTTTGTAGGTTATGTCTGGGTAACTTTTAATAATGTGTTTAATAGGTAATATTATTCAATTTCGTGGAAGTAAAAGGGGAATATCGCATTAGCATTTCCCTTACCTAGTTATTTCAGCATGAAATGTATAATATACTCTTTGGAAAGAGTATATTTATTTAAACTAAGCGACTTTGACGTTTATCAAAAGGTCGTCGTCCTAGTCAACAACCAAGCTATATTTTTTAAACTTGGATACTAGTCTTTTTGCCAATCATTAATTAAAAGTAATTCATTTATTTCAACAGCACTACAATATTCTTACCTACCTGCGAGGAACATCTATACTTAGACATAAACTGTATTGTTAACTTACTTACTGCAATAAATACATTAATCATATGATTAATTAATATAGTTACTACTTGTCACTTAGCAGATAAAATATATAAAAGTAAAGCTAAGCTAAAGAAATTATAGGTGTACCAGAATCTCATGGCATTTTTTATTTTTTTTAAATTGTGATTTTCATATGGCAATGTCAATTGTCACCTGTCGAATCAAAGTACTTGATGTGTCAACCGCTGCTGAAATTTTTTGATAATATCTTGAAAGTTTGTTATTTTTGTGAAAATGTCGAAAAACCCACTTCGATCTCATGCGAGACATATTGTTTTCAATGTGTATCATAAAATAAGGGAAGAAGAAGGCGTAAATCAAACTCAATCTTTGATTTTAAAGTGCGTCGTAGAGTGGACCGGTAAGTTGGACTGACTTGTTTTGATACTTTTAGTTTAATTTATATTTTTCTTACTTAATTTTAATTTCTTTCCATTACTATTATATGGTAAATCGTAGGTCAGGGCACATCGAATGATGGCCGGAAGGAAATGGCAACAGTAATGTAACTGTTACTAATTCTTCGACAAGATATTGATTTTAACGGAGATTGAGAATCTTTGACGTAAGAAAAATATTAAGTAATAATCTGCGCCCTGCAGTGGGACGTGTATATAGACGGGAGTTTTTGGCGGGATTTTGTCGAGTGAAGTTCAGTGGTTGTTAATATTATTTGCAAATTGATTCCTAGTGGATATTGTGATATATTATTGGTGTAGTTTTGTGTCTCAACTGTCTCCGCAACTGGACAATTTGTAAAATTATTGACAGAAGCGATCTCGGGATAGTGGAGCGGTGTATTTTATTGTAGTATTGACTGCCTCTGCAAAGCTTACTGGGAAGACTGACTCGATACAATTTGCTGCCAAATACTCCAAAAAACATTAGAATCTGTTACATCCGCATTCTAATGCATACTAAAGAATAAATATAAGATCCAAAACTCTTTCCAAAGACGTGGCTAAAAGGTCCTAGCAACCAGGCCATAAAACTTACATAAAAAAAAATATACAGACTGATGATGATGAATGACTTTAAGTAACATGATACATTTTATTATTTTTACAGACTTTATACATAAAGAGATTGGTTTTGAATATGTTAAATGCCAATGAAAAAGAACCATTTTGATGGAGAGAGATGACATAAAACTACAAAGATACAAATTTTTGAAATGCCAGTGGAGTTTATGGAATCGTATTCTAGTTTTCTAGTTCTGAATGAGGTTTTAAGTTATTAGTATGATTTAAATGCTAAATAATAAATTAGTACATAAATTAATATTCAATTGATTTATTTTTCCTATGTTAAGAACACGATGTATAACAACATTATTCATACACATACCTACAATACTCACAGTGGATCTTTGTGTCTCTGAATTGGTTGCAAGACCCCGCGCAGTAGCTATTTTTGAGTCAATGTTGAAGGTGAAGATAGCATTGTATAACAGTCTCTTTCACTCGCTTATGTATGTCACATAAGCTTACGGAGTTTCTTGTGCATTCTTCTCCATAACAAGCTACTTTCCGAATGCACGGTAGAATCAACTTTTATTCCATGTAAATTTAAATTGTGACATTCAAAAGTGCCGCTTGGTGGCCCAGTTGAAATAAATATCTTTTGTCTTTTTTGTCATCGTCCTATCTCGCTTACTCTATGCAGTATACTCGATGACAAACTGTTTCTTACGCAATGGTTGGCAGGACCAAGTTCAAAGACACAAAGATCCGTTGTGACTACTATAATATAGGTACCTCATGTTCATTAATACTAAATACATAAATAAAAATTAAACAGTATCAAGATCGTTTGATCCAATTTCCCCAGTATTGCATACAACAAATTTTTATTTCCCCTTTTGCCATGAGATTCTGGTAGACCTATAACTAAAAAATCAAATAACTTTTTATTTATTATGTTTTTTTTTATCCGTTTTGAACCAGCCCAATAATATATTTAAAAAATGTAAACAATTAATAGAACGTGTTTCGTATGTAACTCACTTTCAGACGCTCAAATTTAAGTCAGCTAAAATCTCGCCATTGTTCTTTACAATAAATTGATCCATGATCTTGTCATTAAGATTATCATCTTTATAGTACTCTTTCCATAGTGCCATTTCTCCACAGAATACTTAGAAAATAGCTCTGCAAGAGCTCGTTTCTTCTCAGTTAAATTTGAATTTATATATTGTCGTGCCAGCTCACGCTTGATATCTCCCCATACCAATTCAATAGGTTTAAATCCGGATGATAATATGGCAAATTAAGTACTGTGTGACCCTTTTCTTTCAATATGGTATCAATTTTGAATTCTTTTTCTGGTTTATTTCGATACTTCTAAATAACAATATCTGGCCTGTACTGGCTTGTAGTTCACTAAAAAGTAAGTCTGCTTATCAATCACACAATATTTTATAATTACGCGTAATTTAATTTAAAAATGGCGCGGTATCCCGCCATTTTCTATATTGATTTTAATAATCTCTCACAATTAGGTCAATAATCAAGTATTTTGAAGTGAAACTGTTTTAAAACGTATCAAGACAAAGGAATTTAATATCGCCCATTTAGTCATTCTTAATCAATATTCGAAAGAATATTGATTAAAAAACTAACAGACAGTATTGTACCAATTGTTTAAAACTACTTTTAATACTAATATAGCAATATAAAAGCCAGGATACATAACAATGATCATTACAAATTACGTAATAATTTATAAGAATACCATAAATGTGGCTTTAAATATATGTCGAGAATTAATTCCTGTACCTACACACAACAATATTTACTTGGCTGGGTACTCTTTTACATTTGTAGGTAGTTAACAACACAGTAATAATTTAGGTAGGTACTAAGACATGTGTTGGTAGGTACCTAATAAATATGACAGGTATGTATTATGTAGCAAACCAATGCGACTTGAAAAATGAAAATTCATGATTTAATGACGTCACACATACTTCAAATTATTATTCTAACACATGCGATGCAAACAGTTGGCCGTAGAAGTTTTCAACTGCCGAAAGAATCTCTGGCTTCGAAACGACGATATTTCCGTTAGATGTTAACTTCTTCAGGTGGCTCCTCGCATGTGAATGGACAAAGACTTTCAACGCCCGGTTTTGCTCAATGGCTTTCTCTATAGAGAGCGTATTGGCTCATGTTTATTGAGTGTCAATTAAATCCACCGGTCACTTTGTCAGAACAGCGGGTCTGACCAAGTGACCGGTAGATTTTTACGTCGTTCCATCATAAGCTTCAGATTTTCCTACGAAAGGTTAGACTTCCTGCCCGTGCGTCGCATCTTACAAAATCTCGCACCTTCCTCCCTGAGGATTTCCACCATTTGATCGAGCGCCTGGTCAACACTATTTGTGGTGTCCATGACAGTAAAACGGTTCTCCAGGTCTGACGGGAACCCTTCAGATCCCAAAATAGTTTGAAACATAATTGGACCGGAAGCCTAGACTTCATCAAAGGAGTTCTCTCAAGCTTGCAAATGATATTCAGGGAGCCCCAAACAAGTCTGTGATTGCTGCCGGTATAAAACTTGGTATTAAATCCTTTGGGCTGTTAAAGAAGGATGTCATCACGAAAAGCCCCCCCTCTCTTTCTAAGGAGTTGAAAAGTATTTACCCAATATGATTCCTGCTACCAAACGCGGAGGATCCTACTACCGAATCCCTGTAATTCTGTACTCCCACTTTGGCGTTAGAATCCTCCATGAACGCTATAGTGAGTCTAAGTTGTGGATTGCAAGGCCATGGAAATGTCCTCAAACATTTTCTTCACATCGTCGTCCGTGTGTGCTGAGGTCGGTGCGTAAACCTATACAATCTTGAGGAACCAGGCACCCAATGCCGCCTTGGTACAGCTGGTCTCCCTCTCGGAAGTGGATAAGGTGGCCTGATTCTACGCACCCCGCCGAATGCCCTGCCATCCCAGTGACCGCCGAAATAATCAGACATAACAGCCGGACGGCCGGGAACTAGGTGCAGTGGTTGATTAAGACTTGACGTGAGACTAAGAACGAACTTGAATTAAGACTTGATGTGAAGTTGATTAAGACACGACTCATCAATTGGAGGGTTTGCCCATAATTGCCACGCTGGGCATGCGGGTTGGCGATCGCAGAACTCAGCTTTTCGCACCCGTGATGCTGCTGCCCATCACTAGTTTGTACCACTTAGCTGCGAAGATTTGTTAAAATGGTTATACCGGCATTCGTCGGTTGTCGTCAGAGCCTCGTTTGTTATTCAGCGGGATGCACCGCGAGCAGGTGAGGTTGGCTTGGGGCACTAAGTATAGTGAGTGAACCCCTAACATCGATCAATATATATTATATGTTTTTATTTTGTACTTAAAACGTTATAGCGAAATTCAATTATTACTGTCACATTTCAGAGCAGTATTATATCGAAAGTATATTCCGACGGAATAGAGATCCGACGAACAAGTGCATATCGAAGAAGGGTTCCGTCAAAGTAGTATTTTTCGAAGGTGTTTGCTGTCGAAGTATGATCTGTCTGACTAATGCTAGTCGTAGAATATATGTTCCTTCGAAGCAATGAGTAGTTGGACTATGTTTTTCGAAATTAGGACTGTGTTGAAATAATTAACTGTCAAAATTTAGAATGACACTCCCCGGGCGAGTTGCGGGTGCTCACACGCTGCGTGTTGTTCCCGGGTCACTGCGGATGCTCGCACGCTGCGTGTTGCTCCCGGGACACTGCAGGTGTTGACACGCTGCGTGTTGTCGGCAGGAGAGGTGGCGGTGTTCGGCCTGGGAGGACTCATCGTTATCTTTGAAATTAACAGACAAGCGGAAAAACAAGAAGATAAGGTATTATTTGTTTTCGCCACCATATAATAACATTCACTGAATTTTATTTCATGAAATTTCGCGAGATTTTAAACTCTCGATAAATAACTGTGATTAAAAAACCGCATCATTATTTATTTATTACCCGGCTGCAAGAAAAGATTGTTTTTTTTCGCGCGTATGCACGTAATATTCTTTATTACCTTGTAGCTTTCAAAGTGCTAGACGGATTTTTAAGATATATTTAGATAGGTCTTAACCGCCCAAGTGTTCTTGATAAGTTACGTTAAAAAAAAACCAGCCAAGTGCGTGTCGGAGTTCGCACATTTAGGGTTCCGTACCAAATTTAAATATTTAACTGAATATTCAATAATTTACTATTGTTCCTTTTTCGTATTTGTTAGTAAAATATACGTAATAATAAACATTATCACCAAATTTCAAGTTCAAAACAAGTGGAAGTTAAAAAACTTCTTCGGAGTAAAATATTGTGACGGACGACGGATAGACGGATAGGTGAGTGAAAGCAATAGGGCTCCGTTTGTACCCTTCGGGTACGGAACCCTAAAGACAAAAATAGTGGCTTTTGGGCGACATGTAGTGTTGTGTGAGGTTCCAATTTTTTTGTCTTCCAAATCTATCAAATGGGGTATTAAAAGAAAGGGTTTTTAAACATTGAGATAATATGTACTACGTACTAGAGAAGCTATCCTAAGCAAAATGCATGCTCCATTTTGTCAATTTTGACAAGAGTTTAAACTAAAAAATTCGCTGCAGCGCTGAAACAATAATTTGTCGTCTAACAAAACAATATAAACATGCAGCGCTAGAGCGCTTCTAAGGTGTAGTTTTCTCGCTACCAAAAAGACGGAAGCGCCGTGATTTTCATGGCGCCTACGCGTTTCGTTCAACCTTGTCATTCATTTAGACTAAATTGCTGACTGACTACAGAAGTGACATAGCATTTTACCTAACAAGCTTCATTAGAATTCACACTTTTTCAAAATTTATTATTAGTTGAAATAACCGACTGTTAAAGTTTATGATGCTTTTGTATTTCTTTATTTAATATATAATCAAATGCGCTTACAATAAGTTTAAAACATATCAAATTGGAATAGGGAATTTTACAATTCGCTTGAAACACGAATCTTTTGTATATTTTAATATTAATTATGTTAATTTAGTTACCCCTAAACAATATAAGTTTAGTTAACTTTTGACGCTTCGATAAATAATTATTAGTCTGATTAATTTTAGCTTCGTACTTCAAGCGAATTCTTGTGTATTTGTTTATGATGGCCCGTATCAAATGTGTTAGGTGATTTAAAGTGCTTGGTTGATCAAAAGAATGTTGAAGCAAATATGTAATTTTTTCCTTGTGAATAAAATATTCCAAAGTATTAACAGTAATATAACTGAAATGATATTAAGTAGAGAGACTGATTCAGAAAACGCCTGCCCGCTTTTGTGGTATATTTATCCTCTTCGCGAAAATGCAACGAGCATACATAAGTATGATTGGATGGTAACCAGCAGCCTAATTGTGTAAGTAAATTCGGCAAAGGAAACAATCTGTTTCTTTCCCAAAAACTACTTTTTGCAATACGAAAAGTCGTTTTTGGGAAAGAAACAGATTGTTTCCTTTGCCGAATTCACTTACACAATTAGGCTGCTGGTATCTTCACTGCGGTTAATTTGGATAAATTTTATCCATTTTTCCCTATCTTTACGGCCCAAACGTGGATACCTTAAATAAACAAAATGTAACAAATTATGTCTTACATTATGTAATAACTATTTTTCTTTGAATAACCACAGTCAGTTCTTTTCTAAATATATATTATTATTTACCGCTTTAAAAAGAAACATCAGCAAATTTTACCTATACTTGTTATACAAATTGTCACATCTGAATTTTCAGTCTATAATCAGCAAATATTTTGTTAAAATTAAATTTTAAAATTATTATCTGGTTAGCCACCTATGAAAAGTTATTCCTTTGCTCTTCGTCATATTTGTTGAATTATTAATGAAAAATGTTATAACACACGACCGGCATATTGAATGCGTTTGAACGTTTTTTCGTTTAAAAACATAAAATGACTTAAGCGCCCAAGATCTAGCAAGCAAATAAGTGAATTGCGGCTAGAAGTCCGCAATTGAACAGAACACAGTAGTGATGGGTGGTGACTTCTCTAGTGCGTAGTACATTATTACCTCAATGTTTTTAAAGGAAAATATGAACGACTTATATGTTTATAAGACAATATCTCGAAACTTATTAGGAATTGTAAGTTTCAAATAAAAACATGCGTTCCTCTGAATTCAAAGAAACGTCGATTAAAGTCTATCATTTTAATAATCAATTCCTTTTTAATCTTTTTATAACATGATTATTAGAAATTTAATTGTATCCGTTTTGAACTGTAATACTTATTTTTGTATTGTGAAACTAGTTTTTTGATTAACTACTCGTTTACTTAATTAATTAATGTTTGCATGCCTAATCTGGTAGATTGTACAGGGATCACAATTGTTTTTTTTATACCTTATGTCATGTACCTACAATCTGTGCAAATAAAATAAACTTTACTTTACTTTACTTTAGATAAAAAATATTAAATAACCACGGTGACTTCTGTCAACTACACATAAGCTGCTTTTCCAACCACGTTGGCTGTTAGCGCCATCTATCGAGTATCTAGATAAGTACCACTGTCACTGTTTTACCTCTAGATGGGCGTTGCACAAATTCTCTGTACAAATTATAGAAGCATACACATACATAGTTTTCTGTTTTAAACCGAAGAAACTCCATTCGAAAAAAATACAAAATAGAACTGAAAAGTTGTAACAAAATACCTTTTCACATTAAAATAATGGTGATATTGACGAGCGGGCAAGCGGAACGGACGTGTCGCTCACTCAGTTAAACTTTATTTCGAAAATCATAAAAAGTGCACAGTAAAATCAAGTTTCAAGTCAAGAGTTCACTAGCTTTGATAATCCATCTGGCTTCCCAATACCTGCGTGAAGCGAAGACTCAGCTAAGTACCTATTAATTCGCACTTATACTTTTTTTGACGGAAAACGACGGACAAATAATATGGCAGCACGTCGCTCACCGCCAAAAGGATCAATTACGGGTGGTGATAGCAATCGGTCGATAGCAACTCGTTCCGAATCTCAAACACAGCCAAAGCCTGATCCTAAGCAGTCGGGCAAAAGAAAAGATCGTGAAGAGGACCACTCAGACAGATTCGATCAATTTGAGATAAAAATTATGTCGATATTAAATAATTTTTCAAAAACACAAGCAGAAAAATTGGACAAAATGTCTCAACAAATTACAGACCAAATTTCCCAAATTAAGAGTGCTACAGACCAACTTTCTTTGGAACAAAATAGAATAAAAGAAGCATTAACTAAGATGGAAGCATCAAATATAGTTTTGGAGAATAAAATGACTGTTCTTACAAATGATTTTAATAATTTCAAAGCCTCCACTTCTCGCGAGCCACAGACAGAAGTGACCTTAACACATGAAAATATGATCTCCGAGATACATGAGCGCTTCCAAAGGGAAAAAAACATAATCGTGAGTGGCGTACAGGAAATAAACTCTAGAGATTCAGCTGAAAGGACCAAGTATGATTCACAAGAAATTAACAAAATTGTAAAGTTAGCTGTCCCAAACTGTGCCGAACCCATAAAATGTTTCCGATTTGGTAAACACAACAGCAACAAATCACGTTCAATAAAAGTCTGCTTTGCCTCCGCAGACACGGCAAAGGCAATACTTCGCAACAAAAATTGTATTCCTAAAGAGCACAATCTCAAACTTTACTCGGACCAAACACCACTACAGAAAGAAGAAATGCTAAAACTACGTGCCGAACTGAACAAAAGAACAGATGAAGGCGAAGTAAACCTCTTCATTAAATACATAAGAGGCGTTCCCAAAATCATCAAATCTCTTCCAAAAAACTAACACCATCAGCTACCGATTCCAGTCATGATTCCCCAAATAGCCTTACGTATCAATTATCAAATACTCACGAAAATATTATCAACAATACTAAATCTTTAAAATGCCTATACGCTAACATACGTAGTTTAGTCTGTCCTGGAAAACTGGACGAACTGAAATGCATAATTCAATCTATACCAGATACGCTGCATCTCCTTATATTAACGGAAACGTGGATAAAAAGTGATGTCGAAGCTGAGAGCCTAATCCTATCGAATTACACACACTACTATAATTACCGAAGCAAAGGAAGAGGAGGTGGTGTGTCAATCTATGTACACACTAGCCTTCAGCACAGTTTTATCGAAGATTTATATGAAGAAGACAACCATTTGCTATGGATTCATCTAAGTAAGTTTTCCATAGACATTGGCGGTATCTACAAACCGGAAAGGACAAATCACGAAAAATTTCTCGAAACCTTCGCACACCAGCTACAGAAACGAAAACGGGCTGTCATATTTGGTGACTTCAACTACAATTTACTAAAAAAGACCCATGCTACCAAGAACTACAAAATAACATTACAAGAATATGGATTTAACATTCTAAACAAAATAGACCCAACTTTCTGTACTAGAGAGACACCGAGTACCAAAACAATCCTTGACCATGTCAGCTCAAACCTCAGGAATAATAAATTTCACCTTGCCGTGGTAAATTCAGCTCTGTCAGATCACAAACATTTATACCTTGAAGTTCACAAATATAAGCCCGAAAAAAAGAAAAAGATTGCATACACTTCTATGGACTACACCAAACTTTACAAGACACTTGAGCAAGACTTCTCCCACGAAAGAGACATGAAATATGAACAAATTGAGAAAAAACTGATAGAAGCCATTAAGCAAAGCACGGTTTCCAAAATAAAAATACAAAATCCACCTAAATCTGACTGGATCAACAAAAGTATCATCGATGCGATAACACGAAGAAACCAAATACTCTGTGCCCGCAATAGAACTTCACCTGAAAAAAGGAATGAACTGGATGAATTCACCGAGATAGCACTAGTATAAGCAAGAAAGGATGTCAAAACAAAAATCCAAGATGCTAAAAGCAAATATTACTATAAAGCTTTCAAAAACTGCAACCATAAACCACGAAAAATGTGGCAACTAATTAACGCTCTCAGCGCCAACAGAACAGCAAAAAATTGTATTTCCCTTAACAAACTTGAAACACAGTCAGCCTGTCTTACTGAAATATCTGATGTATGTAACTGTTTCAACTCCTTCTTTGTCAATATAGGCTCTGTTCTAGCAAAGCAAATCCCAATAAAATTTCACGATAGTGAAGCATACAAGCACCTATACAACAAAAATACTGACGATATATCTACCGAACTCCCAGAAATGGCCCCTGCCTCGTTACAGGAAGTTAGCAAGATTATTGACAACCTAAATTCAAACACAACAACTGGACTAGACGGTATCTCTTGCAAGACCCTGAAAGCTGTTAAATAAATAATACTTGAGAAACTAACAATCTGTATTAATGACTGCTTAAGAGTTGGATATTTCCCTGACTCTCTCAAGATAGCTAAAGTTAGCCCAATCTTTAAATCAGGCAAAAAAACCGACCCGGGCAATTATCGTCCTATATCGGTTCTACCGGTCATATCAAAAATCTTCGAAAAAGTAATCTACCGACGTTTCGAGACATATCTAAGCTCAAACAACTTGCTCTATCATAAACAATATGGCTTCCGCTCTAAGTCAAATTCTTTATCTGCTACTATAGACCTAATAACGAACTTAAAATGTAAAATTGACCAAAAACATATCGCCCTCGGTATATTTATAGATTTAAAAAAAGCTTTCGACACGATAAGCCACAAACTACTCCTTCAAAAACTACGAGATATCGGCATTAAGGGATCAGCATACAAAATAATTGAGTCATATCTCGCCAATAGATATCAGATAGTGAAAATTGGTGAGACCAAAAGTACTCCTGAACTTATTACTTTCGGGGTTCCACAAGGTTCCCTCCTTGGACCTTTGCTCTTCTTAATTTACATTAATAATATAAAAGATCTAGACCTAGCTGCAGACGTTACACTGTATGCTGATGATACTTGCCTCTTCTACTTTGGAAAGGAAGTACAAACAGTCATGAGCCGAGCCCAAGAAGACCTCAATATATTATTCACCTGGTTTCAATATAATTTGCTCACCATAAATGTGTCCAAGACTAACTTTATGATATTTAGTGCAAAAAATAAAACAATTCCAAATTTTCAGCCACTCCATGTAAATAACGAACCACTGACTAAAGCAGAATCTGAAAAATATCTTGGCCTCATCCTAGATAAAAACCTCACCTGGAAACCCCACTTAGACAAATTACGTTCTAAATTATCATCACTGATGGGGATATTGAGAGGCTCCGTGCGCTGTTTTCCTAAAGCTGTAAGATATGTTATCTACAATTCCCTTATCAAATCACATCTGACCTATTTAATCGAAGTATGGGGTTCTGCAAACAAAACCAACTTAAAAAATATACAAACAACTCAAAATAAAATAATCAAATTACTCTTTAATATGAACTACCTAACGCCAACAAAAACCGTCTTCCAAAAAACCAAATTAATGACACTCGCACAACTATATAAATTCCATACATGTATCCTTGTAAGGAAAATATTGACAAAAGATACCCATTCTCAAATTGTATTTACAAAGAAGTTGCATATCCAAACCCGACTGCTGCGTAGCGCTAACGATATCTGTCTATTTGGAAAACCACGGACAAATTATGGTATACGAAATATTAGATATGAAGGTGCCGATATGTATAACAATCTTCCAAGAGATATCAAAGAAATACAGTCTTTTCCTCTATTTAAAAAGAAATTAAAATTCCTTATTCAAAAAATTTTTCAATTATTTTAGTTCATGTACTAGTTACCAAGTTAATCAAAAGAAGTAAAAAAAAAAAAATGTATTATTAAGCAAAATAACAAGCAACAAAAAGTTTAACAACAAATGCCTTTAATACCAACTGTGATAGAAACTGTGTTTCGACACTTAATTGGGCGCACACCACGGGTACTTGTCTCACTTAATTTATTTTGGCTTACCCACATCACAAAATTAATGAATTTAAATACGAGTAATGTATTAAACTTGTTATCCTGCCGAGATAGTCTTGTGTTACTAACATAGTATTAAGCTAATCACTAACATTGTTTGTTTGCTGTATTATTTTGTACATAATAATTGATAACGGACTGTTTCCGCTACCCGTTTTTTAAATTTTTAGTGTAACTATTGTTTCTCATTGTAAGTGAATGTATTTATTCTGTTTTTGAGAAATAAATGTCTTAAACCATAAATAAACCGAGTAAAGCAAAACACTAAAAAGTACAAAACTAGGTTTAGTAGGCGGTGTCTTTGATATTTCTTTTGTTGTCGTTTTTAACAAACGGTTAGTCACGCTATGCTCGACTCGAAACATATCTACTAAAAAAAACCCGACTGCTTCAAAAGCGAACTAAAAAGTCGGGAACAAGGAAAAAATCATGCTGTGCAGTCGGTGGATACATATTCGCGGGCTGGCTGACCAAAATCTGGTGTATCCTCCGGCTGCACAGCATGTTTTTTTCCTTGTTTACGACTTTTTAGTTCGCTTTTGAAGCAGTCGGGTTTTTTGATTTTTAACCGACTTCCCAAAAAGGAGGAGGTTATTAATTCGACTGTATTTTTTTTTTATGTTTGTTACCTCAGAACTTGTTACTGGATGAACCGATTTTGATGATTCTTTTTTTATTTGAAAGCTGGTGCTTGTCATGTGGTCCCATTTAATTTTCATCATGATCTGATGAATAATTTCAGAGATATACATCAGAACTCTTCAATAAATGACGGCAAATCTCTCGGGATAGCTGCAATCGCATTTCTGTTTATAGTTTTCACCATTTCATAACATAAAATCACACTTGGTGATGAGCAGGTGTAAAAAGTTCACCTTGGTATATTCTTATTCCACCGGTTTTGTTTAAGTTTCATGTTATTGGGTTAATCTATTCTGGCTTCACTTTGAACTGGTCCATTAGAACTGGTCCATAGAACTAGCCAATAGAACTGGTCCATTATGTACCACAACTAAAAAGTGATAAATAAAAAAAACTTTTTACCAAAAAAAGAACCGACTTCCAAACAAAAACACTACAAAGTGAAAAATAACTTCAATTTCTGAAGTCGGTGTCATAAAACGAAGAAACGAAAACAAGAACACCGACTTCCGAAATTGAAGTTATTTTTCACTTTGTAGTGTTTTTGTTTGGAAGTCGGTTGTTTTTTTTGTAAAAAGTTTTTTTTTTCAATTAAGTTTTTCTATTTGTAACATTTTAGTTAGTTTTTTTTCGAATTAGATACATTTAAACATATAAGTGTATATATTTTTGAAATCACTTCTTAAAACCCTTTATTTTGATTCCCCACACGATAGGCTTGGAAGAAAAAAATTTGGGCCCCCACAATAAGGCACCCAAAATCCGCCATTTTTCTATTGTTCAATTTTAATGTAGCCTATGACACTCGCAGGGTTAAGACGCATCGATTGACGTATAAATCATCAGAATCGGCCAACGCGTTTGGTCTCTGGAACGCCATATAGGAACAAACATACATACATACATATATACATACCTACATACATAGACTGATAAACACATTACCCTCCTTCGGCAGTCGTGTAAAAAGTGCCGCTATACACGCAATTCTACGTTAACAATGGAAAATACAATTGGAAAAAACCGGCCAAGTGCGAGTCGGACTCGCGCGCGAAGGGTTCCGTACTTGGTAAATTGCGGTTTACGATTTATAATAAATAATAATTCATTTATTTTCAGACACAGTAGTCCATAATGGTATTACATTCATAAGCATTACATGAATATTAAAACACAATGTCATTCATTAGCATTACACTTTATAAAATACTGAAATCATTAAAATTAAATCTATCCAAGCCAAAATTTTACTGTCAGCAATACTGTCATAATAATATTAAAAATCAACCAATAGGGAAATAATCTTTAAAGCACAGAAAAAGTGCATCAGAACAATGTTTGGATTACAGGTCATAGATACATGTAAACCATTATTTATTAAATTTAAAATATTGACTCTTCCATCTTTATATGTTTTTGAAGTTGCTGTATTTGTTAAGTCCAATCCTAAGTTGTTTAAAAAAATGTCGGACATTAGTAACCGAAGTCGAAGGGATAACAGTAGCTTATGCGTAAGAAGGTCCCACACAGCATTAATGTATAAAAGTGTATTTTGCATGGCGCCAGTCATATTTAACCACTTACCACGATCAATCAAAGAATTGAACGTGAGCTTATTTAAGAAACGGCTAAAATCCTTACTGGTGAGCAAAGCATATTACAGTATTTCGGAATTTTTATCAGACAAAAATCTAATGATAGAATGTTGACATGCTAATGAGATACATGACTGTTTGTGCTTATAAATAATTTTGTATATTTGACATTAGTATTGCATATTGACATCAGTATTTTATATTGACATTAGTATTGGATATTGACATTTGTAATTTTTTACCTATATTGACATTAGTATTGTATATTGACATCAGTATTGTATATTGACATTGGATTTGTATATTAACATTAGTATTGAATATTGACATTTGTAATGTTTTGCCTATATTGACATAGCCTTATTATTTGTTTTCAGTCTGTGTCTTGACATGTACTGTTTTTGACATTTTGTTTTTGTTATATTATTGTTCCTATTTGTTTCTCTTTTTATTGACATTGATTTCTATTAATTTGGATTATGCAATTCTATTTATTTGTTGTTTAATTGTCCAGGCTTATTTAGTTCATTATTTTGATTTACCTGGCTTGATTTTATTTAATTTCTTTTTTTTAAATACTTGCAAACATTTGTACGCCCTCTGGCATAACATAGCGCACTCTTTATTACCTGTATATACCATTATTATTGTACCTATGTTAAACAAATGAATAAATGACTTATGACTTATGACTTAAAAATGTCAGCAAAAATGTCACAAAGGTATAAAAATAAAAATGTTAGAGTCATATTTTTTTAAATGAAATAATAAAATTGAAAGCAAATAAAATGTCAAATAAAATTAAAATAATAATAAAATACATTTGAAAGTTCACCTGCCCCACGCCCGATACACGGGTACATGTAAGGACTGCCAGTGCTGCATAAATGGCCCGTCCAACCTGTTGGCAACGACGGCAAGGAGACTGTTGCCGCTGCCCCGCACTCTACTCACTATCGAGGTCGCCCTCTTGCGCATGCTGGCATAAAAACAGTCAACGCGGACACTAGCAAACATTCCCGATGCGCTGCAGAAGCGTGGCAGCCGCAGCAGAGCCCTCAGCGCGTTATTGTATTGAACGCGGAGAGCGCTGTAGGATTTCTGCAAATATGACACCCACAGACTACTCGTATAAAAAGATGTGCAGTAGGCTCGAAACAAGGTGATCTTAACTTCCTTGGAGCTACGAGCAAATCTGCGGGCAATCATATTCGCCTTCACCGACAGCGCCCTCCTTTCTCGCTCGATATCAGCGTCGTCCTTACTGGTGGAACCTGCAACGGACACTTGGAACCCGAATTGAAGACCATAAGCTCGCTCTTTTTTACGATATATTTTAGGCCATGTCTATGAGCGTACCTACGTTTCGCAAATGCTTATGCGCTCCCTGAGTCCCCCAATTGACGCGCTCAGCAGCACCATGTCATCAGCGTAGCTAATTTTGTTAAAGCAAACATCATCAACATGGCATCCAACATGGCGGCTGCTGAGCTCGGCAACAAGCCCATCGATGTACAGATTGAATAGCGTTTGTGAGCTCAATCCCCCCTGCCTCACCCCGCACTCCAACCTATACGAGTCCGACAGAGCTCCCGACCATTTCACGTTATTGACCTGGTTCCCGTACCAGTGCTGGAAGATTTTTACAATTTCAGGTGCAACTTGCCTATCTAATAATTTTTGCCACAGCACTTTGTACGAAACCAGGTCAAACGCCCTGGTCAGATCAAGGAAGCAGGCGTAAACAGGCGTGTTCCGATCCGTGTAATATCTGACAGCATGCTTTAGACTCAATATAGCACTGTCTGTGGACAATTTGGGCCTGAAACCAAACTGGTTATCGTACAAAGTGATTGTTTTATTTAACTGAGCATTAAGCACGCTGTCAAAAACCTTCGCAATAACTGTCGCTAATGAGATCGGCCTGTAGTTGTTTCTATCTGATATGTCACCTGTTTTATTTTTGTTAATTGGTACTACGACCGTCCTCATCAGCTCATCCGGCAAGTACGAATGGCGCAGGCAGAACGTGAACAGCATGGCCAAAACACGTGGCAGGTGGGGACCTGCATGCTGTAGGTGCTCGATGCTGAGTCCGTCATGGCCTGGAGACTTACCCATGGTCATACCCCTTATGGTCTTAGCTAAGTCTGCTGCTGAGAACTTAACTCTTGGTTCCAGGACAGTACACTGCGACTCGGCATCGAGCACCTCAAAAGGGTGGAATACTGCTTTGTTCGATACAAAAGTGGGACTTAAAAACATTAGCAATATCCCTTTCAGCAGACACGCCATCGACGCTCACCGGCAAACCAGGCCTAAGGTTGTGCTTCTTTGTAGACTTCCAGAAGCCCCGAAAGTCTTTTTTAGTGTGTAACTCGGCTAGGATTCCATCCATCCATTCCATCTGGATTTGGTCTTGGTGATTCTAGCACCATTTTAATTTAGATTTAAAGATCCTACGAGTGTCACACATTTCCTCATAAAACACTCCAGACGTAGGTTTGCCACAACAAATCCACTCATTTAACTTTAGCCTAGCGTGCGAGTGAGCCTCGCTGACGTGCTTATTCCAACCCACCACACGCTTCGACCTCCCACCAAAGACTCGCGGCTCCCTGTTAGCAATGGCGGCCCCCCTCAGAGCGGATACTACATCCCGATACAGGCAATCAATTATTTGATTATGGCCCGAATCAATACACATGCGATCACAACAATTGGACAATACGCGAGGGAAGTCAATATTTCGCAATCGACGATGACACTCTTGTCCGAAGGTGTAAATAGCCTTTGAGCTTTTTTCCCCCCACAAAACTAGATCGTCACCGAACATGCTCTGCTTTATTTTCGGCCTAATTATATTAATATTGCATTCGATCAACAATGGATAGTGATCCGACCACATAACATCATATCCAACGCTAACGCGTTGTAACGAACAGTTTTCAGAGACGATTCTGTACAGATACAATGATCAAGCCATCGCCTAGCCCCGTTACAGTCACTGACATAAGTGTACGTTTTCGACGTTAATCCCAGCCTATCTACATCAACACATGAGAAGTGATTATCCCTACAATAATTCATCAGGTCCGTATAAAACATTTCATGTGGTGGGCGTTAAAGTCACCAAGACAATAAACCGCCTCCACATCACTACTGTCCACGATCGCACTTAACAGTCCCAGACAATGTGAGAATTCCGGCAGGTTACTCACTGCATCCGTGGGCATGTACACACTCATCACAATGAAAGGTCTTTCACTCGCATTGACGCGTATCGCACAAACTCTCGGGTTATCACACGGAACGACCGACACATCACCAAAAATACTTTTTCGCCATAGCAGAGCCACCCCTCCATAGGGTCGCCCACGCAGCATGCCAGTAGACGTGTCACCGTTGCCGCCCCCTCGTTTTGAATTCACACACTGCTCGTCTCGTGCATGCTCGATCAACGATCCAAACTTTAGGTCATACTGAAGATCCACCTTGAATTTCTCCAACTGATCCACCGTCACACTTGTCGATTTCAGTTCTCGCACTTCCTCCTTGAGTACGGTGAGATCCTTTAGCAATTTAGTCACATCCAAGTGGTCAAATGTGATTGGAGGTAGATTGTCAAGGTGCGGCGCGACGAAAATCGGGATCACATCAGGGTCAGTTGACTTGAACAGGCCAATTATATCGGCTAAGTCACGGTGCTCTTTTCCCTTTTGCTTCCGTTGGATATTCCTTTTATTAGTCGGAACAGATTCAAACAGTAACGCTTTTGAATTTTTGATTTGATCGTTACTGAAGGCCGAAAAACATATGCGAATCAAGGTATCGTCATCACTTGTCGACAGCTTATTTTGTACGTAACATAACAGTTCGTCAATAACAATGTTACACTGAGGACACTTTACTGTGGCGGACATTTCGCTCGTCGCAAAAATCGATCGTAGCAAAAAGCAAGCGTCGCGTATGGCTGCGCGCGCGCGACTGAATGATTTATGACGTATTAAAAAAAACTACTAACTAGATCTCGTCCAAACCAATTTTCGGTGGTAGTTTACATGGTAATGTACATCATATATTTTCTTTAGTTTTATCATTCTCTTATTTTAGAAGTTACAGGGGGGGGACACACATTTTACCACTTTGGAAGTGTCTCTCGCGCAAACTATTCAGTTTAGAAAAAAAATGATATTAGAAACCTCAATATCATTTTTGAAGACCTATCCATAGATACCCCACACGTATGGGAATTATGGAAAAAAAAATAGTTTCAGTTTCAAGTATGGGGACCCCCAAAATTTATTGTTTTTTTCTATTTTTGAGTGAAAATCTTAATGCGGTTCACAGAATACATCTACTTACCAAGTTTCAACAGCATAGTTCTTATAGTTTCGGAAAAAAGTGGCTGTTACATACGGACGGACAGACAGACAGACAGACAGACATGACGAATCTATAAGGGTTCCGTTTTTTGCCATTTGGCTACGGAACCCTAAAACAGGGTTTGAATTCAATTAAATTGCGCAGTAAGCTGAAAAATATTAAATAAATAAAATAAAATAAATAAATAAATTAATTTATTTATTTCAATTAACTTTCCAAACTTCTACAATATATAATCTTACATAGAGGCCTCCTTTTAAGTAAATAAATACCTGTGCTAGGAGACCCCGCTCCTCTAAAACTAGAAACAATAATTATATGTAGGAGTGTACATACAAAACAAATTCAACTTAAATCTAGGATATGTGTGTGTGAGGTGTGTGTGTGGTGTGTGTGTATGTGTGTGCGTGTGTATAGCATATTGAAAAAAATTCACATACAACTTTGTAAAAGGGTTTCAATTTCATCATAACTTTTGCATATTAGCCAGTCCATTAAAGATTTTTTACATTCTCGATAACTCATAGGATAAATATTTAAAAGTTTATTTAATTTGTTGTAGATGGAAGCGGATTGTCTGGTGAACTGCCTTTTCGCATATGAGGTTTTAACCGAGATTTCTGGGGCAACAGGATATTTTCTCCGTTTTTTGTTGAAACTGGAATCATAGGGGAGGGTTTTGTGTAATTTTAAAACAGCATGGAGTACGTATAATTTTCTGACTGTGAGAAGTCCACTTAGTGAGTAAAGGTTTTCAGTACGGAATCTATACGGTTTATAATACATCACTTTCAAGAGAGACCTTTGCGCTCTTTCCAGTTCTAGGAATTTGATTTTAGTGGCCCCGCCCCAAACAGGTATACAATACACTAGAACTGACTGGGCCAGTGAAACGTATATTTGATTTAATAAAGTTTTTGAGGTAGCATGTCTTAGTGTCTTGAAAATCCAAATAAGTAAACAAAGTAAGTAAGTAGTATATTGAAACTAAACTAAAAACATCGCAATCTTAGTTCGAAATATTTTTAGGATAAGTTTTACGGCAAGCCGTTTCGTTTTTCAGAGTTCTATGGAATGGATGGAAAATTTGTTTTTAAAATGAATTACGCGACGTGTTGAGTGGCGGCGAAGCGAGTGTGCGTTAGTATGATGAAACGGAACTACTTAACTTTTTTTCGCTAAAGTAATAGATTTTACCTGCTTACAAGTAAGTAAGCAGGTAAAATCTTAAAAACTTATCAATATAATACTGTACTCATTTTTTACAAAATAAATAATTATCTTATCTTATCTTATCTTAATTTCCTACGTCCCCTGAACTGTGGATGCCTATTGCCCCTGCAAAGGGCGTCCACAGTAGTCCTCCATCGCGATCGGTCTTGAGCTTCACGCTTCACCTCGCTCCACGTCATACCGATGCTCGCCGCTGAGCCAACACGGTGCGTCGCCAGCTTTGACGAGGACGGCCACTCTTTCTTTCGCCTTGGGGATTCCACTCCAGCGCTTGCTTCGGTATATGATCAGAATCCCTTCGCAGCGTGTGGCCAACCCAACTCCATTTGCGACGCTTGCACTGGCGGTCGATCGGGCTTTCGTGGCATTGTTCCAAGAGCTCTACGATGGTGATGGTCTCGGGCCAGTAAATGCTGAGTATGCGACGAAGTCAGCGGTTGACGACGACTTTGATCTGGCGTGCGATGTCATTTGTGACCTTCCACTTTTCGCACCCGTAAAGCAGCACGGATTTGACCCGAAGATTTTGAGTTGAATCCTTCGGATCAGTTTCCGCGATTTCCAAACGTGTTTCAGCTGTGCGAAAGTAGCTCGTGCTTTGGCTATCCTTGAAACGATTTCCTCTTCACTACCTTCGCGTAGTGCGTAAGCGTAAGCGTTTCTGACGCGAACGTCATCAACATTAACATGGTGATCTGTCTGTACGTGACTGTACAAGTTTACTTTCTTTAAACTCTTGACTCAGTAGGCATTTTCTGTAAGGTACCTTACATACACATTTTTTTTACACCGACTTACAGGTGCCCTACAGGCCCACAGTTGCTACAAAGACCTTCAGTTGCCACACCGGCCTTTTTGTTTCTTTTTTGTTGCGATATCATCCAATGACTTCTCCCGCTCTGGGTGAAGCGGGAGGCCGTGTCAGACTTTTACTAACTAAAACCCACCCGTGTTCCTTCAGTTGGTTGCGCCAGGGCCGCGGTAACTCTCTTTTAAATTTAACCGCAACCCAGACAGGCATCGGCGCTATCAGGTCCCGTCACCTTTGCTGACATCTCTTTGAGGCGCGCGTGGAACACTACGTGCCGTAAACTCGGGCTTGGTCCTTATCGGACGGTAAGCTACCCATAACTTGCCATCCGCAAAGCCCGCGCCTACGTCGTTGGCGTCGGCGTCGGCGTCTCCTGCGGTGGCTAGGGGCGTGAGGCGTCTCCTTTGCGTCTCCCTTACGCACGCCGCCTCCTCCTTTGTGAGTATTACTGCTTCGCAGAAGGAGGAGACAACTTCCCATGCCCTCTCGCTCCGTACCATGGCCTGGACCAGGGCCGGACGCGAGAGGTCGCCACCGCCGATCGCATCCATAAGGACACGGTGGTGCTCCGCTCAAGCGGGGCAGATCTCCACCGTATGCTCCACCGTAGTCCAGGCGGTCCACACAATGGTGACAACTGGGCCTTTCCTCCCGCCTTATCCTGAACAGGAACCTCCCAAAACAGCCGTGTACAATGAGGACCTGCGTCAGGCGGAAGGTGAAGACGCCGTGACGCCTCTCAAGCCACTCCTCAAAGAGGGGCCTTACCGCCGCAATTGTGGCGTGCCCAGTGCTGGGTTGCGACAATCGCCTACTCCATGACACCATGAGATCCTTTTTATTTATTTTTTTCCGGGGTGGAAAATCCACTTTGGATGTCCTCCGCCCTGGGGAGGGCGGAGGGGTCTGTCAGATTCTTACTGACTAAAAACCACCCCGGTGTTCCGCCTCACACCTAAACCGGGGATCACGGGAACAACGATACTTCCGCAACCCCCGGCTAGTGCCGGCCCGCCTCTGCGGGCCACGACCTCGAGTTGGGGGGGAGTGAGGTGTTGGACTCCCCCCGCGACGTCTAAGAGGGGCGCGCGTGGAACACTACGCGCCATCACCTCGGGTAATATGTGGGTGATATGTGGGGGGCGACGGACGTCCCCGAGTCCGTCGCCCCTGGACCCATTTAGGGGGGCTGGAAGAGGGCGTTGTCTGCCCTCCGCCGACGCCCGGCGCGTCTGCTGCGGATCGGGTTAGCGGATGAGATCTCCCTCTCCCTCTCCGCAGCCTCCTTCTGCGAGACGACTGTTTCGCAGAAGGATACCACCGCGTCCCAGGACTCCGCGCTGCCGACCATAGACTCGACTACAGCCGGCAGCGACAGGTCAAAAATAAATAAATATAAAGGTAAATTGGTCGTGGCTGGGTGGCCGCCCTCGCGGACGGTGTTGGCATAGTTGGGGCGTATTTTTCACCGAACAAGAGTCTCGCCGACTTCGAGAGTTTCCTTGTCGATTTGGGCGCCGTCGTAGGCCGACTCCACCCTCGCCCTGTGCTGTTGCTAGGGGATCTCAACGCCAAGTCTTCGGCGTGGGGATCTCCGGTAACAGATGCTAGGGGTGAGGTGCTGGAGGAGTGGGCTGTAACCACCGGCCTGATCATCTTAAACCGGGGCTCGGTTTACACGTGCGTGCGACAGCGGAGCGGGTCAGTAGTGGACGTCTCGTTCGCTAGCCCTGCTGTCGCGAGCCGTGTCCGTGACTGGCATGTCGCCGTGGAGGTGGAGACGTTATTGGATCACCGATACATCCGTTTCGACGTCTCCACCCAGACCGCAGGCGTCCGCGGTTTACCGGCCCCGCGAACGGGCGGTCCGCGCTGGGCGCGCAAGCTCATCGACAGGGAACTTCTCGAGGAGGCCACCATTGTTCAGGCCTGGATCCGGGAGTCGGCAACGACCGGACCCGTCGACGTCGAACAGGAGGCGCTGTGGTTCCGCGGGGCGATGACGCAAATCAGCGACGCGTCCATGCCCCGGGTCCACGCACAATCAGCGAGGCGCCAGGTGTACTGGTGGTCCGCCGAGATCGCACAATTGCGTGTCGCGTGCGTAGTGGCCAGACGCCAGTACACCCGATACCGGAGGAGACGTCTGCGGGTCGCTGACGAAGAAACCGCGCGGTATGAGGTGTACCGCGCGGCGAAGCGAAAAAGCGAGCCAGGGAGGAGATGTTGGAGACTCTAGACCGGGATCCGTGGGGGCGCCCTTATCGAGCGGTTCGAGGAAAATTTCGAGCCGCCGCGCCTCCGCTTACGGAGAGTCTCCAACCCGAGCTGCTGGAGGAGGTGGTCGCAACCCTCTTCCCGGAGAGATCGGAGCACATCCCGCCACTGATGGCTTTGCCCACGGCCGCAGACTCTACAGAGGACGACGCCATCAGCGTCCCAGAGGTGACACAGGCAGAGATGGGGGCGGCCGTGATTCGACTCCGGGCCAAGAATGTGGCTCCGGGGCCCGACGGGATCCACGTCCACGTGTTAGCCCTCGCTCTGAAGGAGCTAGAGCCCTGGCTGAGAGGACTCTTCGTTTCCCACTTTGTGGAAATCTGGTCGTCTGGTCCTGCTCAGGAAGGCGGGGCGCCCTGCGGACTCACCGTCCGCGCACCGGCCCATAGTGCTGCTAGACGAGGTGGGTAAGCTGTTTGAGTGGATTATCGCTGCTCGCCTCTTCAGCCACTTGTACAGAGAGGGGCCGGACCTGGACGAAAGCCAGTTCGGCTTTCGGCATGGGCGCTCTACCATCCACGCGATATCGCAGGTGAGAGTCCTGGCGGAGGAAGCGGTGCCCCGGGGTGGGGTGATGTTGGCGGTGTCCTTGGACATTTCCAACGCCTTCAACACCCTGCCCTGGAGTTGTGTTCGGGAGGCACTGCGGTATCATCGAGTGCCTCCCTACCTCCGTCGCATCATCGGGGCTTATTTGGCGGAGAGGTGTGTCACCTACGTGGGACGTGATGGCGTCGAAAACCAGCACCGCATGTCGTGCGGTGTTCCGCAGGGCTCGGTCTTGGGCCCGCCCCTGTGGAACATCGGGTACGATTGGGTGCTGAGGGGCGAACTCCAACCGGGCGTAGACTTGACGTGTTACGCGGACGATACGCTGGTCACCGCCCGGGGGAGTTCGTACAGTGAGGCAGCGTTTCTGGCGACGGCTGCGGTCTCACAGGTGGTGAGCCGCATACGGCGCCTTGGCCTGGAGGTGGCCCTCAACAAATCGGAGGCCATGGTCTTTCATGGCCCCCGGCGGGCGCCACCACCCGATGCCCACATCGTCGTCGGGGGGGCTCGACTCGCTGTCGAGTCAACCATGAAGTATCTAGGATTGGTGCTCGACACGCGGTGGGATTTCGGCCCCCACTTCCGGCGGTTGGCGCCCAAGTTGTTGGGCGCGGCTGGGGCGCTGTCAACGCTGCTTCCCAATCTGGGGGGCCCGAGCGCTGCCTGTAGGCGGCTCTACGTGGGGATCGTGCGATCGATGGCCCTGTACGAGGCCTCGATCTGGGCGGCTGACCTGACGGCCGGCAGCATCGCTGTTCTGCGAAAGCCGCAGAGAGCGATGGCCGTCAGAGTCATCAGGGGGTATCGCACGATCTCCTACGAGGCGGCTTGTGCACTGGCCGGATCCCCGCCCTGGGACCTGGAGGTTAAGGTACTCGCGTCACTGTATCGGTGGCGCGAGGAAACGCGGGCGCGGGGCGAAAGGCTAATGCAGCGACACATGGAGTTGCGTCAGTCTCAGCTTCGTGAGGTCCTGGTGGCGGAATGGCGGGACAGGCTTTCACGCCCTACCACCGGCCTCGTTACCATCGAGGCGGTCCGGCCAGTGCTCGAGCGCTGGCTCGGGAGGAGGCACGGCTCCCTGTCGTTTCGGGTGACGCAGGTGCTCTCGGGGCATGGTTGCTTCGGGAAGTACCTGTGTCGCATAAACAGGGGGCCGGACGCCCGGTGTCACCACTGCGTCGACTGCCGGGAGGACACCATGAGATCCTGCCGGAGCTCTGTCCGCCGAGCCGTGATTTGTCGCAGCAACGGAGTTTCGCCCCGGCATTTTGCCTCCTCGCGCCACTCCCATATTTGCGCGAGGACTTTTGCTTCCTGATCCCATGGCAGCAACCAGGCACTGGCCTACAGTTGCCATAAAGGCCAACAGTTGCCACACAGGCCAACACACAACGCTCTGCTAGTCTTGACTAAACTAGATTATTGATTTCGTGAAAATAGGGAAATTTTAAAACTCTACTCTTTACCTAAATTATTATCGTGGGCCATGTACCACTAGTCGCTCCGAACAAACTTTGAAACTTATTCTTCAGCAAAAACTGCCAAGCTTACATAAACTCTCGAGTAAAACCTCTAACGTCACGGCTCTATAGCCGACCAGCAATTATATCGCTCTCACACAACGGTCTCTCTAGACCCCGACCTCCGCCAGAATCCATTGGTACGGTCAAACATAATACGGCTGATAGACTCGATTACTCGACATCTTAAGCATGCTCGTAACAAAAGCAGCCTTACCGCTAATTACTAGAGTACACGTTAAATATGACACATATTGGTCTGATCATTTTCCACTTTTAATCAAGTGTCATTTTGATTTAATTAAGCTACAACTTGATAAACAGTGTGCACAAATAACCAACGATGTCAGGTGAGGTATAGATCGTCCGCGCAAATAGCACAGTTTTCAAATTTGTGTGGTAATTACCTACGCGAGATAGATTTTCATGTGCAACTGGAATCATGTAGTGGGAAGTTTTGCACTGACACCAGCCATAGAGTAGTGATTGATGAGTTGCACAGTAACATAGTGCACTGCTTAAGGTTGGCAGCTGGTTCCACACACCGGTTAAAGCCTAGGTATCACAACTGTGTAGCAGGGTGGAACAGGCAAGTCCGTGACGCGCACGGGAAGACACGGGCTAACTTCACTACAGTCCCATATAATGAAGTTATCAGGTACTTTGTAGGGGAACATGATAGAAACGAGGAAAGTCTTTAAGGGGAAGCTGAAGTGGTGTCAAAATCACCAAAAGGCATTTCTAACGGCTTATTATGGCATAGTTGAATCTCACTTACGCTACGGCATAATTTTCTGGGGGAACACAACTGATAGAGACACGGTATTTAAGGCCCAAAAACGATGTCTCCGGTCAATGTTTAAACTTTAAACTACAGACAGTGGCAAGCCCTATTTTCAGCAATACAATATCTTGACACTTCCTTGTATTTATATTTTCTAGGTGGCTGTGTTTGTAAAGCAAAATCCAAGTCGTTTTGAACACCTAGCTGATGTATTCCCAAGGAATAGGCGTGACAATAGCAAAATATGTCAAGTGTCATGTCAAACCGCTTTGATGCGCAACAGTGTTTATTGCATGGCCCCAGTTGTTTACAATAAATTACCAAGTGGTTGAAAAGATTTAAATACGGTGATGTTTAAGAGTAGATTACGTAAAAACGGTCTACAGTGCTGAAGCCCTTATGGAATTCGGCTTGTTCGGGAGGCAAGCGCTTTATTTTTGTAAACTATTTCTTCACCACTGCTCTGAAAACGGTGATGGAAAGCACCGTGATGGAAACCGGCAAGTCCAAAACTAAAAATTCGAAGACATGTGACATTCACCAAACCGCACTGTGCCCCCGTGGTGTATTAAAGACCATTCCCTCTCTCATAGAGACGAGGCCTGTGTCCCAGCAGTTCGAACATTAAAGGGCTGATAATGATGATGACGTATCTACCTGTATTTTTCCATTTTCGTGAGACGTATTGGTCCGCAGTTGTTGGATGAGGACTCGCAGTGGCTGGCGCTGCTTTTGTCGCTGGAGGAGCTGCGGCGCGAGCTGGCGCTGCAGCAGCAGGACATCGAGCGCCTGCACGCGACGCTGCGTCTCCTCGCGCCGCTCCATACCCATGCCTTGCCACACCCTCGGACCTCTGCGTCGCCACCAGCATCATCGTCTCCGAAACAACCTTCGTCTAAACCTTCAACAACATCGACATCAGAGCGTTCAACAACATCAACGTCAGAGCGTTCAACAACATCGACGTCAGAGCGTTCAACAACATCGTCGTCAGAGCCGTCAGTGCAACAATCACCGCCGACGTCAGACTGTCCTCCACGGTCAACGTTAGACTTTCCTCCATCGTCGACGTCAGACTGTTCATCACTAACGATATCAGAGTGCCTTCCATCGGAAATATCAGAGTGCTCAGCACCAGTGACATGAGTGGCCAACACCGATATCAGATTCTCCTCAATCGCCAATATTCGAATGTCCTTCATCGCTAATGCCAGAGTATCCTCCATCACCAGTTAGAGCACTATAATTATATGAATCAGCTTTTTGACAATATATTTTTATTGATATTACTCATAAAATAATCAAGTAAGAAGTAAAACTTTCATTTAAATGGCCGACAGGAGTCTATGACACTTTTTAACTTCCAACATCTGGCTATCCTTTCGCCGCGGGAGCGGAAGTTTCGCAGTGCGGAGCTGGAGGTGAAGTTTTGCTACACCACTCGTACCAAGTAATTAATTGACAAGGTTTTTTTCTTGTTCAGTAGGAGTATTTGTTACGCGCTCTCGTTACAGCAAAGATAATTTGAACACATTTATAGGTAGCCTAAAGCTTATTTTGCTTAACAATCAGTGTAATGTGGCCCGCCGATAGCATAACGCAGTGCAGCGTGCGGGTGCTGGCGGTCGGCGCGCTGCTGGCGCTGGCAGCGCGCGTGCATCCCGTTCCCGCCTGCTCCTAGCGCGCTCAGGTGAGACACACTACGCAACACAACGCTGCGGATGCACTATCTATTTTGACACTTGCTTGACTCTAATTGGGGTATCTTCGTTCTCACGTGATTGGTGTTCATCATAATCTTCGTGGTCACCAGCAGGCTGTGCGTGCTAATCTGGATTGCTCGGACTGGAGTGACCTGGTAACTGGTGTTCCACAAGGTGGTATACTGTCTCCACTTTTATTATCTTTATTTATAAACTCCACTACTAAATTCTAAATTGGGACAATCCCACCGCACTATTCCCAAACCACTGCAATTCCTGAAAGCCAGAATCAACAGTGGCGACCACCAGAAAAGCGCCGAGGCAATGAAGCTCCACTAAACTCCAATAGCTGACCCGGCAAACTTTGTTTTGCCATAAAAAGACCAAACATTTATCTACCCTACCCTACCTTACCCTACCCTACCCTACCCTACACTACCCTACCCTACCCTACCCTACCCTACCCGACCCTACACTACCCTACACTACCCTCTCCTACACTACCCTACCCTACACTACCCTACCCTACCCTACCCTACCCTACCCTAACCTACCCGACCCTACACTACCCTACAATACTCTACCCTACACTAACATACCCTACCCTACCCTACCCTACCTATATAGCCTATGTCCTTTCCCAGGTCTCAAACTATCTTCATACCAACTTTCATCTAAATTGGTGCAGCGGTTTAAGCGTGAAAAGGTAACAGACAGACAGACAGACAGACAGACAGACAGAGTTACTTTCACATTTATAATATTAGTATGGATTACTGTTATCCTCAAATGTTCTTACCATCTGAACGCTGATGACTTGCAAGTTTCAGCTCAATCGGACATTGCCAACCTAAGCATTTCATTACTCAATTTCTGACCTTCGAACTATCATAGATTGTTTTGGCAAATTTGGGGTTTCTGTTAACGTCAGGCAATGTCAGGCCATCCTCATTGATAGTTCCTTCGTCCAGTCCTCTATTGAAGGGATTTAGACCTTATAAGACCTTTCAAACACAAACACTGTTTGCATTTTATCGGATATCATGCTAGTTACCCGATCCAGGCCTTCATTGCCATTGAACTTTGTATGGTTGGTCTTTGGCCTAGAGGCATCCTATAGTCTAGCAACAGCAAGACGATGTAATGCCTTTCTTGCCTCGAATTCAACCACCATATGCAGAGGAGGGATATTGAGGTATCTCTCAATCGCTGCCGTAGGTGTTGCCCTGAAAGCACCCGTGATGCCGATACACAATGTTCTTTGTAACCTGGTGAGTGGCGCTTTGCACGAGGCAAGCTTTGTTTTTGGCCACCACACTATGCTGCCGTATGTGATAATAGGTATTATCATTGTTCGGTATAGCCATCGTATCACTTTGGGCTTTAGTTCCCAAGTTTTACCGTAGGTGGAACTACACATGCCGAACACTCATAGGGCCTTTGTCGTAATATTTTCCACGTGAGTTTTCCACCTGAGTTCTTTATCAAGCGTTACACCCAGATATTTAACTTCGGCAGCTTTATTCCATTGAGGGAGGCTCTCCTAGGTTTCCTAGTTGTCTCTTCCTCGTGAATGGAATAATGACTGCTTTGCTTGGGTTGATAGAGAGGTGGTTCTTTGTACACCATTCCTCTGTCATCCTCAATGCCTGTTGTAACAATCCATAGACTATGTTCGGAAATTTACCATTAACCATTATAGCTATGTCATCTGCATAGACTATTGTGTTGAATAGTCCGGTATTGAGTTTGGCAAGCACTCTACTACCTAGCACCACAATAATGGTGACAGCACTCCGCCTTGCGGACAACCTATTGTTGTTTTTGCGCTAAGTCTGTCTCCCGTGAGTTCTGATTTGACTATTCTGCTTCTCAGCATATAGTCAATCCCCTTCTTGCAATAGTATTGGGTAGATGCCACCCTGACCAGGGGATTTGAGATGCTGGAAGCCTGCTATGGCAAGCTTCAGTTTATTTTCATCTACCACTTTCTTTGCCGTGAGCCAGTTATTTTCTGTCCGCTTTAAATTCTATATCTGGTATGGAATTAAGCTTACCTTTAGGGCTCCCTAGATTTACTTTTAGGTCCCTCTTGTACGAGTCCCAAATTGTATGCTTTGGGTTTCTCTTTCGTCTAGTTTCGACCGCTCCCGCCGTCCTAAACCTAAAGCATATATAATTATGTTCAGATAGAGAAATTTCGTCCGATACATGTCAATTTTCAATATGAGCGCTGGCCCTGTTTGAAGCCAGTGTCAGGTCCTGAAAGTAGGTTTATTGCCTGCATTAAGGATTTGTAAAGAAGAGCTTACCACAAAGTCCAACAAATCCTCCCCTCGTTTGTTGACATCCGAGCTGCCCCAAACGACATGGTGTGCATTCGCATCGGAGCCAAGTATCAGATCAAGGTTTTTTTGGTTGCCGTAGTCAACCAGTCTTCTGATTAGTGGTGTCACTGGTTCCTTATGTTCATATGGGAGTTAGGCAGAGGCAAGGATAATTCTCCTTTTCTCTGTTCCCGTCCCCACTTGGATCTAAGTTGTTGTGAGATCCCTGTAACAGAACAGTACGTAACGGCATTGCCTCTATACCACCCCTGATATAGATGCAAGTCCTCGCGTCATTAGTTGGACAATCATAGAGCACCAGGCCCCCTGTCCCACCTTAGCCTTTTATAGTTCCTTTATACAAATAAGGTTCCTGTATCAGGGCAACGTTGTATGTATTAAGCTTCAGTTGTCGAGCCAGAAGGGCTGTAGTGGCTCTGCAATGATGCAAATTGATTTGTACACACCTTAGTCCCTCCATCTTGGATATCTTGATGGGTTTGTGCTGTTATTGGAGTGCCTCAGTTTTGATACTCTATCGCATCCTCCTCGAGAGCAATCCCACCGCACTATTCCCAAACCACTGCAACTCCTAAAAGCCATAATCAACAGTGGCGACCACCAGAAAAGCGGCGAGGCAATGAAGCTCGACGAAGTCCCGGCGAATGAATTTAACTGTCTTGGATCCCGCAATGAAATTAATCAGAAAAGAATAACGGAGGAGTAGGGAAAAATATAAATTTCCACTTCTCTCCATATTAAGCAGGAGACAGAACAAACAAGACCAATAGGCACAAAGGGTCGTTTACAACTGGGATAAGCCCAGTTGCCTAGCACCACGGATAAAAATTAGCATTAATACATGTTAATGGGTCCTAACATTGTGAGCTGTTATATTTGATTCCAATTATAGGTATGTCAAAAACGCTTGAACGCACGGAAATTTGTTCTAGTTTCCACAAGGTCCGTATAGTAAACAACTCCTGATGCAGCCTGTACATTATTCAACATAACATTACGTTCATTCTGCCAAAGAATACACTTCCATCAGATATGATGTGAAAATTGTACATATTCGCAGTCAGATGAAGAACACTGACATAAAATTAACTTTTAAAGTTGCCATGTCCTGTGAGAAATTGGGCAACACAGTGATCCACTTCCAACCACGTGCTGGCCAGCCGCACGCGAACGGATGGAAAGAAATGGTGGAGGTGTCGGCCCTTGATGGAATTATCCCACCTACATTGCCATTCGGATAAAAGTTCCTCCCAGACGTCAATAGGTGGTTTAAATAGTCTAGAGATTTTCTCACGGTCACTCCGCGTTAAAAAGTCCGCGTCCGTGGTCTTTAGTGCGGAATAGTACATTGCAGCACGTCGCTGCACTTTAAGGTCGACCGGAAGTACGCCAGCAATTATCGGTAAGGCCTCAGTACTAACCGTCCTGTACGCTTTGCATAAGAATATCAAAGCCAAACGCTGACTTTGAAGTAATTTACGTCTTATCGCCCCTATGGTGGCCCTATCAGCCCAAACAGGCGCCCCATAGCATACAACCCAAGTAAGTAGCCTCATAAATAGTTTTATAAAGTTAAAAAAGACAGACCCCACGTAGATTTAGAATTTTTTTTTTTTGCTTTTTCACCGACTATTTTAATATGATCTATAAATGCAAAATTCCTCTCTAATGCTCGACCAAGATTGCACACGGACTGCTTCCTTTTTACCGGAACGTTATTAAATTTAATAGTAGGACACGATTTAAGATTACCTTTTAAAATGAGTTGACAAGTTTTGTGCGGAGCAAAGGTCAGGCGGTTTCGATCGCCCCACTGAGATATTAATCGTAGGCAAGTGTCAGCCAAGTTCTCGAGTTCAGCTCGAGTACTTGATTGAATGAGCAGAAAACCGTCGTCCGCGTAACCGGTTAATGAACAGCCGCTTGGAAGCGGAATCGCGAGGAAATCATCAAAGCCTAAATTCCATAAAGGCGGATCAATAACTGAACCCTGAGGATATCCCATGGTGAGAAACTTCGAAATGGAATGATGACCGAGTTTGAGTTTCGTGGCACCATTTAAAAAGTAAGAGTAAACTAGATTATATATATTTCTGTAGCAGCCCCGAGTTTTCATTTTAAGTAATAGCATTGGCCACCATGCGTTATCAAAAGCCCCAGAAATATCTAGAAAAAGCCCAATTACGTACTTATGTTAAGATGTATTAACTATTTTCCTAACAGTAAGGGCCGCGTCTGCGGTAGATTTTCCAGTAGTGAAACCGAATTGATTGTTATAAAATTTTGGTCCGTCCGGTAGCAAACGTGGAACGATAACGCGCTCCAGGAGTTTCCTCAAAGATGGAAGTAATGTTATGGGCCGGTACGACTTACGGTCGTCCGGGGGTTTGTCGCCACTTTTCGGGATAATTCGTATAAATCCGCGTCGCCATATACGAGGAAATATAGGAGCTTGATCGAGTATCGTTCAATTCCTCCTGGAAGAGAGTAGCCCTCGGCCTTGATGACCCCAGCGGACACCCCGTCCATGAGGACGATACGTCGGATGCGGATTGCTCAGTGAGAACATTCACGACCTTCCAGTCGTCCGTCCTCAAGGCAGGGTTAAGCCGCTGAAGCAACCTAATGGCC
Organism: Orthosia gothica; assembly: GCA_949775005.1. Classification (NCBI taxonomy): domain Eukaryota; kingdom Metazoa; phylum Arthropoda; class Insecta; order Lepidoptera; family Noctuidae; genus Orthosia; species Orthosia gothica. The sequence goes on along the minus strand of OX459062.1, from coordinate 18,403,473 downwards.
CGAGCCGAGTCTTGCAGCGCCAAGTTACGACTCTTCCATGCCAGCTTTGGGAGGTCCTTGGCGTTGACGACCTTGAGCTTCAGGGAGCCAAGTTCCACGTTTTGGATGGCACCCTGAAACCAGCAAGCTGCGTCAGCAACTCCGGGAGCAACCGTGAAGACAGGTAAAGGATCCGGTGCTTCCTCCAGTTTCTCAATTATGAGTTCCTGGATTGGCATCTGATCCTCCGCCTCCGGGTACCTGACTGAGACGATGGCGAGTTTCACAGCCGCCACCGCATCCCTAAAGGATCCGGTTGAGGACGATGGTTGCTTTTACACATGTGAAAAATTCACGGCGTTAGTATATATGTCATGGACCAAGTGATTAATCAGGACATATGTATAATGCCCGGGCATTATGAATCCAGTCAGGTCAAATCGGGCAAGGTAATGAATACTCATTTAAACTTTTATATGTATCACATCGTCTGGTCATTATGAATATTGCTACGTAACGGTTGAGCAATTCGATAATAATGCTCAATGAATTAGCCCAAGAGCCAAGCGAGCTTGGGATTTTACTTTAGACCCTGCAGACAGAAATAGGAGCCTCGGGGTGCCGTTGAATTTTGTTCCTTAAATAGTAATCATACTTATATATTCTAAATTAAAACCAATGCCAAAAAGTGATGGGCATTATTAAGAAAGCCCGGTCAATTTAATTATTTCAATAGTTTTTTTCATATTGCCTACTCATATGGGCATTTTTCAAGTTGCCCGGGCGTTATGAAAAATGCCGTATTAATCACTTGGTCCATAATAACATTGATTAAAAATTAACACTATTTTGTTAAAAAATTGCCTTTTACTTAAGTTTGCTATATACCATTTCTGCCCAGATTTTGATTGTTATTAGCGACATTATCGAATGGTGTAATAATAAAGCATGTGTTTTTTTTTCGAATCAACGGTTTCGATTCTTGGTTTAAAAAAAATTCAATGGTGCAGTTTTCATCAAAATTGGCCTTTTGACTGCTTTAAATGTTTTCCGCTATGCTTTAGAGTCTCGGATTTGGCCATCGATGCCCACTTAAAAACTCATCCTGTATAACGAAATTAAAAGGAATACTATCACAGAAAAGTAGGCTTAAAAGTTTAGGATAAATAGTCGATCACCTTATAAAATGTACTTGGAAAAGTAATAATTTTGTATATTGGTGTATGGGGATAACAGTTTTTGAACGGCAAAGTTAATTTTGTGTCTTCGTTAGAGCAATGCTTTAATTGTTTATGAACGTTTTTAATGTTACATATTTATTTTGGTGAATGTAGCTGTTTATACGGAATCCTCTGTGTGCGAGTCAGACTCGCACTTGGCCTGTTTTTCACAGTATTGAGTATCTTCCAGCTTAAGGAAAAGTGTAAATTTCATTAACATCGGTTCGACAGTTATGAAGATAGGTAATTATGAAACACGCAAAATTGTAGAATTCTAACAATATTATGTAGATACAACTACGTAGGTACATACGAGTCGTCTTGATAAGCTGCGCATGCATACATTAGATAAATGTTGTCCCTATATAATATTTCGTTCCAAACATCAATTATACCACATTTCCGCCAACTACCTTGTAAAAATAAGTACAGTGCAGGTCATAATTCGCTCCACGTGTTAGTTACAGTGGGTAATCATTTTATTGTTTGCATAGAAAACAATTTTCAGAACATGTATAGAATGTATAATGATGTGTTTGGTAACAATACGCCGGCGACCTAGCGGTGTGCGGTGTGGCTTACTGTTAGATAGCCGTGGTGTAGTGAGCAGCACGCCGTCACCCACTCACGCACTCTGAGCTCATGATGGTGACCTGCTCGCGGCTCTCGGGGCTGTTGGGACTGCTACTCCTCGCGAGCGTGGCTGCGCTGCGCCCGTCTCTCTACGGTCTTCGCGATCTACCGCCCAGCAGTTGCGGGTTCGCCCATTACGGTTAGTTGTCAAGTTGCTAAAGGTCAGCGCACATATAATAATTTCGGTACCGGTCCGGCTCGCCACCATGCGCCTCGTTCCGGCCGCGACTCGCGCTCGCGGGTACAGGTGCTTATACGTATCTACGTTGGGTGATGCCTGTTTGCCGATCCATTACCAAAGTTTACACAAGGTGTTATTAGAAAAAAGTGACAATCCCTTAACCGCAGCCTAATTGTGTAAGTAAATTCGGCAACGGAAACAATCTGTTTCTTTCCCAAAAACACACACATACACAAAAAAGTTGCATCTTTGTTCAACTTTTAAGTGTATGTGTGTGTTTTTGGGAAAGAAACAGATTGTTTCCGTTGCCGAATTTACTTACACAATTAGGCTGCAGGTCATTAGACTTATTTTAATTTATCACTTTTTATATTCAAATATTTAGTTGTCATGATAGATACTGATCTATTCGCCACTCGGTACTCTGACAAGCACTATAGCGAGTTTAGAATGGTTAAGCTATATGTATTAAGTGAGCTCAAGAAAATGTAATACATATCATGCAAAATGGTTACAAATTAACTCAAAATGGGGGACGAAGGTACCTATAAAGAAAAACGAGTCGGACTCGCGCACGAAGGGTTCCGTACTTGGTAAATTGCGGTTTACGATTTATGACGTATTAAAAAAAAACTACTTACTAGATCTCGTTCAAACCAATTTTCGCTGGTAGTTTACATAGTAATGTACATCATATATTTTTTTTAGTGTTATCATTCTATTATTTTAGAAGTTACAGGGGGGGGGGGACACATTTTACCACTTTGGCAGAGTCTCTCGCGCAAACTATTCAGTTTATAAAAAAATGATATTAGAAACCTCAATATTATTTTTGAAGACCTATCCATAGATACCCCACACGTATGGGTCTGATGAAAAAAAATATTTTTAGTTTTAGTTTCAAGTATGGGAACCCCCAAAATTTTTTGTTTTATTTTTATTTTTGTGTGAAAATCTTAATGCGGTTCACAGAATACATCTACTTACCAAGTTTCAACAGCATAGTTCTTATAGTTTCGGAATAAAGTGGCTGTGACATACGGACGGACAGACAGACAGACAGACAACAAAAAACTTCCACTTACCCCGTGTAATCCAATTAAGTAACATAATTATGTTTTTTGTTTATGTTTTATTGAATTCAATATGGTGATTTTTATACAGTATAATCCCACCCGTAACATAAATGTGAAATAAAGCCAAGTTCTGGATACCAGCCGATAAAAGAAGTGAGAAGTTCTAACTGTGCACCAAGTTCACTCTAAGTGTATTGTGTCATACTGCTCCTGTCATGCACAACGTTCTTCATACATCACATCATCAGCCTATTAATGTTCCCACTGCTGGAACACAGGCCTCCTCTCTGTGAGAGGGAAACGTTCTCCAGTTTCTTTAAAATAATGCCTGTGCCACCCTGCTAATGAATATATACAGGATGAATTTTCCAAGTGGCCGTGGGTGGCCAAATCCGAAACTATAAGGCATAGCGAAAAACACCAAAAGGAATCACGGGGCCGATATGATGAAAACTAAAACTGCATCATTGGATTTTTGAAAATTGCCGTAAGTATTGATTATTTTTTCCTAAATCAACCTCTTCGATTCCTAGCTAGGCACATTCATTTTTCAAAAATCCAATGATGCAGTTTCATCAAAATCGGCCTCGTGATTCCTTAGAGTGTTTTTCGCTATTCCTCATGGTTTCGGATTAGATCATCCATGCCCACTTGAAAGACTCGTTTTTGCGAACGTTATAGATCCAATCCCGATAGTGTAATAAGAGAGCGTCAGTGAGACATTCTTACTAAGCAGTCATTTCGAGGGTTGGGCGCAGCTTCAACCCTCGAAGCAGCACTCACCCTGGAGTAGACGACACCGCGAGAAAACCATGGAACCTCGCAACCCGTCAAGAAGGCTATGCCCCAAACCACAAGAGCCAGGCTCCCTACAGAAGTACAACTGGGAAGGCAGAGAGATGGACCACCGAACGGTGGTGTACCGCAAGTCCCTTAGGCACTCCGGGTGCCAGGAAGCGGTTGAAGTTGGAAAGAAATTGCGCCGTCCCACAACTCAACGATCCTTGTAGTTCAAGTAAAGCCACAGAGCAACTGTGTACAGTGTCAGAATCCAGGTGCCTACCAGCAGGTTCCCGAAAATAATGCTTCAGAAAGCATATCAATAACCCTTCAGGCACCAAATGTTTCTGAACGCCCGCTGACAAGCGCATATAAACTTCTATACTGGTTCATACAAACACATTATCTCAACTAAGGGGTGTTTATATACTACGACTACATAAGTCTTATCTAATCACTGGGCCTTGGTACAAGTCTACGTTACCTAAAAGCGCCAAATCAAGGACAACAAGGCTTCTGACCACTTATTTAAGGGAAATGTGTGTGTATTCACCGTTCCAGGGTAAGACACTATTATCCCCAGCCATGCACTGCTGCTTTGTCTCGTTTTTCAGTCATAGACCCAGGGTACACAGGCCAAAACACCTAGACTGTGCCTCCCAACAAACTAATGTGTGTAAAATAAATAATACAATTAGTGTGTGAGTAGGACGCACATACCACCACTTGAATCCCTGCTTCCATGGGGGTCTAGAGGAAAATAAATTTGCATTCACTTATGCTATTACATACATATCTTACTCTACTATTTCATATATAACGCTAGTATATAAGCTATGTGACGCCTCGTCGTGAACATATCTCCCGCCGTGCAGTGCAGTGACGACACGCAGCAACGTCGGCGCAACGCTGCATCAGCTCGGTGAGCGACGACCGGCGTCACAGCGCTCGTAGCCACGACGCTCAGTGGCACGTCACTCAGCTCTCGCCGCGGGAACTCTGCTGCACCCATTTTGGTAGTGGTATGAGCTTCTTCACCGGACGCTTTAGAGTGCCGCCAGTGGTGCACACCTCAACGGTCCGGAATTCTCCATCGGGGCCAGGAAACACGGCCTCGCGGCCACATGTTGCGCGGCAACTGGCCACCGGTGATGAGGACTGGATCGCCCACCTAGCGGTCTGGCCCGCTGCTGTGGGGCTTCCGCCAGTTTTGAAGCTCCGGCAGGTACTCTCGCACCCAGCGGCGCCAGAACATGTCGGCCAGGATCTGTGACTGTCGCCATATCTTCTTGCTGTCGATGTCTTGCTCGGTGAACACGCCAGGGGTTGGGAGTCTGGCCGACCCACCAAGTAGGAAGTGGTTCAGCGTGATAGATTCGTCGTCGTCGCCGTTAACTGATACATGTGTGAGAGTTCTCTCTTCTCCTGCCTCTTCGATGATTGGAGGCATACAGTAAACTGGGGCCACAGTACCACTCGTGCTGAGAGTCGAACTTCTGTGGGATGTCACGAGTAGCGATGTCAGCGATGTCCAATTTTGTAGGAATCCATCGCCAATCCTTCACTTTGCTGCCATCATCTATGGCAGTTATACGATGAGCAACGAAAGCTTTGTAAGTTCGTGCTCCTTTTCTTATCCAGGTCAGGACGGTTTTGCTGCCTTACCAATATGTGACCGACGCCGGCTTGCTGTCGTGCTCACGTATCACAGCTCGCGGCAATGCGGCTTCCCATTCCCGCTGCCTGCAGCTCGAGGCGCGGTATCGAATGCAGCTTCAATGGAGCCACTCCCACCTTGGCCATGACGAGGCTTACATGCTGCGTGCCTTCTGCTGTGGTGGCTCGCCAATACACAGCTGCTGCGTACGCCATCTCGCTTGCATCGGTAAATACATGTACTTGTATTTCTGTGGCATCGCTATAACCAGAGTATCATCATGGTATGCTGATAGCCTTGAGCTGCCGCAGGTGCTGGATCCAGTTCCGCCATTGGGTCACCAGGTCTTCATCCAATATCTGGTCCCAATCGACACCTCGCCTCCAAGCCTCTTGAAGTATTTGTATGGCTCGAATCGTTACAGGTGAGGCGAGTCCGAGTGGGTCGTATAGTGACATGACGATCATGAGCGCCTCTCTTTTGGTTGGTGCTTCTTTTTCTAGTATTCCCTGCGGCAGTCTTGCAAGCGATAGGTTAAAACCTAGCGTGTCTTCACTAGTTCTCCAAATCAGGCCGAGTATATTCTCTGTGCCTGCTGTGTCTCCGATGTTCACAACCTCTGTGCAGGTCTGTGACGGATCTATATTTTCTATAAGTTGCGAGCTGTTTGATACCCATTTTTTAAGGTTAAACTTTGCCTGTAGGTGTATATTCTTTAACATAGTCGCAACATCTTTCGCCTCTTCGACTGTTCTATAGCTGTCAAGGTAATCTTACATGTAATGATTCCTTACTATATCATCCACTGCTACTGCATACTTCTCTATGTGCCTTCTTGCGTTCCAATTCTTCGCAAAGATGGCTGTGCACGGTGAGCTGGCTGCGCCGAATATGATGGACGTCATACGATACTCTTCTGGGGCTCCTTCCCTTCTATTGCCTTGAAGTGTCGTGGTAAATGAAAGACATCCACTCTGGATAACGTCTCGATTTATTCTGAGTCACATCGAATCATCGTACATCATAACATATATTATAAGGTATGGTTACACACACATGCTTAATAATACTAGCGTTAACCTACATACACTACACCTCCGGGGGTTTTAGAAAAAAAAAAATAATTTTGGAGCTCTTATTTTTTTTTTTTTTTTTGTTTTTACAATATGTTATTACGAATACAAAATTCGTTTTTTTTTTTTTTTTTTTTTTTTTTTTTTTTTTTTTATTACATCTATTTGCTATTAACTATGGTACGATTTAGTTCTGTCCTTATGAATTATTTCGATTTTATTTTGTTTTTGAATTTTGACATTAGGGCCCATATCCTCTAATACAATATAAGGGCCTTCAAAAATATTATCTAATTTCTTTGTTCCTTCACTTTTGACTAAAACTAAATCGTCTTTCTTATAAGTAACTGGATTACATTTCTTATCATATGCTAATTTTCTATTTTCCTTACTAGTTTCTAAATTATGTTTTGCTTCTTTTAGCGCTACCTGTAGCCTATATCTTAAATCTAAAGAATAGTCATTGGGGTTATATAATGGATCTATTCTATTACAATTCTTAATATTATTAGGAATATTACACGGCCTACCGAAAATTAGTTCGAAGGGCGTGTACTTCGTCTCTGAGTGGACGGTATTATTATAACTAAAACACCAGAACGGTATCCAGTGTGACCAGTCATAGCCGTTATTGCCTGAATAAGTCCTTAGAAAAGCGCCTAAATGCTTGTGAGCATTTTCGAGAGAACCGATTGATTGATGGTGGTATGCTGTGGATATTAATTTTTCTATTTTTAATAATTTGCAAACTTCAACCATAGTGCTTGAAATAAATTCTGAACCTCTATCAGTAGCTATAACTTTAGGTATACCAAAACGTAAAACAAAATTTTGTATAATTGATTTTGCTACAGTTTCGGTTTCTTTATTTTTTATTGGATATGCTTCAATAAACTTAGTTAGTTCACATTGAATCGTTACAAGGTAACAATTTTCATTCTCGTCTTTATCTAAAGGGCCTACCAGGTCTAAAAATATTTTTTCAAAACCTGATGACGCAGTCGTTGTGATTGTCATCGGCTGTTTTGTGTATCTACTATATTTTGTCTTTTGACATGTAGAACACTTTTTTACATAATCAAGAACATCTTTATCGATACCTGGCCAGAAATATCGTCTCTTGATGTTGTTAGTCATTCTGCGCACACCAGCATGTCCACTGGTGGGCAGTAAATGAAAGTCATTTAAAATATATTGTTTCTCATTATCATTTTCTATTCTTTCTATTCCTCTTAGTATGCATACTCTTGGACCGGTCCAATTTTTTAATGTTTGTATTTCACTACACAAACCTTTTATAAACTCTTCATTGTCATTATTTTTAACTATGCATACTTCTTTTACTTTTATATTATTGCTAAACTTCTCTAACTTAGTCACAAATTCGGCTCGCGAGAAATGTGCCCTAAAGTTGAGGTTTACACATAACAACATTTTACTAGAGATGTAAGAGAGACACTCGTCTTCAGCACTTATCAAATTATCTCTTCTATATTTATCCACTTTATCTTTCTCTAACAAAATAATCTCCACGACATCACTCGGCTTCCTCAGTAACTCCACGACTCTAGGCTGATCAGACCCTTCGTCGGTGGGTTTACTAATTGGCGGTGATATTTTTTTACTTTCCTCATCCTTTCTCCTTTTCTGTGCTCTAGTCATGACATTAACTTCTGAAATTTTCTCATTCATACTCTTTAATTCACTGGAAGTCACATTTATTCTGGATAATGCGTCTGCGACTACATTATCCTTTCCTTGCACATACACTATTTTAAAATCATACTCCTCAAGAACTAAACGAAACTTCAACAGCCTGCTAGATGGATCTTTCATGCTAAACAAATAAATAAGCGGTTTATGATCCGTCATTATAGTGAAATGCCTACCGAACAAATACGGTCTAAAATACTTAACTGCCCAGACTATAGCTGTTAGTTCTTTTTGTATTGTGGGGTAGTTTAATTCTGCCTTATTTAATGGTCGACTAGTATATGCCACGGGTCTTAGGTCATTGTTACACAAAACTGCACCTATAGCTACGCCTGATGCGTCTGTCTGTATAATAAATTCGTTAGATTCTGAGAAATCTGGGTACTGAAGTATGGGTGGACTAATTAACTTTTGTTTTAAGATTTCGAATGAGTGTTGACATTCTGCTGTCCAAAGGAAAACTACATTTTTTCTGCACAATCGGTTTAAAGGTAATGTAATTTCAGCAAACGATGGTACAAATTTACGATAGTAATTGCAGAATGCTACAAATCGTTTCACCTCATCTACATTTTTGGGTACAGGGTAATTTTGTAAAACTATTGTTTTTTCCGGATCTGGTAACACTCCATCAGCAGAAACTAAATGTCCAAGATACAATATTTCCTTTTTTAAAAATTGGCATTTGTCTGGATTTAGTTTTAAGTTTACTTTTCTTAGCCTTTCGAGTACATCTATTAAATTTTTATTATGTGAATTTAGATTTCGCCCAAAAATTATTAAATCGTCGAGATAGATAAAACATTTGTCATATGTCAGACCAGACATAGCTATAGACATTACTCTACTAAAATTACTACAGGAAGTTTTAAGTCCCATAGGAAGACGCTTTAATTGATACTGACCCGTGCTAGTAGAAAAAGCAGTATATTTACGACTTTCAGGGCATAAACTAACTTGATAATAACCTTGATTTAAGTCTAAATGAGTGAAATACATTGATCCTGAAAGTGAGTCTAAGATATCGGTGATGTTTGGTAGTGGGAACTTATCATCGACTATTGCATCATTGAGTTTTCTATAGTCCACTACTAAACGCCACTTTTTACTGCCTTCTGACATTTTAGGAACGAGTAATACAGGACTATTCCACTCACTTGAGGACTCTTCTATTATATCGTCCCTCAACATCTGTTTTATTTGACCATCAATCTCTGGCTTCATTGATTGAGGCAATCTGTAAGGTTTAACATATGTAGGACTAACGTTTGGTTTTAATGTTATTGATTGTTCGTAAACGTTGGTGGTAGCTAGCTTATCTCCTGGCAGAAAAAACACATCTGAATATTTTGTACAAATATTTTCTAGAGAACTCTTTTCTTCTGAATTAAGATGTTTTAGTTTTATCAACGAAAGTAAAGTTTCAGCCCTATTAGCATTGGCGTTAGTCTTATCAAAAGAAAAAATATTGTACTCGCTTAAAAATATAACTTCCGGTTTAAAATTTTCTAATCTTACTTCTTTATCTCTTATATTAAGTATTCTGATCGGTATCCTACGATGTTTAGGTCTAACTATAGCTCCTGCTAAAAATATATCTGTTTCTATTTCTTTTGAGTAAACAACACAATCATCTTTCACATCAATATCTAAATCTATGAAATGAGTTGATTCACTTCGGGCCGGTAATATAAGACAATTATTATTAGTAAACGTTAAATCAAGTCTAGGTGAGATAGGTAAATATATTAGTTTACCTGCATTATTAACAACTAACACGTTGGTATTCAAATTGATATTACAACCATAAGTAGATAGAAAATCTAAGCCTAAAATACCTGTCGCCTTGAAGGGTAAATTTTGAAAGACGTAAAATTTATGGAAAAACGTGTCATTATTTTCTGTAACAAGTTTCAAAGTTACATATCCCAAAGAGTTGATCTGCCCTCCTATGCCGTTAATAATAGTGTTATCATAACAAATACGCATTGAATCGGGTAATTCACTTTTTCTAATAATAGATATTGACGCACCCGTATCTACCAAAAAAGAAAATTTTCTGTTATTACAATAAAATGACACAAATTGACATCGTCCCTTACAAGCCAAAATATAATTATTAAAATCGAAAAAACTGCCTTCTTGTCAAATTTTGGGCATTAGTATTTTCTTCAGAATTTTGGGAAACAACCTCTTGCGTTTTTATAAACGGTGATAACTCTGCTTGGGCGGGGTGCGTTGAAAAAACATTATTACGGCTGTAATTATTTCCTCGCCTATTACCACGATGGTGATATCGGCCATTGTTATAATTCGCCTGTGAGAAGTTTCTACCGCGGTTAAAATTATGAAATGATCTTCCGTAACCACGGCGGTTATAATTATTAAAATATCCGTAATTGCGGCCACGTTGACCTTGACCCCTCGGGCCTGAAAAAGGTGTGAACTTACCTCGACCTCTTCTCGAAAACTGTAAGACGTCTGGCTTAGAGGACGTAGGTGTTGATAAATCCTCGTCCTTAGCACCTTGTATGGCGTCCTTGAGATTATTATAGTTGCGAGCGGCCACGATGGTGCTTAGCCTTGGATTTTTCAATCCATCTGAAAATTTCTTAATGGCCGTTTTCTCATTTAATGGCTTTAGAATCGAGAATTTTGACGAGTCTCCGTCTGCCTGCGAGATGGTTAAATCAGTAAAAAGTTGTTCTATTTCAGAACCATACTCGTCAATTGACCTAAAACCTTGGTTCATATTTTGGAGGCGGGACTGAATAGCAGTAAAAGATTTTGTGGTTAATAAATGTTTCCTTAAATCCTGTATTAAATTAGAAACGGTGTCATAATTATTCGATAAACGTAGCTTAGCGTTCTCAGATAGGCGGCCTTTAATAACGAATTTTATTAAAAGAAGTTTTCCCGAATCTTCTAACATATCCGCATACATTTCCACTGCATCAATCAATCGCTTCGTGGTTTCCTCCCTACCATCCATAAGGGGGATTAAATTACACGCCGTTCGAATGTCAAATTCCATTTTAACAATTTTTATTGCACTAGGTGGGGAAGTACACAATTGACTTATCTTTAAAAATACGCTCTTAATATTATCATAGGTGGTGGACAATTTCGCCACTAACCCTGGTTTTAAATCATGCGATAACTTTGAATATAATAATTGTGCTTCACCAAATAAATTTTTAGCCTCTTTCAGCCTATTTGTCGCAATAGAACTTGTAAATCTAGCTTGTCCTTTCTTTATTAAATATTTACGAATGTCTACCAAATCTTCATATATTCTATTTAAATCATCGTCCATAATCTAAAAATAAAACTTAAAGCAATGTAATGACATCATTATATCAACTACTTGTCTTCACTACGATTCTTCGAACTGTCTTACAAACAAAGAAAGTAATGCGATACCTTCCATTTATCGCGCGGGGTATCGGGTTCGGTGAGTCGTCGTGCACGATTTATGAGCTATCACGTAGTACTTACAATAATATATTATATTTTTTACTTACTTGCATAATTCGTTAATGCATTTTACACGCATTTTCTTATGTAAGACGTGAAGTAAAAATAATTATATGCCTGATTAGACGTTCTATCACTAAACAGTTCCGTTGTTCACGAAAGTTTATGCACTTATTGCCAGTCTCACATGTCGTAATCACTAGAACGTACGCGGTAATTTAATTTTGGGAATTGTCAAGGGTTTTTTTTTTTTCACTCATGGGTTTTTCGGCGTCGTCATCACGGGGAGCATGTTTCTTGAAATGCCTTTGAGGTTTGCCTGCGATGTATAGACCTGCGGTTCATCTGCCTCTCCATCCATTTGACATGCGTCTTCTTGTAATAATAACAGATAGCATAGCATGCCGCTGCCAGCAGAACGATTGTAATCAAAGTGAGAAGAATATTCGTCGTGCTGATGCTGGAGTAGCTCTGCTCGGTTGTCGCACCATTTTGCCCATTACCAGCAGCCGTTTGCGCGATGATTGTCTCTTCTTTCGTTTGTGTAGATTGACACATGATTTACAACACAAAACCACTAATTTTTGTAATAATGTCCGAATTTATAATGTCCAAATTTTATACTGATGTGACCTTGAATGGCAGGGTCGCCATGAAGTGTCGTGGTAAATGAAAGACATCCACTCTGGATAACGTCTCGATTTATTCTGAGTCACATCGAATCATCGTACATCATAACATATATTATAAGGTATGGTTACACACACATGCTTAATAATACTAGCGTTAACCTACATACACTACAGCCTCTCCATAGGTAGAGGAGTGAGTCTCGGTCTTGACTCCGCACCTTGACCAGCATAAACATCTCAGCTATATCTCCAGAGATGGCTATGCAGTGTCAACGAAATCGTCTGAAGACTGCAAGATTATCTCACGCCTCTCCTTCATGAGCTTGAGAGTAGGTTCAGAGAGCTTTTTCTTCCTATCTGTACGGCGGGTCTTGAAAAACTTAGACCCGACCGTATGGACAGCTTCCACGAACCTATCGCTGTATTCGTCCACGGAGCTCCCTAGGCACTCGAAACGATTCTGGAGTTCGAGCTGAAAGCTCTCGGGGTTTTGGACCTGGATCTGTGCTGGACGGAGCGTGGACTTTATCAGTCGACACCTTTCAAGCTTAACATTAATGTTCAATGTGCCTCTTACCATGCGGTGATCGCTCCCGGTTTTCACCGAATTGATAACAGATACATCATTGAACATTTGCTTCTTGGTTGACATGATGAAGTCGATCTTGTTTTTAGTTGCACCATCGGGGCTTTGCCAGGTCCAATTCCTGTGCTCACGCTTTTTGAAGAAGGAGTTCATCATGTAGAGGTCCTCCTTCTCCATAAAACTGGCCAGTAAGTGACCCCGGTGGTTCCGACGTCCAACTCCAAATTGCCCCACTTGCAGCTCATCCTCGTCTCGTTTGTCCAGTTTCGCGTTGAAATTCCCCATGAAAACGGTGAAGTGTTGAAACCATGCATGGCTCTAGAAATATCCTCATACACTGCCTCTACCTCGTCGTCGGGGTGTGCCGAGGTTGGGGCGTAGACCTGTATGACCTTCAGCGAATATCTTGCGTCTATTCTGAGTATAAGGTACGCCACCCTGGTCGACACACTCTCGATCTTCACCACGTTGTTCACAAGGGACTTGTGGACGATACACCCGACACCACCCTGGGACTGCCGGTCACCATAGATAGTCCATTTATCGAGGAAGGTTATAGGCTATATAACATAACGCTACAACCAATACGAGCCGAGCCTAAATTAAAAATGTTGCAAAAACGCGAAAAAATATTCTTTTTTGAGAGCTTCCCTTGCGTGCGCTGTATAAACGGTTTAAGTTACGCAAATATTACGTGTGATGGAATTGTTCCTCTTTAAAAATCTAAAAAAAAAAGTCCATAGTAGCATCATCATATCAGCCGAAAGACGTCCACTGCTGGACATAGGCCTCCCCCAAGCGTCGCCACATTGACCGGTCCCGTGCGTCTCGCAACCAGCGGATCCCCGCAACCTTCACGAGGTCATCGGTCCACCTGATGGGAGGCCTTCCAACGCAACGTCTTCCGGTTCGCGGTCGCCACTCCAGAACCTTTCTGCCCCATCGGCCATCCGTTCTGCGAGCAATGTGCCCTGCCCACTGCCACTTAAGTTTGGCAATTCTTCGAGCTATGTCGGTAACATTGGTTCTCTTACGGATCTCTACATTCCATTGCCCTTTGAGTGACTGTAAGCTTTCTGATGAGGCCCATTGTAAGCGACCACGTCTCAGAGCCATATGTCATCACTGGCAACACACACTGGTCATAGACTTTTGTCTTGAGACACTGTGGTAAGTTGGACGAGAAGACACCGCGCAACTTCCCGAACGCTGCCCAGCCGAGTCGGATTCGACGGTTGATCTCTCTCTCGAAGTTGGCCCTACCCAACTGGATCGTTTGTCCCAGGTAGACATAGTCGTCCACAACTTCGAGTGTAGAGTCTCCAACCTTGATAGGAGTGGGTGTAACATGGGCATTCAACATCACCTTGGTTTTGTCCATGTTCATTTTCAGACCCACTCTTTCGGAAGCTCTACTGAGGTCATCGAGCATTGTATTGAGGCTCTCCATGGTCTCAGCCATGACCACTATGTCGTCGGCAAACCGAAGGTGAGTGATGTACTCGCCATTAACATTGATGCCTAGGCCCCTCCAGTCCAGAACCTTGAATACATCCTCCAGCGCAGCAGTGAACAGTTTCGGAGAAATGACATCTCCCTGTCTCACGCCACGCTGGAGAAATATTGGTTTCGAGGTCTGATCCTGAAGGCGGACTGACATGGTGGCGTTTCTGTACAAACACTTCAAGAAACAGTTTGTTATCGAGAATACTGAATAGAGTAAGCGAGACAGGATGATGCGACAAAGGTAAGCATGTGAAAGAGGCAGTTATAGAATTCTATCTTCTACTTCAACATTGACACCAAAATAGCAACTGTGCAGTGTGTCAACGAAGTTGGCCGCAAGACCCATCATGCGGCCTACTTCAAAGACACAAAGATCCGCTGTGACTACTATATTTGGATTTATAGAAGCTTACCTAAAACATTTATGCCATCAGAGTCAGACAGATTGACATATCCCGATACCCTGGAGTGTATGAGTTCCAGGACTCGTTCAATAGCGGGATCCGAGTTATGTTTTCGGGGTGGCCCTCCTCCTTTAATATGAAAGAGATGTTGTGGTCAAGTATGGGTATTATAGTGAACAAACTATTTCATAGAAACTTACGGTAATATTATGTAGTAAAAAAAAAAAAAAAAAAAAATATGTAGTACCTGTTCCCAAATAGTGTTGATTGCGCGCTGTTTGTTCTCTTTTTGCCTTCTTTTTCATGTTTTCCCAGCAGTTTTTAAAACGCTCCAGTCTCTATGATGGGCTGGAGAAGCTGCGTTGAATTCTTCAGCAATCTTTTGCCATTCTATAGTTGTTTGTTTGATGGTAATGGCATCGGTTTTCTTACATTCCAAAATGGCAAAGTGTTGGTCCACCAACTCAACTAGAGCCATTTTTTTTTCTCTCTTTTCCGATTCAAAACGATCGTACTGTTGGTGGCCTGGTAGCAAGGTACTTATTAGATCAAACTAAAAGAAAACGAAATCAAAGTCCGTAGATTCGTAGCTGTGGTCACGTAAAGGTAGTAATCCAGTCCGATAAGGCAAGCAATGGTCGTCGTAGTAAGTTATCACACACAATAGTCCAAAAAGAATTGCGGGACACGGAAATCACAAGAAAAAGAAAAAGACGCACTCGTAGAACAGAAAAGTTAAACGAGTGATTTGAAATTTTGAAAGTTTGATTGAGAACAACAACAAAATTGCCAACAGTGTAAAAAAAAAGTCCTAAAAAATAATAATGTTTCATAATTTACTATATTCTACTGCTATATGCACAGGTTAGCTATTTTTTTTGTACATAGTGCCTATTAAATTATGAACTAAGCAATATTTCGTAATATAATGACTACATAATTTGACTTTATTTAATTTACTTCAAATTATGTTATGTTATATTACCGATTTTTAAGAGAATATTTTCTTTGCTTGTAGCACTGTGAACGAATCAAAACACGTTTCCTTATTGCTTCTTTAAAATACATTTGAAATCGAGGTAGGTCGCAGATAAATGTTGTAGATACAAAACGCGATTGCGACATTTTAGGGCCTCAAGGCGGTACCCCGAGCAAAACGCCGCGCAAGCCGTTTTTGTGCTGTTTTTAGGAGCTATCTACTCGTTATTTAAAAAGAAATATCAATTAATAAAAATACATTAAATTTCTACATAATATTGATTCTAAAATGGTAGTTTTTTTTTTTTTTAATGTTGTTTAAATTTCACTAATCTCCTTCCAAAAAAACATAAAAATGAGAAATAATAATTGATATTATGCATCTCATCGTAAAGTGTTCATTAATTATTTTTTGTACTAACACTAATGGATAGACAATTTAATAACGAACATTTTTGTAGATTTTTTTTTTTCAAAAGACCAAAATTCGATTTTATAAAGATTTTATTCTAAAATCTGGGCGTACTTACTACTGTAATTCATGCGCCACCAGTGCCGCTAAACCAATAGGAATGCTCATATCTCATGCCGATTTTTTGGTCAGGGTACCGTCTTATACTTGGTTTTGGTAAACGCGATTAAAATGGTGCTGGTGAAATCGGTTTGACGTAAAACGATATCAACACCGAAACTAGATTACGCTAAACTTAGTTCTGGTGAACTTAGTTTAAATAGAGAGTGGTGAAATCGGCCCTAAAAAGCTGTTAACAAGAAAAAATCATGCTGTGCAGTCAGAGGAAACATATTCGCGAACTGGCTGACCACCTGATCCTCCGACTGCACAGCATGATTTTTACTTGTTAACAGCTTTTTAGTTCGATTCTTAATCAGTCGGGTTTTTGATTTTTAAATTGACTTTTTTTTTTACAACTTTTTAGTTATATTTTTCTTTTTCGAATTACTTTTAAACATATAAATGGTATATATTTTTGTAATCACCTCTTACCCTTATTTAAACCCTTCATTTTGATACCCCACTCGATGGGTTTGGAAGAAAAAAAAAATTGGGACCCGCACAATATGGCGCCCAAAATCGGCCATGTTTGTTTTTTTAGAACTTCACCTATCTAAGAACACTTGGGTGGTCAAGACTTATCTATCGAATTAAATCTAATGAAAGTGAGTGAGAAATTATACCAATAGTATCGTGAAGATTTAGGAAATAATAGCTTTAATTGTTGTTTCTCTTTTCAGGTAGGTAATGATTCTTTGTAAGTTCGTTCATAAAACCAATTGTAAAATGTCATAACATCGTTTAATAAAAAAATAACTCTTTTCAGAGCAACGCAAAGAAGTTTTTATTTTCGGAGAGTCCTAGAAATTGAATTTGTCTATAAAGACACATTATATACATACAAACATACATACATAAAAGATACGCGCGAAACACATAACCCAGTCGGGTAATAAAAAAAGGGAGCCAAGTTCAATACCAAGAATATGCACGGTTGTTGACTACTCCGACAAAAGAATTGAGATCTAAATGGGTGCCAAATTCTGTATCCTGCAATTTATTTAAAACAAATGTATAAACACAATTTCTTGCGTTTTATGTTACAAAAATATTTGCTATTTTAAAATATAACTTCTTAAATTTTAAAAGTCGAATTATTTACATAAAGCAGATAATAGTAGATTAGTAGCCAAGGGCTGTAAGGCATCAATTGCAGCCCGAGATATTTAGGCGCACGAGCACAGCGAGGGCGCCTATAGTTCGAGGGTGCAATTGGTGCTTACACCCGAGCTATTTAATCTACTTTACATCTCGATTGTGAGGTAAGTAGAAAAAAACCGGCATCACAAGAATAAAACTTTTTTTTTTTTTTTTTCTAAAACGGTATTGTGCTTCGCCGTTCGATATTTAAAATTGATGACTATTATATACTCACACGAAGACAAGGCTGAATAGCAAAGCGACCTCTTTGATCATTGGGCTGAATGCATGATGTCTATTGCCAGTATGATGGTTAGATGTACGCGAACTTTTTGAAAGAAAGAAGTGTTTTTTTTTTATTACTTACCGCCCTAGGGCTTTTCTAGCTACATTATTAAACTAGAGCGCTAATTAGTCACCTTCCACCCCCATTTGGAGGTAATAAGAACCTACTTACCGAACATGAGAGATGTAAATTAGGATAATTTGTAGCTCAAGATTTGACTTGGCTGGTTGCCTTGACCTGGAAAATCCAGGTCGTAAGGGGTTTTGTTATTAAAAGATAGTATTATTTTAAATATACCAATTGATATAGCTTGCGACGCTGATTCCAAACAAATAAATAACTCAATTTCGGTAAAATACCCTTAACGTTATGTTACCGGCCAAACTGGTTTGCCCAAAAGTAAACCTGTTCATTCTATGCGTGTCCTAGGCTAATTATGGTTAATAAAAAAGTAGTAAAATAAACTAAACAAGAAAATCATGCTGTGCAGTCGGAGGATACATATTTGCGAGCTGGCTGACCAAAACCAGATGTACCCTCTGACTGCACAGCAGGGTTTTCTTCTTATTTTCGTGTTTTTAGTTCCCTTCTTAAGCAGTCGGGTTTTGTGATTTTTTGTATTAACTTTTTTATTTATAACTTTTTGGTAACTTTTTTTTTCGAATTTGATATATAACACTGAAATATTTAAACATCAAAATCAAAAATAAAATATATTTATTTGTTGAACATAGGTAGGTTAGGTACAGATGTTGTAATTTTTAAAGAACGCTATGTCTAGACGTCATCGGCGTACAAATATCAATTTGGTACAAACATGCTGATTATAATAAATTGTGAAACAATTATCATACATTATAATAATTCTAAATTAAATAGTCGACAAAATAAACCAAATAAACAAATATAATAATAATAAATTGATCCGCAGGGCAGCTTTGCGGCGAGCTGTTGGGTAGTGGCGACCCCACGGACCTAAACTCCAGGGAGAAGTCTTATTCCTCATCTCTGGCTTGCCTTTATTGGCCGGTTGGAGTGAAAACTGACGGGGACCAGAGCTCTCACCTCTCTCTTGCCTTAATTGGCTGGCTTGAGTGGAGATTCGCAAGAGCAAACGTGCTCGGAGGAAGGATGTTAACCCAGTAAGATGCTGGTATGGATCTTGACCGTACTGCTGGGATTGTCCTGATAGCCGTGGCATACCTCTTCACTCCTGAAGCACCTCCGTATATGTTGCCCCCTTGACCCTTTATGGGGCCCATTAATTGAGTGTGAATTTATAGCCAGATGTTTGGG
This sequence comes from Orthosia gothica, assembly GCA_949775005.1. Classification (NCBI taxonomy): domain Eukaryota; kingdom Metazoa; phylum Arthropoda; class Insecta; order Lepidoptera; family Noctuidae; genus Orthosia; species Orthosia gothica. Next base: position 18,384,282 of record OX459062.1, on the reverse strand, counting down.
CAGGGGCCGGTACTCCTTCTATAGTTTTGAGCTATCGAGCCACTATACTTACAAAATCTATAGCCCAATAAATTTTTCTCCATAATTTGCAATAGTCCTGCACCAACCAGTGATTGTCCTTGGGTGCAGTTGCGTAGTGCATACAGAGATAATCGTCGGTTGGTGTCAGATTTTCTGATACATGCGTAAAGGGGCCTCTACGAGTTGGCTTCGGCTCCTCGCACGCCTTTCAAAGGACCAGGACACATACACAAAATGCTAGTATAAATTGCCAATTAAAATGTATAAAATAAAAATAATTATAATGTGTCAGTTAGGTATTCATTCACGGTATAATATGTTTTTTATTATTATTGATAGGCTCGTGCTTGACCCCTATCTCACCTGATGGTAAGCGATGATGTGGTTGACGGTGTAACATGCTTGCCTTGCTTGCCTTGCAAGAAACCTTAACTCTTGAAAAACCCCGAGGTTTGGCAGGGAATTCCACACCTTAGCTGTACGCATAATGAAAGTATTTTCAAAACGTTTAGTGCGTATGGGTGGGCTGTCCACCATGTACCGATGGCGTATCGCCGTACGTCTTGTAGTCCGATGATGAACGGGCTAGGTGGAATTAGATCATGCAATTCCATCGCACACTCTCCGAAATGCAAACGATATAAAACCGACAAGCTGGCAACTCAGCGATTGCCGCATTGCCAATGAGCCTCTTGGCCCATTTTTGATTGACTCCAGTGCATCAAGCTGGTACCTGGCAGATCCGTCCCAGAGATGAGAACAGTATTCCATGCAAGATGGAACTTGCGCTTGATAAAACTTAAGCAGCTGGTCTGGCTTGAAGTACCGTCTCACCTTCGCAAGGATCCCCAACTTTTTGGCAGCCAGTTGAGTAACGACAATGGCCCATCTACAGTTCCTTGGGGTACACCACGTGTTGTATCTCTAATTGATGACATTTGAGTTGCTTCTATCTTGGATTTAGAACAAATTCTATTTATAACAGTGACTTGCTGGACAGGACGTATCCTGTAAGATATGTTTTGACTAGATTTAATATGTTGCCCCTGACGCCGTATTGTTCTAACTTACTGAGTAATATTTTGTGATTTACGTGATTGAATGCTTTCGCCATGTCCATAATCACTGCTGTGATTGGATTTTTTTGTCAACACTACCAACAATTTCTGTAAATAATTCATAAAGAGCTTTATTAATCTTTCTATTTTTCCAAAAACCATATTGTTTTTGAGCCATTATTTTGTTCACTTCAAAGATTGAGTTCATAGATCTATAAATTACCTTTTCAATTTTTTTTGACGTTTCTGGTATCACAGCTATTGGACGATAATTTGATATAGCAGCTTTATCACCTTTATTATGCAGTGGTTTCATTATGATCGTTTTTAATAAATTAGGCAAGTGGACATGTTCTATGCATAGATTAATAACAAAACTCAAAACAGGTGCAATTATATGCGACAAAGATTTTAAAATCGTAGTAGTTATTCCATCATAACCCACGCTATTTGTGTTCTTCAATGAATTTATAATATTAAATATTTCCAACCAATCTGTCGGTCTCATAAACAGAAATTTACGCAAGATATAGCATTACCAGTATAACAATTAATTTCAGGGTAAATTGAGTCTATAAAGAATTCATTGAATGTCGTAGCCATTTCTTTAGGGTCACTTATTAATTTATCACCATTGAGTATGTTTTTACGGATTCAGAGGCGAAATATGATTTACATCTCATAATTATTTTCCACGTAGCTATTGTTTTATTTTCAGCACTATTAATTACATGACTGTTTTGAGATATTTGTGTCAAGTGTTTCACTTTTTTTAATTGTATTGAATATAGCTTAAGTAGCTGTTTTTTTTTCAATATAACGTGATCGACTATTAAATTTCTCTTTTTCGTTTACTACATCTTCTGATACCTTTAGATCTTTTTTTTCATAGTCGGGAAACACAAATCGTAGAAAAGTTTAAACATTTAGTTTTGTGATCATTTATTCTTTTTTTAACAAAAACAGCAATATTAACTTTAAAACTTCATAGTTGAAAAACAATATATCACGGGAATTTAACGCGATGATTAACTTATTACTAAAATGGGAAAGGACAAAAGGTGAGGACACTATGCGTGGGCGCACCAAAGGATGTACTGCCGTTTCAATCACCCGGTATTTATAAAATCAACTGCAGCTGCGGTAGGTGCGGTCTTCTACATAGGCAAGACTAATCAGATTATAGCTGAAAGGGTCAAAGAACATATCGCCGCTGCGCTGTATAAAAGCGGCGGTCAAATAAGTCGGCGATTGCATAACACCAATGAGAAGGCGGCAGCAATCACTGGATCGAATTTCATCGTCCACAAGTCCTCTCCACGGAACGCCACTTTTATTCAAGAACTAGCTGTGCCCGTGGCTTCGCTCCCGTCAACTGCCTACCATATTTACCTACCTACCTACGCCTTACATACCCTACCTACCTACCTACCCTTCTTACCCAACTAACGCCGTACCTACCCTACTTTTTTTTTTTTTTTTTTTATTGGGACAATCCCACCGCACTATTCCCAAACCACTGCAACTCCTGAAAGCCAGAATCAACAGTGGCGACCACCAGAAAAGCGCCGAGGCAATGAAGCTCGACGAAGTCCCGGAGAATGAATTTACCTGTCTTGGATCCCGCAACGAAATTAATCAGAAAAGAATAACGGAGGAGTAGGAAAAATGTAAATTTCCACTTCCCTCCTTACCCTACTTACCTACCTACCTACGCCTTACATACCCTACCTACCTACCCTACCTACCTACCTACCTACCTACCCTACTTACCCAACCAACGCCTTACCTACCCTACTTACCAAACCTACGTCTTACCTACCCTACTTACCCAACCTACGCCTTACCTACTCTACCTACCTAACCTACTTACCCAACCTACGCCTGACCTATTTTTTAATTTTTTTTTGTTCTAGGGTGGAAAATCCTCATCAGATGTCCTCCGCCCTGGGGGGACTAAAAACCACCCCGGTGTTCCATCTCACACCTACGCTGGGGGTCGCGGGAACAATGATACATCCGCAACCCCCGGCTAGTGCCGGCCCGCCTCTGCGGGCCACGGTCTCGGGTTGGAGGGGGAGTGAGGTGTTTGACTCCTCCCACGACGTCGACGACGCTGCCGACCATAGACTCGACTACGGCCGGCAGCGACAGGTCACTGCCTACTTCAGAGATGAGGGCACGGCGTGGCTCCTCCCAAGCGGCACACTCTGCCAGCGTATGCCGCGCCGTGTCCTCCCGGCAGTCGACGCAGTGGTGACACCGGGCGTCCGGCTCCCTGTTTATGCGACACAGGTACTTCCCGAAGCAACCATGCCCCGAGAGCACCTGCGTCACCCGAAATGACAGGGAGCCGTGCCTCCTCCCGAGCCAGCGCTCGAGCACTGGCCGGACCGCCTCGATGGTAACGAGGCCGGCGGTAGGGCGTAAAAGCCTGTCCCGCCATTCCGCCACCAGGACCTCGCGGAGCTGAGACTGACGCAACTCCATATGTCGCTGCATCAGCCCTTCGCCCCGCGCCCGCGCTTCCTCGCGCCACCGATACAGTGACGCAAGTACCTTCGCCTCCAGGTCCCAGGGTGGGGATCCGGCCAGTACGCAAGCCGCCTCGTAGGAGATCGTGCGATACCCCCTGATGACTCTGACGGCCATCGCTCTCTGCGGTTGCCGCAGAACAGCTATGCTGCCGGCCGTCAGGTCAGTCGCCCAGATCGGGGCCCCATACAGGGCCATCGATCGCACGATCCCCACGTAGAGCCGCCTACAGGCGGCGCTCGGGCCCCCCAGATTGGGAAGCAACGTTGACAGCACCCCAGCCACGCCCAACAACTTGGGTGCCAGCCGCCGTAAGTGGGGGCCGAAATCCCACCGGCTGTCGAGCACCAATCCTAGGTACTTCATGGTAGACTCGACAGCGATTCGAGCCCCCCCAACCACGATGTGGGCATCGGGTTGCGGCGCCCGCCGGGGACCATGGAAGACCATAGCCTCCGACTTGTTGAGAGCCACCTCCAGGCCAAGGCGCCGTATGCGGCTCACCACCTGTGAGACCGCAGCCGTCGCCAGCAACGCTGCTTCCCTGTACGAACTCCACAACACCCGGGCAGTGACCAGCGTATTGTCCGCGTAACACGTCAGGTCTACGCCCGGTTGGAGTTCGCCCCTCAGCACCCAGTCGTACCCGATGTTCCACAGGGGCGGTCCCAAGACCGAGCACTGTGGAACACCGACAGACATGCGGAACCTACGCCTTACCTACTCTATCTACCTACCCTACTTACCCAACCTATGACTTACCTACCCTATCTACCCTACTTACCCAACCTACGCCTTACCTACCCTACCTACCTTCCCTACTTACCCTACCTACGCTTTATCTATCCTACCTACCTACCCAACTTACGCAACCTACGCCTTACCTACTCCACCTACGCCTTACCTACCCTATCTAACCTACTTACCTACCTTCTTCTATTCTACCCAAACTACTCCTTACTTACCCTACCTACCCACCCTACCTACCCACCCTACCTACCCACCCTACTTACCCAACCGACACCTTACCTACCCTACCTATCTACCCGTCTTACCAACCTACGCCTTACCTACCCTAACAATGCCTTAAATACTTTACCTACCTACCCTACTTACCCAACCTACGCCTTTCCTACCCACCCTTCGTACCCAACCAACCCTATCTCTACCTACCCTTCCTACGCCTTACCTACCCTACCTACCTACCTTCTTAACCCAACCTACGCCTTACCTACCCTACCTACCTACCTACCCAATTTAACTACCAGCACAGAACATAATTTAATCTAGGGAGAAGAATATCGACTTTATACAAAAAAAACCGGCTAAGTGCGAGTCAGACTCGCGCACGAAGGGTTCCGTACCATTATCGAAAAAACGGCAAACAAATCACGTTTGTTGTTGAGAGCTCCACAAAAAAAAAAAAACAACTGTCTAGCTATCACGGTTCATGAGATACAGCCTGGTGACAGTCAGACAGACAGACGGACCGGGGAGTCTTTTTAATAGGATCCCGTTTTTACCCTTTGGGTAAGGAACCCTAAAAAAGTAAAGACATCTTTGCTGCCCGACATCTAGAAACGTTGATTTGAAGTATAGAGTTGACACCCCCTGCCTACCTGCCTACCCTAATTTACTTACTACTTATCCTTACTACCTACCAATTTTTTTATTTTTTTTCTGCCGCGGAGAACATTATCAACGCCATTCAGAAAATGATTTCAAATGCACAACGCCATCTATCGAATACGGAGTTCAACTGTCCGAGTATCTGAATTGCGTGTGTCACAGTTCAGAATTTCAGAGTGTTGTGATATTTTACTTTTTGAACACTTTAAATTCATCTAACTTTTGATAGTGTGAACCGATTGCGATGAAACAAACTACTACACTAAATTATACGTCAAGTTACGCTACATTGGCTTCGTGATGCGTGCACAAATTCGCAGACAAACAGATAAACAGATAAACAGATAAACAGATAAACAGATAAACAGATAAACAGATAAACAGATAAACAGATAAACAGATAAACAGATAAACAGATAAACAGATAAACAGATAAACAGATAAACAGATAAACAGATAAACAGATAAACAGATAAACAGATAAACAGATAAACAGATAAACAGATAAACAGATAAACAGATAAACAGATAAACAGATAAACAGATAAACAGATAAACAGATAAACAGATAAACAGATAAACAGATAAACAGATAAACAGATAAACAGATAAACAGATAAACAGATAAACAGATAAACAGATAAACAGATAAACAGATAAACAGATAAACAGATAAACAGATAAACAGATAAACAGATAAACAGATAAACAGATAAACAGATAAACAGATAAACAGATAAACAGATAAACAGATAAACAGATAAACAGATAAACAGATAAACAGATAAACATATAAACAGATAAACAGATAAACAGATAAACAGATAAACAGACAAACAGATAAACAGACAAACAGACATGTGTTTT